>CM031238.1:6661930-6747948 GCA_018340775.1 Taxus wallichiana var. yunnanensis
TCTAATAAAAGTCATTTTTACTACGGAGAAAAAATCTCATCAAAATCTATACCTTTTATCTGTGCAAACCCCTTGACCACCAACCGGGCCTTGTATCTTTTCTTGCCTCCTTCCTCTTTGACTCTAAACACCCACTTGTTTTGTAATGCTCTTTTGCCTTCGAGTAGCTTCACCAAATCCCATGTTTGGTTCTCCATGAGAGCTTGATGCTCCTCATCCATGGCTTACTCCCATTTCTTCCTGGCATCTACTTGCATTGCTTCATCATAGCTCTCTAACTCTCCACCGTCATGCATGAGTAATAAATAATAAAGAGAAGGAGAAAAACGTTCAGGTTCTCTTCTTACCCTAGAAGACCTCCTCAATATAGGAGTTTGGGGTTCTGTTGAGGAGGTTCCTAAACTAATTCATGTGTCACTTTCCCATTCGGAAGATCCTCTACCACTACATATTCTTTCTTGGATTCTTCCCTGTTTTCCTACAACTGCTACTTATACATGACTTTCTCATTAAAGACCACATCCCTAGATCGAATGATTTTCTTGTCCTTAATACTCCAACATTTATATCCAAATTCATCACCACCATAACCAATGAAAGTACATTTTTCTTATTTAGCCTCTAGCTTGGTCCTATCATCCTTGTCTATATGGAAAAACACCTCACATCCAAAGACTCTAAGAAATGAATAATCAACTTTCTTACTATACCAAGCCTCCTCAAGTATGCCTCCATCCAGAGCACTTGAGGGTCCTCTTGTTTATCAAGTACAGTTTGTGCTCACCGCTTCTGCCCAAAAAGAAAGAGGCAGTCCTGCATGTAACCTCATGCTCCTAGCACATTCCATTATTGTTATGTTCATCCTTTTTGACACCCCATTTTGTTGTGGAGTTCTGGAACCATTTTTGCCTACGAATTCCATTCTTAGAACAATAATCATCAAATTCATTGTTGCAATAATCCCCTCTATTATTTGACTGAGACATTTTAGCTTAAGACCTGTTTCATTCTCTACTAAGGCTTTCCATTTAACAAAAGTGTCAAATACATTAGATTTGTTTCTAATACAATAAACCCAAACTTTCCTTGTTGCATCATCAATAAAAGTAACATAATAACATGAACCCCAAGAGATGATACAGCTGCCCCCCACACATCGAATGTACCAACTCTAACTTACTCTCTTTCTTTGTAGGTCCAACCTTGAGAAACCTTACTCGCTTCTCGCCATATATGCCTCACAAAACTCCAAACTTGTTTCTGTATATATGGGCAAATCCTTCTTTATGATCTCCATGCCCTTACACTCATATGACCGAGCCTATAGTGCCTCAATGTTGTATCTATACTTCCTGAAACCACAAGATTACAAACATTAGTGCTATAAGTGGTTAAATACAAGGTTCCAATCTTCTTACCTCTTGCCACCACACAGAGCACCCTTGTAACCTTCCAAGAGTCTCACTTTGTAAATATCACAAGACAACCATCACTTCCCAACCGGCCCGCCGATATCAAATTTCGTTTTAAGTAGGCACATGTCGACATCCTTGAATAGCCATGTATTCCCATTTTGCATCTTAACCCAAACAAAACATTTTCCAACTATCTTACTGCAAGGCTCATCATCACCAAGAAAAACATGTCCAAAATCCCTTGAACATGATCAACAAAATAATGCATATGTGGAGTAGCATGGAAAGAAGCCCCAATCTAAAACCCAATATTCAACAATATTATGCAAAGAAAGAATCAAAGCATCTTGATACATTACCCATTGCCACATTTGTCTCCTTGTTTTCCTCTTCTTGTTGTTTCTTCTGTCCTAAAGCTCCCAATAGTATTTATTTGCATGCCCGACTTTCCACAATGCCAACATACTATCTTGCTTTTGGATTTTGATCTTTCCCGATCTTTGATTTTCTACGGCTTCCTCTATTCTTTTGTCTCCCTCTAGTTTCCACTTTGTCAAAGCATTCCACAAGTAGAAGATTCCCGGAGTTTTTCTTCGCATTTCCTCACTTAAATCACCCCCTACAACATCCTCAAACTTCAACTTTGAGTTAGGCGGAACCGAGTTGCTTACCGCCATTACCGAGGCTATTCCAACTCTCAAAAAAGAGCACAGAATTAATAAAGCCCTAACTTCTTCATCAAATTCTATTGTAACCGAAGCTAACATATTTACAACCGTATTAAAATCATTTAAATGATCTGCTACTGAACCATTCTCAGACATCTTCATATTAAAAAAAAAAATCATTAAAAATATCTTATTAGAGGCAGAGGGTTTTTCATACTTCCCTAATGCATCCATCAGTTCTTTTGTAGTCTTTTCCTTTGAAACATTAAATAATACCAAAGATGCAAGACACAGCCAGATTGTCCCAAGTGTCTTCCTATCCAGCAAATCTCATTCCGCATCCATCATGCTCGAGGGTTTGTTCACCTTCTCAGACAACGAATATAAAGATCCTTCTGATAAAGGTAATCTTCCATCTGCATCTTCCAAAGACTGAAATTATGCCCATTGAATTTATCAACCCTTGATCTTCCATCATCTACCATAGCTCCCACTCAAGCTATAAAACTTTCCCTGTGATTCAACACTTCAAAACTAAACCAGGCTCGATACCAATGAGGAATTAGTGAACAAATATACGAAACAATTCCTCAAATCACAGCAGTAGGAAACTATTTAACAGAAATTATACTTGCAGAAATATAACAGCATAAATAAATAATGCATAAGAGAAGAAAAGACAATATTTAACGTGGTTCACCCAATGTGGGCTACGTCCACCAAGAACTTGCTCAGATTTATTACAAGCCACCTCTCTCTCAATACAATACCCAGATCTGTTTTGGAGCTATGCTCAACAAAACTCTCTTGAATTCACACCTGAATTCACACACTTTCAATGCCATATCTCCCCCATCAAAGATATATTTATAGGAAATTACTAAAGTAGTTTTACAAAACCATGGTCCAAAACTATGGGCCAAAACCATGAATAGTAAAACCGTTTTTTCTCATGTATAGTCTTCAACTCTTCCACACATGAAAACATGCTTCACAACCTATAAGACAACTCGGAGAATAGATGAGCTAATTTCAAATTGAAATGAGTGGGAATGAAACCCGTTGAAAGTTGCTCTATTATAAATAACAGAATCAGCTATTCATAGGCTGAGTGGAGAGCTGGAAGAGAAGTTATCCAACTCGAAGGAGTTAGACGAAAGAAAGAGAGTCAAGCCGAGAAAAGCACTCGGAGATAGGTACATAGGGATTACACCATAGTTTGTATGAGTCTGTGAGCTCCGTGAGTCGAACCACACTTCTATTGTGGATGCCATAAGGCTTTGAGATAAATTTAAAAATTGTTTGTGTATGGGTATTTGTTGTGTACTACCGAGAAACGGCTTGGGTGCCTTAAAACTGCATCCGCCTGCTGTCACAATGTTAGTAATATTAGCTTCACTTATTTTTGCTTTCACTATTTTTTTCATCTAGTCTTGTCACCAAAACTTTTAATATCCATCCCTGACTTAATATATAAATCTTTCTGGATCTTAGATGATTTTATAAAGCTTTTAGAAATAGGTATCCATGTTTTTGGGTATTGTTTTTTTCTGATCTTTCATTGATAACACATAAAACTCAAATATTTTATATAAATCCCGACGGTCACATAAATGGAAAATCTCATTAACTGTACATTGTTCCAATGTATCCTTTAAAACTGTTCTTAAAGATTTCATATACACAGTTATGTAATTTATTTAAATTGAACTGTCTAAGTCTCTTTGAGCTGCAAAACTCATAGAGCCAAGGGCATGAGAGCGGGGCATCTAATAGTTTCTTTTAATTGATTTTTTTACGCCGAAGGCATATATCTATGAGATCAGCCTGGCTGAATCTGACAAAAGTCAGATAATGGAGGGACCATATTGCAGTAGGACATGCGTTGAAAATTGCATGCTACAGGGCGAGCCACAAATGTTTCTTTTAAGTTTTTGTTAATTTTTTCTTTACAGATCATGTCATGCATTATACGATTTACCATTGAATGATCAATTTTTCATATGATTATTATTTGGGGGTCGAAGTCTCCGTTTCTATACTCCCAGCCTGTGCCTGTTTCCTGTCAGAGACAATTGAACCTGCTTCAGATAAGCCTACGGTTACAGGTCTTCTTTATGCTTTTCTGCAGAGTGCAACGGTACACTGCATCCTTTTTTTCCTGGGTGTGTTGTGGGGATTCGAGCCCTGGATTTGTCTATTGTGTAATATTCTTTTGATCCCCTACAGGGTCCTGTTGAAGGTGAAGCCATCTTTTATGGGGCTTAAGGTAACCATGGTAAGCTTGACTTAACCCCAGTTGACTGATGCCCTTGATTTTTCATTTGTGCCCTTTTACATCTGGGTGTTTTTGTTTTTGGGTGTGTGAAACGGGCTGATGGGATTTGTAGTTGTAGCCTGTGGTTTGTTCTGGCCTGCCGAGATTTTTTTTTTCAAGCCTGCGAACTCAAGATTTCAGATTTTGGTATTTAATAATAATAGATCTGTGGTTCGATATATTTTGGGATAAGGTAAGTGGATTTTTTGTGGCTTTGCATTAATTATTCAAAATTTGGTGTCTTTTTATTGACTGATTGGCTTAACATCAACCTGGACACCATTAGCTATGAAAAATTTCTGGTAGCGATATGGTGGAATTGAATTAAAGTCATTGCTCTTTGGGAAGCTTGTGCAATTCTTTTTTGAACCCCTTCTATTTGTGGTTCATTTTGGGCAGCTTTTCTTATTTGTTGTAGTGACCGAGTAGAGTTACGCCGCGCCGTTTTGTACATGTAATGTGATTGTTGACCAGAATGACTCCTAGTGTTGTCCTTCAACCTCCTGAAGTCAGTGAAGTGCTATATCCCTGATCTTCTAAAGTCAATTTAGTGTCTACATGCCTCAATTTTTGCAAGCAATACTATATTGTATCATACTATGCTTTATTTTTAATTTACCTTAGTTTTTGTGATGATGGCATAATCAATTTATTGTCCTTAGGAATTCAAGCAAATGCAATGCTCTATTACCAATAATAACACAATATTCTATTTGCTGCTTCTGGAATGTTTTATTCTTTTGGCAATACCTCTATGTTGATATTCAATCTGATAGGGAAAAGCTAGGACTTTTTCTGAGTATGCATAGGCGAGACTATTAAGAAATGCTAAAAGGGATTCAAATGCAACATTTCTATGAAATTTCTTTATCATGTAGTAGTGATAATACAAAGCCATACACAAATTCTTGTTTTGGCTTTCATTTGTTAAAACACGATTGTTGTGTAGGAGAAATCCATTTAATTTTGCTCTATGATTGCAACCAGCCCAAATAAAAGCACACACTCAGCTCCATCGGGCGGGATTACATTTTATATAGATTACAAAAATTAGGTAAATGTGAGAACATTATTTAATGGCATTGGCAGGTGTACTTGGCGTTGGTGGGCACTTGCGTGAAAGACATGGATGAATTTTTTAATTATTTGACCATGTATAATTACCGTGAATGGCCATCTATGTCCGTGGAAATTTATTATTAATATAAATTCGTATTATTATAATAAACTTGTATAATATTAATTTCATATTGATTTATATTATAATAAATTATAACTTGTTATAATTAATATTATATAATAAACTTATTATAATATAAATTACTATCAAAGATTAGATACAACCCATGCATGAAGGACATAGGATCCATTTCTTCCCTAGCCACAAATAAGGAACATGGTATGTTGTATTCATGAGGTTGGGTTCCAAACCCAAAACCTATTGGATTTTTCCCCATTTTTATTTTGACCCCTTTAAGAACAAATTGGACTCTCATGAAAAATGCAAATGAGATGGAGACAATAATAAGGATCGCAGTAAAAAGGCAAATTCCATTTTATGTCAATGGTTATTGATGGAAAACTCTGTCTAGAATGTTGTGAGGTAAACCCTAACCATTACCCTTATAGCTAGAGAGATTCCCTTATCATAAATGTGCATAAAATCGCAACCCTTGGATGTCAAGTCTATTACACATATCCCCATCTCTAAAGTCTCCCATGAAATGCACTTGACTTTCCCTGTCCTTGGACTTCTCATCCCTCTACCCCTTCTCCATCAATTTCAACCTCTTTTGCAATTTCAGTCCCTCCATTTTCACTTCTTCCATTCATACCCTTTGGCATTTCCATCGTACATTTCACATACGATTGCTAGTCATAACAAAATTAAGACCAAGTGTTTTTCATGAAACGGAAAAATAATGAGACAGTATTTGTTTATATAGAGGACAAACTTATACCCCAACTGCTGCAAAGAATACTTTATGATTAGAATTAAATATTTCTTCATATTCATTTCGGCATTTGTAAATAATTGACACATTCACAATTGCATCTCATAGAGTTCGTCTTATTGCCCCGGCAAAAAAATTAACAATATAATTTGAACGAATCAACATTGTCCTTTTCCATTTATATTTCATTTTCTCTTTTAAGTTTTATAACTTTTTCACTTCTGCGCCCTTATTCCACTCCCAATTATATTAGAGTCAGCTCCATTTTCGAAAGCAAAGTATTTTCTCCATTTCATAGGTTTTTGTTTAGTTGTTTTTGAAAAATAAACAGTACATACTTTTGAAACCTTGAAATCTTTAATACAACACCTGTTCCATCTCCATTTTTAAATAAAATATAGCAGGAATCAAATTAAAAACATGTGGTAGATTTGACTTGCTCTGCAGAGATAGCACTTGCACAGCAGAAGGTTGAGTTTGCTCGGCTTAAAATCACATATATTTGTAAGGTTGAATGGTCAACTAATTAATGAAAAAGTTCTTAAAAAATAGTAAATAGTTTATTGGTTGGCTGACCATTCAACCTTGTAAACGTAAATGATAGATAAGTTCTTGAGGTCAAAACCTCCTCAAACAAACCATGACAATGAAAAACAAACTGCTGCCACCAGGTACAACTTTTGAATGAAGAAATTGATTGCACTTTCCTGATCATTTTATTTTGCTTAGATGATTCATTTGAAATCTGGGAAGACACATTCAAACACTGGTCTTTCTTTTCTCCGCATTGATTTGACATTACTGATTCCATTTCAACACAACGCAAATCACTGTATATAGAAATGAGCAACACCAGCCTCTAACAGATTAAAAGAAAATAACAGATTCGGATGATATAATTATTAGCAGGAGTTTTGGCGAGAGTGTGACCAAGTCAGTTTACCATTGAAAATAAGCAAGAAAATAAGAATAAGTAGTGTCATTATCCTAGAGAAAGTGCTCCACTATTCTCATGTTCCATTAATTCGTCTCTAAGCTCAGAATAATTTCTTTTCTACAGGTATTTCCCGGGAGTTGCTTAATTTCAGAATATTAACCGTTGTGTAGTTAGACGTCATCTCAGAAATACCTTTGAAGCTAACAATTTCAACGAAATGGAGGAAACAGGATGCCGTTATGCTTGTATATAGCCTCTAGTTTGATTGATGTGTAAGATACCTGCAATTTCAACTTAATTATGCATGTCAATTTAAAATTTGTTGATGGCTTGCTCTTTTATGTTTAAATTGCAGTATTTCTTTCCAATCATATTTATGTGTTGCCATTCTCTATTCGTCATACAAGTGCAAAAGCTAGTATGTATAAACACAATCTATAAATAAACAAAATACAATGTAAGTAATTTCTTTATCATGGAAGAATCTATTTATCACATATGTTTGTAAAATTGAATGGCCAACTAATTAATGAGATATTTATTATTTTTTGGAGTGTTTTTAATTAGTTAGTTGACCTATTCAACTTTCAAACCTATGTAATATTTAAGCTGAACAACGCAACCATCTACATTTCTTTACTCTGCAATCACCACCTTATGGTCATGCCCCACTCTCTGATCTTGTATATAAGCATGTCATTGTCATTCCCTACTCATCTGTTATAATTGAAATAGATTGATGATAAGATCTTTACATCATTAAAAAATTGAAACGTACAACATTGATAAACTATAGATTGTATAAGACAAATGTTAAAAAGTTAAACATCTATCGAGACTCCTCAAAAACACTTCCCAATTTAAAGTTGGTTTAAATTATTAATGATATTGTAACCTAGATGTGTAGATTTTAAATTTTAATATAACATTCATATTTAATTGTTTGATTGATTGTATTATTTTTCATTTAGTTTTATAATTATGTTGAGAGGCTTTCTATAATGGTAGTTAGGGTTGTAATGGCATGTGTGTTTCACTTGTATTCTATAAATTAAATTTGATGTCCACTTGACTGTCATGCGACAATTAATCCTTAAATTTGACGTCTATTTGACTATCACTTAAATGTTTTATATAAGTTAGATAGGCATCTCAAGATTGATACCTCTCGACATATTTTAGATAGATGTATTTAAGATATCTATATTATTTTTAGTTATATTTTTAACATGATTCTTTTTTGTGTCTATGTTAAATATGTAACTTATAATTTTGAATGCCTTTGTTCTAAGCTTTTTGTTTGAATATGTGTGCACCAAATTCTAAGTTATTGTGTGTTTGTGTCATTGTATGCTATGAATAATGTTATGTATGTTTTTGTCATTGAATAATTGTTTATATGTTGGATTTTTGTGTTTTTTATAAATGCCCTTTATGTGTGTAAGAGTACATGCAAGGTTTAAATTTGACAGCCATTTATGTATGTCGAACAATTATGAAGTGATTGTAATGTCTTAATATATTAATATTGTTCTTCAAAATGTACAAACCAATATTAAATAATACGTATGATAAAAATATAGATAAATGTGGTAATTGTTTGAGGCTAGGCCATATAACCAAGAATGTTCTCAAAAACAAAACAGTCCACCAATTAAAAAAGGCAGAGAATCAAATATGACAAAGGAAGGCTTCAATTCGGATGCGTCAGGACCTCCCACGTTCAACAAGTTTGATAGACTTTTGGATCTTCACCCAAATAGTGGATTGATTCTTCTTGAGACCCCCTTTAAGGTTGGTTTAATCCTCCCTCCTCCGAAGTGGACAAGTTGGGAGATAATATGAAGCCAATCGAGGTAGATGATGCAACCACAAAAAAAAATTGGTTTGGAGGATTTGGCTTTGAAACAGTTCATCATCGTTGAGGAAGAGGAACTTGGATGGGGATTCTAACAAGAATGACAGAGACATACATAATCTTCAACGAGTTCTCGGTTGGAGAAGGGGAAGGGAATAGTGAAAGGCCATTTCATAAAGACTTGGAGAAGTAGTATTGAATCTCCGAAGTAAGAGAGTTCGATAGAGATCCCTATAACTGAGCTCTTGAGAAGGAGATTTATTCAACGTTGAATCATAAGGAAAATCGTAGGGTAAACTACCTTTGATTGGGAGAGAGGTAGTTTACCCTATTTGAGTTTACACTTGGTCTAATAGAAGTCTAGGGGTTGCTCTTATTCAAGTAAAATAGGATCGTTGTTTGTTGTCCGTTGATTGGTTTCATGCTCGGAGGTGTTTGTTTTCTTCTCTACCAAGAATCACGTTTGATCATAGCCCCATTCTCGCTTAAGATGCAAACAGAGGAAGCCAAATTCAAAACTCCATTTAGATTTGAGTTAATGTAGAGCGAGAACTTGGACTTAGAAAAGGAAATCTTTGTTTGGTGGAAAATTGATTCTTTGAGGACATCTATGTCTTTGGGTTAGTAGAAAACTTATGTCACAACACAACTTTAAAAAGTGGAACAAGAAAGTTTTTTGCAATATATCTAAGCAAAAGAACAGAATCTCGAAGGAGTGGGAATATTGGAGGATCAAATTCAAAGAGAAGGCTTGAACCAAACTATTTTTTTTGGTAAAGAAATGAGGCTTTTAAATGAATTCCATTCTAACTTGTCCCAAGGAAGAAATATTTTAGAAGCGGAATTCTAGAGCCTTATGGGGACCTAAACACTAACTTCTTCCACAATTCAAGTGTATTGAAGGAGCAAGAACAAAATATTAAAAATTCGCCAAACAAATGGTTCTAAGCAATATGACCTATTATTCATTAGAGTTGAGGCAATCAACCACTTCATATATCTCTTATCGCCCTTTGGACCCCGTCTCAAGGCTTAGAAGAGACTATGTTGGCCCCCATCCTATTCCTTGTTTGCAACAATATAACTAGGACTTAGTGGCTTTACCCTTAAAGGAAAAGGTTAGATTTGCAGTCTTCTCTATGGAGATAACAAACGCTCTAGGACTAGATGATTTAATGCCCACCTTTCGTGAGTTCTTGGAAATAGTCAAGAAGGATGTGGTCGAAGTGCTCAAGGGTTCTTTTATGAAATCAACACTTTTATGGTGCTAATCCCAAAGAAACATGGCGCCACAAAATTTAAGAATTCCATACTTATTAGCCTATTCAACACGTCTACAAAATCTTTTCTAAGATTTTGGTAGTTTAGATCAACCTCTATTGCAAAAAATCATCTCGAGACCAAGAAGGAATTTTTGTTCATGGTAGATAGGTTATTGATGAGATCCTTATTGTGCACAGGTTATCCACTCCAGGATAAAAGTAAAAAAACTAGAACGATAGTCAACATTAATATGAATAAGGCTTATGATAGGGTGTCTTGGTCCTTTTTGGACAAAATACTTATGATCTAGGAACATTCAAAGTTCAAAGTAATCATGCACAAATTTTGGCTAAGTATGGTCGTGGGTGAAGTTAGATAGTGCATAGGAAGTAGGAAGAAATACAAAAAAATAAGAGGAAGATTGCACAAAAGTGCACAAGCACTTTACGCAATGAAAATCGATGAGAGTGTAGTGTGTGTGGAATGCGCAATAAAAATAGGTGTGCATATGTAATGTCCCCTTCTCAAAGCTAGTTCGATATGAAGACCTTGGGCCCATTTTTACTTCTCATGGGCTTAAAGGGAAAAGCAAGGGAAGTACTTTAATGTTGTAATTGTAAGTTGTTATTTTTAGCCTTGTATTATTTTTGTAAAAGCAACTTTCTAATTATAACATTAGAAAGTGAAGTTGGTCAAAAAGTGCAAACATTGACTTAAAAATAGAAGTGGAGTTAAAGAGGAGCATAATACCAATTACTGATTATAAAAAGGAGTTGCTATATGGTGGTAAAAAGCATCACTTGTCATATGAATTCATTTCTATTTGGAGATTGGAGCTTGTGCTTGCAATTTTCAGCCATTGAGGATGAAAACCTCCTTGGTATCCTATTGGGGACGAAAACCCTCAATAGAATTCAGAATTGAGGACGAAAACCCTCAAATTTTGCATTGGTGATCTCATTCAAAGGTCATATTTGGGTTGCAATTTAGAATTTCAGTGCTAGGGCACAATTTTCAGCTAGGGCTTCAAGGGCATATCAAAATTCCAAATTTTTGGGTGTGGAACAACCACACATTTTAGTGTTTTGTTGTGTTATAGTGTTTTGGATCAGATCTAGGGCATTTTCAGCTTGGGCGACCCACCTGGGAACTTGAGTGACCCACTTTGGGGTCAATTCCAACTATTTTCAAGGGTTTCTTTGGAGCTAGGGTTTGTTCAACCTTCAATTCTGCCCTAGGGCATTCATTGTTGCATTTATTTCAGCTTCAAATGCTCCTAACGGTCAGCTGTAATTTACCCTATTTTCTATCACAAAATTGATGAAATAAATTCAGCTATTTGTCAGAAAATTATTTCTTTGTTCCTAAATGTTCTAAAAATATTCCTAAGTGTTTTGAGCCTTCTAGGTACTTTTGTAATTGAGTATTTGAAGAGTAATTGAAGAAATCAATTATTTTGCATGTTGTACTAAGGGTTTGCAGACCAAAATCAAGTCGCTGCCCTAATTTGGGGTAATTTTTGATTGTTGTCATTTAAATTCAGATTTTTGTACTTTGTTGTCATAAATTTCAGTTTTTTGTCATTAGGGTTTTGTGCAATTTCTAGAAAATTCAGATCTCATCCTGAAAGGGACATTACAGTGGTATCAGAGCATTGTTCTTGCCAGCCTATGTGAGGGAAAATTCAGATCTGCATGAACACTAGTGAGGAAGGGTTTAAAGTCTATCAAAGAACTCTAGTAAAGAACATGGGAGATAAGGATCAAAGACCTCCACCTTCCGATGAAATGAACCACTTGCAAGAGATGTTGTTGCGGAACCAAAGAGACATGGAGCAAAGCTTTCAAAGGACCATGAGGGCTTCAATGTTGGAGTTGATTCAAGCTATCCAAGGTGCTCCAAAATTCAGAAAGAACCAAGGTGATGGCAGCTCTTCTGGCAATGAAAGGACTTCCATTAATCCTCCCACAAGAACCTTCCATGCTAAGTTTTTGCAAAGGGAAGAGAAGGAACAATTGGAAGAGGGGCAACAAATTGGTGATGATGATATGGATCGATTCTATGTGGAGTACCAAGCTTTGAGGTCAACCACACTAAGAAATTCAAGACCATGTTAGTTGCCAAGCTAACCGCATAAAGGTCCTAGTCTCACACCCTAGCGTCGAGTTCATCATGGGGGTAGAAATCAACGAAAAGAGAGATAGATGGATGACCAAAATCATGGAGTTTGGTGTAACCATAAAGGCCATAAAATTGGTGAGAGGTAGAGCACTATGTGAACACCTCGCCTTAGATGCTCGGGATAATCAAGAAGCTTCTTTCTTCACGGAGGAAGAACAAGAACAAACCATGAGAGGATCTCAAGATTTTGAAGGCCCTCAACTAGAAAGTCTACGGCATATTACAAATCCGTGGGATAGTGGAGGCCTGCATAATACGAAGATTCACGAAATAATGAAAACCCATGCAATATAGTGCACTGCGAGATAAAGGAACTCAACACAGCGTGCAACATATGGATCGACAATATGGTAACCTTTCTAGCAATCGATGTGACTATCCTCCTTGGTTGAGCAAGGTAAAAAGAAGACACATCAGTTACAATCAATTCCTTATGTATTAATCAATGGAATTCCCCTAAAAGGAATCTAGATGGTTTCCTAAAGATGTATTTAAGGAGAGTAAGTAGACAAAATCTTGGCGAGTTTTATGATGGTTTCTCTTGTGGACACTCCTCATCTAAGGCCACAATAATGAAAATCATTAGAGCAAGATGCTTTTGGCCCACATTATTTGTAGATGTACATCAATGGGTCAAAAATGTAGAGAATGTGCCTTCTTCACGGGTAAAAGAGATGGTGTCTCTTCACCTTCATCTTATTTAGGCGAGATGAACCATTTTCTCAATGGGGACTTGATTTCATAGGCATGATTAATTCTCCATCAAGTGTAGGTCACAAATGGGTCTTAACAACAACATATTACTTTACCAAATGGACAAAGGCCATACCACTCAAGGAGGCTACTAAATCAGTCATCCTTGACTTTTTAGAGGACATTGCAACAAGGTTTGGGGTTCCTCAAACTATTATTTTTAATAATGCTAAGGCATTCTTGGGTTCTAAGATCTCAGATTGGGATATTAGAAATGGAGTTTACTTGAAGATTTCTTCCAATTATTATAATAGTTTGGATTCTAACAAGAACCCGATTAGGATCATGAAAATGATTATGGAGGTTAATCAAAGGAAGTGGCACATGAAAGTAAGTAATGCTCTTTGGGCTGATAGAATCACTCCAAAGAAAGCAATTAGAAATTCCCATTTTAAACTTATATATGGTAGAGAATCCAGATTTCATTTTTCTTTGGAATTTCCTTTGTTAGAGTTTACCCAAAAATTAGAATTTGAGGATGGATATTAAACGAAATTAGGATGGTAGAATTGGTTAAACTTGAAGAACTAATATAATCTTCCATGGTCAAGTTGGAAGAACATCAAAGATCAACCAAGTGGTGGTTTGACAAGAAAGCTAAGCGGAAAGTTTTCAAATCATGTGATCTAGTCCTCAAGTGGGACACAAATAGAGCTAAACTAGGGTGGCACTCTAAGTTTGATACACTTTGGAGTGGGCCATACATCATCATTGCTTGCAAAGAATTAAAGTCTTTTGAGATTTCTAATCCTAGTAGAGAACTATTACAAATCCAATTCAATGGGATTTATCTCAAACACTCCCATTAAGTTGTCTCATTACATCTTGTAAATATTTGTGTTTTGTGCCATTTGAGGTCCCCTCCTTTTTTGTGTGTTGATCATTGGTAGGTTCCTTTTCTCAATCCTTGTGGTGGTCATCTTTGTTTGTAATAAGTGTTGTGCACTCTCTACATGTTTCACTTGAAATATGTATGATTTTGTCTTTTTCATAATTTTTGGAGGTCGTTTGCGGTGTTACATGGATCATCTCGAGTAGGTATCATGGCAGAAATTAGATAGTTGGAGCATGTTTCAGGTACAATTTTTAGCTCCATAAGTTCATCCTCAATCGGTGTTAAGTTCATATGGATCCGAGGAGACAAGATTTTTAAGGTTGAGATCGGTTTTCTTCAAGGTTATGTTTGACTCCATGCCTAATGGATGCTTTAAAGCTATTGGTCTTCATCATCTAGTAGGAAAATGTACCATGGAGGTCACTAAAATTTGTTTTCCAAAATTACACTCCATGTAATTTTGAACAACTCATCAAAAGGAATTAGTCATAATTTCGCTCAGGGAAAAGTTGTGGGACACTATTTCAATCTTCCGTAGAACATAGGAATGTAATGTTATGTGGGTTCTCCTAACTGCGGAACAAAGGAATGAACATCCTGAGACTTAAGCGGAAATTGGCAAAGCTAGTGCTCTGCGGGATCTTTTCAACCTTTTTTAGCACTAAGGAACTTAGTCCCTTGTAGGTTAACGTCAAGTTAGAGTATCATGGAGTTGTATATCCATGGGGAGTTGGAGAAAATGGCTAAGTATGAAATCCGTGTGACAAAGGGAAATGAGGAAACATTTGGTGTCTCATGAAATACAAGCATAATGTCACATGACCTTGGGAACCAAATACAATTCTGCGAGGGCAAAAATCCACGAGGGTCTACGAAAGGCAAAGAAATGCAAAAACTGCAATGAGAACCACACAATTGAAAGGTTACAAAGGTCTTAACAAAATCAAATAACTACGAAAGATCTCAAAGCCACACTAGACTCCCGAACTAGAGAGTTAACCACCCCAACCACCAAAATTTAATGAAGTATGGTGTCCTTTTGCAAAGTCTAATGGTGTGCGATAGAATCAAGGGTCATGTTGTAGTTGTTGGATTTCATCCATATTTTGTACTACAAGTAAACTCTGCGAAAATCATGACACCCATGCTTATCAACATGTTTTTAGGGGGACAAATTCTACTCAATGGTGCTTTCTCCTTTCTCTTTCTCTTATCCTTTTCACAAATTGTATAAATGCAAGTGCTTGCACACTTTGTAATGGTTCTTCTCCCTTTTCTTCCTTAGCATATTTTCGAGCTCTTCTCTTTGAAAATAAAAACATTCATGCCTTCGACCTTTATAACTCACGAATGGAGATTTTCTTTCCTCGACTTTATATGTAAATCATAAAGGATCAACTAATACAAGTGTGGTCTCTCTTTCTCTCTCTCTCTCTCTTTTAAATAGTCTATGTTTGGCATGCATATCTTGCCCTCTTGTGTGTTTTATTATTTCACTTGTTTTCTTTGAAATTATGTGTATATTCATAATCTTAGTTCTGCGAACTTGCATATATATCATTTAGAGTTGGGAATTTCCACCTTCTTTTGTTGTCGTCACCGCCCTTCTAACTTAGTATTCTTATTCATTGCATCTCTCTCTCTCACTGGTCCCTTGGAAATATTAGTGTAGGATTAGTTGTAGGAGTAGTTTAACATTATAAGTAGGTTGTGTTCTACATGTTTTCCTAAACTACGAACAAGGAAGCCAACCTTCTTTGAAGGTCTCTCTCAAGTCGTAAGTTCCATACTTGGAGACAGGTCCATATTTCCTCAAAAGTTTGGATCTCCATGATTCAAAGTAGGGTGCAATTTTGAGCTCCAACAATTGTTTCGACCACTAAAAGCTTTGGGCTAAGGAAAGGGTCAACTAACATGGTTGAATCCACTAAAACCTTCCAAGGAGAGGATCGAGCATAAATACTCATAGCAATCCTCAAGTGTACCGTCCTAATGTATGATGAGAGTTAGCTAGAAACCAAACATTCTTGAATTTCGAATAAGAACAAAATTGAAATGCTTTGTGAAAGAAGAGAGAAACCAAACTTAAATAATGTTCAAACCTAGAAGTACCACTACTAGAAATAAATTGATCTAATAATGCCATATTACCCCAAAGGAGATGAAGGGGTAAAGGGCCAAAGATGTTTCCAAATTCTCTCCATTTTATATCAAACTTCCTATTGAGCACACCAAGGTCATTTTTTTGAATAACACTCTTTTATAAGGTGTATTCATAATATCTAAGCACCATGGTTTGTAGGTTCTCCTTTATATTGGCTAGATCTAAACTCCTAGTATTATTCATAACTCATACCCATTTGATCAACCTTCTAAATCTATACAAGGAGGAGTAGTAAAAGCTAAAAGAAAATCTTAAAATCCATATTATCAAAGATAAATCAAGCAAAAATCAATTTTGACAAGTAAAAAAATTCAATCACAAACAAAAAGATGTGATATAATCATTTGGCACACCCCTATCCTAATTAAAATCTCAAACTCCCTCTTTATATCCTATTTATATTTATAGGCTTGTTACTTCAATTGATTTTGTTCCTAATGTCATGAACCAAATTTCCTACTACATTTATTGTTGTTGAAAACAACCTTTCTTAAATAATAATTAACTAGATTATTTGATCTTAGTGATGATTTATGGGTTTATCATTATGTGGAATGAATTTTATATGTTAAAAAATCATGGATAAATTTTAGGAAAAACATGGAAAAATACTTATCATAATCATTCTTGTAGGTTTTCTATTCCATTGCATGGCCTTTGTTGCATTTCATAGTTTTTCCTACACGTGTATTTAGCTTGCTTAGGTTTTAGTGGGATAGATGTGAGTTACACTTCCTACTTCCTATTTATACACCTCTTGTAAAGATATTTTTCTTATGCATTCTAATACAAGCTAGCTTTTAGCTTGTGTTTGGTTCCTCTCTCTCACAACATTACTCTTATTGTGTGTTTGTATTTTATGTGTTTGATCTTGGCCCACATTATCACATGGTATCAAAGATCATTCTAGTAATTGAATGTCATTATTTTGTTGGAATATTGAGTTTTTCAAGAAAATTTTCCATATCCTTTGAATGCTCTTCTCTTTGCATATTTAGATGATTTGGAGAATCATAAAAGAGTGAAGGAAATAGGTGGTTTTGAAGGATGCAGTCTTCATTTTTACATTCTCTAGGGAAATGGATTATGACACTTTGAGTTTAGATCATGCCAAAACCTAAAGATTGATAATAAACTCGAGTATGCTTTGAAGGGAAGATATGGTATTTTTCAAGTTTTTGTGGTCATTCCTAGGCTATTTGGTAGTATTTTGTACCATGTCAATGTTTGAATTTTCTAGGTTTTCTGAGTTTTCTAAAAAAATTAGTGGTGTTTTCATTTCTAGTGGTCACATTCATTATTGAGGTTGGTCATTGTATTTGTCTTAGTGTGGAATTCCATAGGAAGATCGAATCATTATTTGAAATATTTTTATATTGAACATTCTTGGTTTCAATCCACTAAGATTTGGAAGAAAATGAAAAACATGATCTTCATCATACATTGTACTTGGTCATGAGTCAAGGTTGTACCTCTAGTTTCTTTGTTGTTTGTACATGTAAAGTCCTTTGTATATTTTTTAGATGGTTTTACCACGCCGGTAAGGGTTGTATATGTTATTTGATAGCACATGTTTTGCGATTGTACTTGTTTGAGGTTGTTTTTACTTGTATTGTTGCTTGAGGGTTGTCAATGTTCGAGTTAAATTAATTATACAAAGTCAATTTAACATTATAAAATAAATGACATAAATAAAATTATTAAATACACATTACACATATTAAACACCATGTTTTACATGGAAAACATCATAAGAGGTGTAGACACCTAAATTCCTCTTTTGCAATCTTATTGCCAAACACACACAAATCACTCGCATTCTCACCAATTCCGTTATAATTAGTGATTTCCGTTTATAGCGATGGTTGATCATTTCCTCCTTGGGAGCAGGAGCCACATTATGGAGTGGTATAAAGTAAACCGAGTTCGCACTGGCGCAGTTTGGTCTTATTCGAGGGATTCATAGTCTTTGAGATGTGGTATGCCCGTAGAAACAAAGAGGTCTTTCATATGGGGCCTCGGATCAAGTTGGGTCGAGCTCGTGACATCTTTTTGCAAGTGGTTTTTCAACCTTGGGTACAATGGGTACAAATAGTTGATCCCGACACTTCACAAGACTATGTCGCTTGGTATGATACAGGTTGCCTTGGCGCTTGACCATTCCACAAGAAGTATTGGACGCATTAGCGCGAGGATTTCAAGGCCCCAATCATAGGGCCTGGTACATGCACAAGGCAGATCCACGGGGAGGATCGTAGCAAGTACTGAGAACAACAACATGTTTTAGTGCCACGTAGCTAATGGTGCGACCACGGGCATTGGGGCACACGGATGCCCCTTTAAGTTCCATTACGGGCACTTGTGCGGCACCTCCATCACCCCTTCACGTGAGTCCACCACACATTCCACCAAGAGATGGAGGAGATGGCATGGGTGGAGAGCAAATGGAGGAGGGCATACTTTGGTTGGTGGGAAGGTAGTTACCTTGCTGCGAATTACAGTAGGTACTAGCCCTGACTTCAAGCTATAGCCGAGAGAGAGGGATCACTCATTATAGAGCGAGACCATGCCGAGCATAAGAGGATACGGAGACCATGATAGAGCAAGACCATGTGGTTGCAGATGGATAACAACTGCCATCGAGAGAGGACTAGGATATCGCGGAGCGAGATCGGTGTGGATCAACTAGCCACTGCGAGAGCGAGAGCGTGATGTGCTTGGCGAGAAAGCAAACACGACTTAAGGATTACAATAGATGATTGGGCACAGGTGCCAGCATGTAGCGAGGCGAGGCCACATAGTATAGGATGCAATATTATACACTGCCGTCTCAACCTAGCAGAGAGTTCATGAGTATAGTCGGATAATCGGCAACTTGTCTCATGCTTTAGATCACATAGCAATCGCGATCAAGACACTCTATGCTAGGGTCCTTCAGGACAACGAGCTTGAGCACCATGGGTCGGCAACATGGCGCAACACCCTCTACATGTCCAAAGCACCTCGGATGCCCCTCCTAACGGAAGAAATGTGTGGATTGTCAAAAGTACGACAACTTGATACATGCACTTTGGTGCGAATCCTTACATCTGTCACAATTCCTTGGCCGTTCTCAAAGTGGCGTCTCGATCTAATCAAGAAACTTAACCTTGTTTCTCCATACGGTCGTAAGTTCATCATTACTACAACCGAGTACTTTACGAAGTGGGTAGAGGTTGTTCCTCTCATGTATGTTGAAGGTGCCCATATCTATAAACACAAACTTAGGGATCTTGAGGATTCTTTTCCCGATTACGAAGAAAAAAAAGCCGGATCGGGACAATCGTATATCGAAATAAGAATGTTAAGCGTGTCAAACAAAGACCATTTTGATGCCTTGATAGGTTGTGTTGATCCACTCGTTGAGCAAATCAATACGATTAGAATTAAAACAAGAGAGTGCGTTGTGGCAACGCGACGAGCTCGCCTTGTTATCTCAGAACCTACTCCCCCTCCTCAAGAGAGTCATTATGATGTGTTAGATCAACTAGAGAATACTACAACTAAGATTTCAATCTTAGACCTTCTAAAGATTTCTAACGTCCATAAGGATATACTTTACAAAACCCTACAAGGATCAGGAGTATCTATTGATGTTGACCCAACGCATTTACAGGCCATGGTAGTGCAAATCACTCCCGCAAGACACATAACCTTCAATCCAACAAAATCCTTAACTAAAAATCCCTCCCATAACTTGCCCTTACATATTGAGGTAATAATCAAGTGTAAGAAGGTCAAGAGAGTGTTTGTGGACGGCGGATCGGGTCTTAACATTTGTACTCTTAAACTAGTTCGTCAACTAGGCTACATAGAAGTTGATTTGGAGACAAAGGTCATCACCATAAAGGCGTATGACAATGAAGAAAGACAATCAGTTGGAATGATCACTTTCTCATTGGAAGTTGGTCCCATAACCCATGATACAAAGTTCCATGTCTTGGACCTAGAGCTCCTTTATGTACATGCCCCTTAGTCACCCAAAAAGATTCACACCATGTAAGTAAAAATTTAGGGTAAATTTTTTTTTTGAAAGGGATTACTAACCATGCTAAAACTAATGATACAAAACCGATCTCAGAAATTGTTTATTTTAACTAATTTGGTTAACCCCGTTACTTAACCACTAGCCCGACACAATTTTCATTTATTTAATTATTATTAGTTTTAGCTAAAAACATCTACTATAGACTACACCCCCTCTTTTATTTTGTCCACATTCACTCTTCTTTTATTTTATCATGGAATCCCACAAAGTCCCATGACTTGGAAAGTGTAGGGAGAAATATCCACCCTTGGATGCTTTTACTTTTAACCCTCAGATTTAAAACCCTAAAATTTCCCTAATATTTCTTTATGTTACTTTTTCTTTTCATTTAACTTTCTTTCTTGTTTTCTTTTCCTTCTTTTTTTTTTTTCTCACATTTGCAGGCTGAAGGAGAGAAGTTATGGAGTTTATTCTTTTCCTTGTTTTTGAATACCCTTACTATAATTGTTCTTTGTTTTAGAATATATATATATATATATGTATCTATTTATGTAAATGAATATCTTTATATTTATTATTTATTGATATATTGAAGTGAGAGCGGATTTGGGGTTAGGGCCGCAGGTTGAGGGGGTCGGGCAATCATGTGGACGGGGGGGTGTATTGGTTGGAGGCGCGTGGGGGTGCAGGGTCATCGTGGCCGTAGGGAGAGTTAGTGAAGGGGAGGGGAGGAGCGGGGGCGAAAGCGGACAAGGGGTGCGGCGGGGGCGGTCATGGAGTCAAACGGGGTGCAGTGGAGATAGTTTGTCAAGGCGGCAAGGCAAATTCAGGGAGGCCGGGACAATGCCAAGGAGGGGCCGTGAGGGGGCCTGGGGGCAACGCCCCTATTAGTCTAAGGGTGGGGGGCCAAACCCCCCACCGAATCCATTTTTAACACATAAATTTCAAATTTTACAAAAACGCTTTTCTTTTTTTTGTTCATTATTATTATTTTTAATATATCTCATTAAATTATTTTTTAAAATAAAATATATATATGTTTATTTAAAAAAACATAGTATATTGTATTTATATATATAATAAATATATATAGTATATATATATATATATATATATATATATATATATATATATATATATATATATATATATATATATATATTATATATATATAAACTCATAAACAAACTCATAGTATATATATATATATATATATATATATATATATATATATATATATATAAACTTATTGTGCACACAAGGAGAATTAAAAGCTTAATTATAAAATTACAGATTTTTAATTTTATTATTTTGATGCCAAAAGAAATTTAGAACTTTCACTATTCACCTAAATGATTTATCTATTTTGATATTGTAATGATGAAGCCAAAATTTTGAAAAGAAAGATATTGCTTAAACTATCACTTAGAGGAAGGATATGCACACCAAAACTACTTCTTCATCCATTCAAATAAGATAACCAACAAGGAGAGTAAAATCAATATTATTCCATTCTCTAACTTTTCAAAATTTGTCACATTAAGGGTGTTTCAAAACGATGTCCAATCTTATATTTACACAAGTTCTCAACATTTCACAAGATGAAATCTATCACAAAATAAATGAACTTTCCAACAACTCATATTAAGAAAATTTTCACTATTTACAATCCTTTTTATTTCAAATGTTTAAGTCTTCCAAAATGGCAAGGCATAGTTCTACATCATTCCAAGTATTCAAAGGAACCCCATGAAAGGTAACATGCAATTGTTGAGGGTAGATCTATTCACAAAAAGGATGCTAGTTTACATATGACTCCAAATACCAAGGAGGATTTACAAGGAGATGTAACTTCTTACATAACTATATTCAAAAGAGGATTACATTGCAAGAAAGTATCACAAGGAAGGATAAGAACAATGAGAGCCCAAAATGCCACCAATTCCAACTTGAGAGCCATCTTCCATGTCTTCCTAAAACCATGCAAGGAGAAAAAGAGCTTGTTTGCCACCCAACCATAGGCATCATCACATGCCTATCCCAAGGTTGGGATGCATGCTAGCCTCCCCCAAGCCCATGGGAAAGAGGATAACTACCAAAACTTGCACAAGATGGAGGGTAAACCAACAATGATACAAGCACACAAAAAAATAGTTCAAAAAAACACAAGACTCCAAATTTACAAGGAGGAGAACCCATGTTCATCCTCAAAAGTGGGGAAGAGAGGAGAAAGTTCTCCAAAAATTTATTCCAAAAATTTCTTGCACAAAGCAACAAACTCCATACCCTCCTTATTGCTCCTAATTTCAATCCAAAACCCTCCTTATTCCTCCTCCCTTTCTCCAAGTCCTTCTTGGAAGGATTTTCAAACCCCAAAGGGGTTTCCTTACCAAGAATGGGGAAGGAGATTCAAGCCAAATGAATCAACTTCCCCACCTCAACCATTGAGGGGAAACACTAAGACCCTACAAGGCTTGTCCATCAAGCCTTGAGGATTGAGAGGGAAAATTCCCTCTCTCTTCCCCCACACTCCAAAACTCCATCATGCCATATGATGGAGGGAGTAAAACAAACAACAACCAAGTAACAAAACCATGCAACCCATCTAACAACTATGAAAAAAAAACAATACAAGCAAAAGACATAAGAGCCTACCTCAAGGAAAGCTTTCCAAAAAGCTCTCCAACTTCAAATTTCTCCACACCTTGACTCAAGCCAATCTCCAAGCTCCAAAATCCACAAGCATCCAAAGCAAGAAGTTCCAAAAAAAGTCCCTCTCTTTCCCATGAATGGGAATTTGAAGAGGAGCAAGCAAGCATCCTCACAAATGAGGGGGTGACATGTGTCACCCCTCTCCCTCATCAAGGTCAAAGATGCCAAAACAAAAGAGAGAAAGGGTAAAATTAACTTTTGCCCTCTTCTCCCAAATTCCCCTAAATGTTAGCAAGACAAAATAAGTGAAAATTTTATAAACACACAAATCCACATCCCTTACATGGATGTGACTAAACAAGAGGTAAAAGGGAGGAAAACTCCTCTAAACTTGAAAATAAGCCCCCCTACCCATTAGGTAGGGTCCAAGGGCTCATTTTTATGTTAGGGGGACTCCCAAGCTACAAAGGGGTCCCCAAAAATGCCCAAAATAACCCAATTTCGGGTTTTGCATTTTTGGCACAAGGGTAGAGGGTGTGGGGACCACCCAAGGGTCTCACATGTGACCCTAAACCCTTGTGATTAAGTGACTCATTAAACAAAATCTAAAATTTAAATGAAAGTGGGATTATTAACTCCCAAAGCAAGTTTACAACTTCACTAGCAACCCTAAACAAAATTAATAATTCAAAGCACAATACATTACATGAATTGGGGTCACTCATAGTGCCCAAAAATAATAATCTCCTATACTAAGGCTTCACACAATGAACATGGCTAGGACTCAGCCGTGGGCTACTTGTGCAAGATTGAGTAGGCCGGCCCGAATCCCACGTTCTTACGTAAACTTTCACTGCACACTCATTGCACACATTAACCGCACATGTCCGATACAAGATAATTCATGACATAGTAAAATATCAATGCATTCTAAACTAACCTAACATCCTACTCAAATCAAGATGCGACAACGTGTACAATTATACTCAATATTCCAAAAGTTAGACAAGATGATACGTGACATATAACCATAGAATTCCATATGCAACATCTATCCATTATATAATTATGTTCCAAACACAAAGATCATACCCATTAGTATCCATGACATAACAAGAAAATGCGACAATATAGAAATTAAGTTAAATTGGCGCTATACGTAAAATGTCCACACTGTCTAATAAGATCAAATATCTAAATATAATGTCCAAGATATAACCAATCAATTTACCAAAACATGTCTATGAGCAAAGAAACAACAAACTACCGAGCTATAAAAGTGTGGGCACTACACTTTACAACATCTTACTTTGGCTGCCCATGGACTCATGCCACGTCAAGTCATGCCATCAACTTATCATCAATGTCTAAAATTGCGGTTTTGAAGGAATGGATACTTATTATCTGAAAGGGATCCCCAACCATTTGCTCATTGCAAAGCATTGTTGGGCTATTTTCCTACCATTTACGAGTGTCCCTCTACGGAGATTGTTGTCCTTGTTCAATCGGAGGCCCTCGCTTCACAAGTGGATTTGGATACCACGACTCCCGTGTGATAATAGTGCCTACCTCAAAATCTCCTTTTGCTACGTGGAAGAAAGTCATCAATAACAATTGTAGAGTATAATCTTTAGCAAGATCCTATGGTTCAAAACATTCTGCTATCATCCCAAGCACGTGGTAGACCATGTTATAAATTCCAAAGATCAAGGGAGAATTGCCCCTTTGACAATTTCACTTCAGTGGCTTGCTAGAAGATGAAAGAATCCTCAATGATATTATATTTCATCCTCAAGATGATGAAATGGCTTTGTGTTACAAGTCATCTAGGTATGTTATTCCTAACAGAATCATGCTTACTATGAGATATCAAGGACATGGTTGTGGCCGCCAAGAACAAGGTCTGTTAGAATCTCTTCCAATACCTCATCATATAATGGGTAAATCAGGTATTGGCGTCCATTTGTATGAGTCTCACCCTTCAGATAATGAGTATGCTTCTTTTGAGAGTGAGGATAGTTTGTCCGAAAATGAAAGCGAAACAGATTCCCGATGTAGTCTTTACGAAGACCTCGCCTCTACGAACCTATTCTCTAACATGGCTATCCTTACCATAACCCTTGTTACACCCATCGTATCCCCTATAACTCAAACATTAAACCTCATCTACCCATCACTCGTGAATTGGAATTAACAAATAGCACGTAGTTATTGATGTATTTTAGAACGATGAGGCTATTGGTGAGTTCTTGGGCATCGAGATAACATTCCAAGAAATGATCACAAGAAAGGCTTCTCCATTCAGCTCAACACATGTGCGTACTTTGGAGAGGAGGTAGAATTATGTGGACACTTAAGTAAAAAGTGAGCAAGGGCAAGAGTTCTACAAAAAAATCCTTGTGGAAAGAAAAAGGGGAAGTCCTATAGCGAAAACCTCTTTGAGGCACTTGTGGACAAACAAGAAGAACAACCTATGGAAAATATAGTGTACCCATATAAAGATGAGGACCTCCTTGAACCACCTTTGGTAGAGGAGGATCTCAATCTCCCTCTCGATCCTATGTGCATGGGGGACGAGTCAAAGCTACTAGTGGAAGATACAATAGATGTTAACATCGGCAAAGGAGTTACCTAGAATAGTTAAGTTGGGAGCTTCACTCTTAGCTCAAGAGCAAAAAACATTTACAGGACTTTTGAGAGAGTATGTAGACATCTTCGCTTGGTCTTATGCTTGCCTGTCAGGACTTGATCATGCATTAGTGGTGCACAATCTTGTTGATCAAACAAAAGCTCCGGAAGATGCATCCTCACGTCACCTTATTGGTAAAGGCAAAGCTAGAAAGGTTATTAGAAGTAGGCTTCATCAGGCCTATCGACTACTCAGAGTGGATTTCTAATGTGGTACTAGTTCAAAAAAAGCCAGTTAGTATCAAAGTGTGTACCGATTTCAGAGATATTAACAAAGCTTGTCCCAAGGATGACTTTCCTCTCCCTAACATCAACATGATCGTCATTCTACTATTGGTTATGAGATGCTATCACTCATGGATGGCTTCTCAGGTTATAATCAGATAAAGATTGCAGAGGAAGATCAACACAAGACAACTTTCACAACCCTAAGGGGAACGCTTTACTAAGTTATGTCCTTCGGCCTTAAGAATGCAGATTTATACTTATTAGCGGGAGATGATTGTAATCTTTCACAACATGATAAGTGACATCATATAAGATTACGTAGATGATATACTAGCTAAATCTAGAACTCGGGAGGAGCACCCAGAGATTTTATGGCGTATCTTTCAGTGCCTAAGAGACTACAAAGTCCACCTTAACTCAAGAAGTGTGTCTTTGGTGTGCTATCTGGGAAATTACTAGGATTCATTGTGTCAAGAAGAGGAATAGAGGTGGATCCTGCAAAGGTCACGACCATCACAGAGATGCCTTCTCCGAGAATATTAGACAATCTTGCATAGCTTACACGAGGAAAATTCAAGCCATCGAAGGTTTTATTTCATAGCTAGCAAACAAGTGTCATACGTTCACACATCTTCTTAAGAAAGATGTTAATTTCACCTAGGGGCTAGAACAACAATAAGTGTTTTCTTTACTAAAAGAATACTTGGCTAAACCCCTCATTCTCATGCCGCCCACGGCAGAGAACCCTTGTTGCTTTTACATCTATGCTACACATTTTGCAATTGATTGGGGCATTGTTGGCCCAGTATGATAAAGAGTAGAGAGAAATGTTGTATATTACTTGAGCATAACATTGATAGCATACGAGCTCAATTGTTCGTAGATCAAGAAGGTTTTCCTAAGTGGTGTTTTCTTTCCAAAGATACGTCACTATATGCTCAACAATAAAATCAAGCTTATTTCAAATATCAGTCCTTTAAAATACTTTAATTAAAATGCCACCTTAAGCTGGAAAGATGGCTAATTGGATCATCTTATTAAGCGAGTTCGACATTAAGTATGTGCATCAAAAGTCTGTAAAAGAACAAGTTCTAGTAGAAGCTCAAAACTGTGCACTTCGAACCCTTGAACCTGGAGCTACCAGATGCATCCATCATGTACCTTGAGGAATCTATCGTTTGGAAACTATACTTTGATGGCTCCTTTACCTTTCATGGTTCAGGTGTTAGAGTTGTGTTAATCACTCCTACGAGAGACTTGATTCCCCAAGCCTTCGACTTGGATTCCCCTGCACGAATAATATAGCGGAGTATGAAGCTCTCATCGCAGGGATAAAACTAGCTATCAAATGAGTTAATTACATTGGTGATTCAATGCTTATTATCAAACAAGTCACAGATGAATACAAGGTCAAGGATGAAAAGCTACTTCCATATAAAAGAATGGTCAATTCCTTGAAGGAGTTCTTGAGTAAATAACATTTGAACAAATACCAAGAGCACATAACAGAGCAACATGTTATGGCTATAATAGGATCCATGTTGAGTATTCCGCTAGGGAACAATGATATGTCATTCTTTGTAGAAAATCTAAGAATGTCGGCATATGACATACCAAATTCCTATATGGTGTGCAATGTTGTTGGTCCCTTTTCCTTGTGGTACGCTGAAATCTTTAATTACCTCCATGATGGAACCTTTCCCACTAACATTTCTTGTCTTTGAAAAATGCACCCTCATCCAATGTATAGCCCGTTATACCCTTTTTGGGGCACCCTCCACCGAGGCTACTAGGAGAATTGGTTGCGATGTTTAAGTTCGGACGAATCTATCCAAGCAATTAAAGAGGTGCACGAAGGCATCTGCAGGGCTCATACTAATGGGATCGTACTTGCAAAGAAAATACTCAAGGTAGGCTACTATTGGCCTACCATGGAGCATGACTACTGCAACATGTGAATAAATGTGTGGATTGTCAAAAGTACAACAACTTAATACATGCATTAGGCGCAATCTTCGACTGTCCACAACCCCTTGGCCGTTCTCAAAGTGGGGTCTCGATCTAATAGGGAAACTTAACCTTGTCTCTTCAGATGGTCATAAATTCATCATTACTACAACTGAGTACTTTATGAAGTGGGTAGAGGTTGTTCCTCTCACCTATGTTGAAGGTGCCTAGATCTCTAAATTTATCATGAACCATATCATTTGTCGATACGGTATCCCTTTGTATATTATCACTGATAATGGTAAGCCATTTAAGAATAAAATAGTGAAAGCACTCTGCAAACGCTTTCAAATCTCCCTTAAGTTCTCAACCCCTATTACCCTCAAGGTAATGGGAAAGTTGAGGCTTCTAATAAAACCTAATTTACACTACTAAATGCATACATTTTAATCAAAATTAAATGTTATTAATTAACGAGGGTAAGAGATTAGTGTTTTGTACCCGTGGGCCATCCATTGGAAGTCTCTGGTACTCTCTCACGCGATCCACATGATGTTTTCGGTTCCTACCCTCACCATCTTTTCACGTAGTTCGAGCTCCAAATCAACCATAAAAAGGTAAGTGAATATGTTAAATGAATTAATGACATCTTATATACAAATTTTTAACCTCTCACGACATGTTTCTCTCACCCGAGGCGCCCCAAACCGTCATGGTTCTTCTAATTACTTTCAATACTGGTCATGATGATTATTTTTAATAAATAATTATTTTTGCACCCGTTTTATTGCCCTGGAGCATGTTTTTGCATCCCGACCCCCTTTTCTACTACCCGGGGCATATTTTTGCCTCGTGGTCACTTTTGACGTCTCATGACTACATCATTTCCTCTACACTATTTTCTTCCTAAAATCAAAAATTAAAACAATGTAAAATTTTGAAAAATTCAAAAAAATGGTAAAATCATTAAAAATCCAAAAATTACAAAAATTCAAAAATTGGTAAACGACATGCAACGCAATTAAAGCTGTATCAATTGCATCATCCTCGAACATCGAAATTGGTCCTACAAAACCATCTTTCTAACATTCTTGCTTGTTCTTGTCTCAAACGACTTGCAGATCATCGTGATCTACCTCCATTAACAAAAGTTAGGCTGCATGTTATGTCGGTACTCCCGTGCAACAGTGAGTTGCCAAAGACTGTGTCATAGTGCACGAAATCTTTTCCATGGGACTACTTGTGTCCTTCGTTATTCCCCTCGCATGTATCCTTTCTTGGGGCACCATTTTTAACCCTTGTCGTTACAACACGAACATTTGGGAACCACAACTTGATAACAAAACATTAGTTCAATTGTCTTAAACGTTGTTTGAGTACGTGTGATTATATTGGTTTCTCTGTTAGGTTAGTTGGTTTACTTTCTCGTATTGCATTGCATTTTGTATGTTGCATGGAGCTAAATATTATTTTACTTTCTTGTATTGCATTGCATTATGTATGTTGCATGGAGCTAAATATCATTTTACTTTCTTGTATTGCATTGCATTTTGTATGTTGCATGGAGCTAAATATCATTTTACTTTCTCGTATTGCATTGCATAATGTATGTTGCATGGAGTTACGTATTTTTAGCAATAAACAATTGTTAGTAATTTAACTTTTCATGTTATCTTACACTTTTGTTTATTTTTAATAAAGGCCGATGATGTAGACCTAGGGAAAAATGATATAAACAATGTTGCTTATTGAAAGGTTGGATGCAAATATTGGGCTTGTCCTATATTCTCCATTAATCATTTCTTCTCCATTATCATTTATTACCATTACTAATTTTTCTTCCAAATCACCTAGGGCAATAAACAACCATGTTTATCCCTATCCTTTTTCCTTCTAAATAACCAAGGGTTTCACGCCCGTTCTATCATATTTCTTTTATCCATTTCAATCATATTTTGATCGTTGATTGACTTCTTCTATCACCCCATCGACACTCGGGGGGCATCCTTCATCTTGCTAATTTTTCTTCAAAAATTGCATGTTTATGCTTGTTTACATATAAATTCCATAAATTCCATTTTTGTAATCATATTGTCAAACGCACACAAATCACTCTCATTCTCACCAATTCCATTATAATTAGTGATTTCCACTAATTAACTAATGTTTCTTACCACTTTGGTCAATTAACAACGTTTGGTTGGTTACCAAACCTCTTTCGCATTCAAGATGCCACTTTACAATGAATCGTAAGTCAAAATCCTCTTCAAAACAAACATAATTAGCGATTATTAGCTAATTAAGCCTATTTTGCCCTTATTTTGGTCAATATACCCTAATATTGGCTTAAACCCCTCTTCCAACCACTCAAAATCACCCCACTTTCCTCCACAACGTCTCAACAAGCTTCAAAAGCTTATCCTAGCCTCCTAGTTGACCCTAAGTGGTTGATTAAGGCTCCCACATCTTAATCACTTGTTAATTCACTAATTGTGATTAACAAAGCTTAATCATGATTAACAATTCTAATCTAATTTGAGGCTTTTAGTCCCACATGCACCAAAATACAAGTTTCTCCCAAAAGGAAAACTATAAAAAGAGTTCACCTCTTACCTTAATACTTTACACCATGCTTTGATTTGCATCTCATATAATAAATATGATATATAGTCAAGTTCAATCCTTGCATAAAGCCTTCAACAAGGTTAGTAGATGAATATCTAAATCGACTTAACAAGTCATCTAGAGAGGTCATTTCACCATTGTTTGGAGTAGCATCATACTAATTTGATTGTCAGCTTAGGTCTATTTATGTCCATGTTAGGTAATTGAACATATTAGTAGACATGTTTAGTTAGATTTTGAATTGTATTCATGTTAGTTAAGCATTCCTTTAAGCTTCTATCTTAATGTTACATTCCTAGACTTAGAGCCTTGACTAGAGGTGGCAATGGTGTTAGCCTTTACAGTCATGCAATTTGCTTTATAAAGTTTAGGGTGCTTTCAAGAGGTAAAAACCACGAGAATAAAAATTTCATTAATTGAGAAACTTAAGCTTCATTCCAAAGAAACCACCCTCTCCATCTCACTTCTCTCTAATTTACACGATTTCGATTTTTTCAATTGATTGGTTTTTACCGGCCTTGAGTGCCCATTATAAGTGTAGTGACCGGTTGTGACTTCCCGTGAAGCACCCTCTCACATTAATTGATTCCTTCACATTAATTGATTTTAAATCAATTAAACCATAAATTATAGTTTATATTAAATAAATAAAAATATTTTATATTTTTATTTATTTAATTATAAACTAAAGTTTATAACTTATATTTAATATTATAATTAAATATAAATAAGAACAATAATAGGGTATCTAAACCCTACTTTAATATTAATGTTCTAACTCCTCTTAATATTGAGTGGAGTTTATATGCCAACATTACATGTTTATACAACATGATTTTCAATCCTTAAAACCACGATGAGGGTTTAGGTTTATGGTTCATGCATGAATCTATATGCGTGATACCTACTATATATGCAATATCAAGTCTAGTGATTGTTAGATAGATTAAACTACCTACAAATTACCTATAAAGAGTAGGGTTAGCTTTTTCACATGCAAAGTAGAGTTCATTTATTCACATGCAGGTTTAGGATCAAGTTTACAACCAACTTCAATAGGAATAGCAACAGGTTTACAATCCACCATATTAAATATTTTAAGTAAATTAACAACATATTGTGACTGAGATACAACAATAGAATGTTTATCTTGAAAAATAGTCATGCCTAAAAATGATGTAATAATCCTAAATCAGTCATTTCAAAGTATTGTTTCAATTTAGCTTTAATTTTAAAAATTAAACTATTTGAATTGTTAGTAATAAGAAAATCATCAACATATAATACAATAAGAATAATCTAATTATTTTCAATTTTAACAAAGAGATCATTATCAGATGAACAATTAGTGAAACCAATATCTTTGAAAAAATTGTTTATTTTTGCATACCAAGCTCTAGGAGCTTGTTTTAAGCCATATAGAGATTTTTCAATTTACAAACAAAGATTTCTTTTCTAGGTTCTTCAAACCTTTAGGTTGAGTCATGTAAATTTATTCTTTTAAATCACCATTTCAGGAATGCATTCTTAACATCCATCTGATGGATTTCCCAACCATATTGAGCAACTAAGGTAATGAGAATCCTAATGTAACACCCACAAAATCGAAACACAATTACAACAATAAAAATACCAAAATAATTTTTTTACTTTCATTGCTTGATACGATATCACACAGGATCACTTTCATACTCATCGTAAAAGGCATTAGTATCAATATGTACCCACACGTACCACAAGATGAGAATTGATTGGCTTCACAAGGAAAGACGACACACATAACCAAGTCTATATGAGAGGGCTTACAAGGGAGAGGTCATCAATGCAACTACCCTTTATCCCTCCAAAAAGGATCCTAGCTAGCCTTTAGTTCCTCCAAAGTATACACACCACATCAACTTCAACCCCTCATTCTTCCATTATAACACACTCTTATCCCTCCACTAAGACTAACCACAAATCCCTTTATTTCCTCCAAAACAAACACACACATTTCCCTTATTCCTCCCTTCACTAGCTACACCTTATTCCTCCAATACACAATGATGAAACCTCACCCCAACAAGAAGACAACAAACTCACATTGATGCACTTAATAACTAAATTTCCAAAATGACAAAGTACAATGATCCATCTACAATATGAATGTACCAAGGCGCACTTTCCATGACACAACACTTTCATGCTTACATAATTATTCCTTCATGTTTCAAAAAGTAAACGTAAGGGTTTGAAGACACTTAACATGTGAACATACATTTTCATTTTTGTTTTAGACTAAATTTCTTTTATATCATTTAACATTCAACTTTAAGTGGTTTCATTGACTTAGGTGCATTTACCTTATTGCACATTAATTGTATAATTTGTTTATTAATAAAGACATTTATATACACACGAGGCTACTAGTTCTTGTTCCTAGGGTTCATTTCTAAAGGGCATGTTTACTTAGTTTTGCATCATACCTTCATTACCCAATAGGACTAGTGTGAGAACAAGAGGGAAAAATCTATCATTTTAAGGGTTAAGGTTCACAAAATAGAGTTTCTTGTTATTTATACTTTAATCATTGATTAGGTTCATATTAATTTTTTACACGACATGATCTTATTTCTCACAACATAAGAAGGCTCAAACAAGTTACAAGGAGGATCAAATTTCACTTTTCTCTTGGGACAACATCTCATGAACACACTTCCATAGACTAAGCATTAGTTACAATTTTGTTATTTTCTACATTTATATCTTAATATCGTATTACCAGAAGCCAAGTTGATAACTAAAAATAGGAATGGAATTCATCCATAACCCCAAACCTCAAATTGTCTTTCAAAGGAAACTCCGATCTTGACACCTAAAACCCCTCATTCTACTCCCGTGTCACCCAAAAGGGTTTTGCATTAGATTAAAAAGCTAGAGTTTCCCATATAGTACTATCTTCAAGGAGTGCATTCACCTTGCTACACACACAATTACCATACCAAGTGGAAAAGCCACATTCTTAAGACAATGTTTAACTATTGTCGTTCGTATCAAATGGGTTTACGATAATGAGTTAACATGGCTCTTATGATGATAATCTCAAACTTGGGCTCTTATTTCCTTAAGCTAGAAGGTGTCATCGAGTATAATGATTTAGGTTCACCTTAAAGTTTTAGTTTTCTACGTTATGAAGGATCACACGAGAAGGGTAGTCATACAAGGGTTTTATACTAAGGTTGATTGTTTTATTTAGATTTATTTCCTACAATTTCAAGGTAAATAGCACAACACACCAGAGATTTAATCATTAATTTCACACTGAAATGCACTATAAAATGTCAAATTCATTTTCAGTTAACATAAACATCCAACCTTTTTACGGGACATAATCTTGAATCAATTTACACCTTAATTAAATGCCCATTTCTCAAACACCCCAAAACAATCGGTTTTCGTAAGACACGAGGTAACACTTTACTTGCTTGCACTAAAATTTCGTTTTAAATAACCAAAAGCAATATACTCCATGGGTTTAAATTTATATTACATTGCAAATGAAGAACTAAAAGTACAGAAGTTATGAAAAAAAAAAAAAAGGTAGAAGACATGCCTGATGCCTGATAATGGAAAATAAAACAAGTAATATGGCTCCAAACAAGCAGAACACGCACAAGTTACATGGATGCAAAGAAGGTTCTTAAGCTCCGCCCAGGATCAACTCATGTTGCCAAATGAACCGGATTAGAGATTTTGGATCTGAGCTAGACAGGTCGAACTCAAGAGGAAGCAACATCGCCAACACACTCCTCTAAATGCCCAAGTGCACCGAAACATTCCAAGCCTTTGTGAAGACCAAAACGTTGATGCCCACGTAAATCAAAACAACCATACCACGAAAGGTTGAATCAAATCAGCAAACAAGGCCAAGTCACATGCATTAAGTAGTCAATTGACTTATTCCATCTCTCATTATCCGAGAGGTAGGGGCGCGCTGGCATTGGTTGTGGGAGGTTGGCTTTACACTTGCCTATTGCTTTTGCTGTAAAGTTTCTAAAGAATTTTCAGCCAATCCATTATGTGCGTGGACTTCAATCGTTTCTGCCCAAAGAACACATCTCTTGGAGGCATTCTAGTAATATGTCAAAAGCTCTTCTCTCTTCTTGGAGGCACTAAACCTTGTTCCAAAGCTCCTATTTTGGTACAACTTAGGAGGAGGCTGGAAACAGTTTTGGAATTTGGCTCTGACTTTCACAATCGCATTTGCTTGAAAGTTTCTCAAGCCTAAATCATTTTGAGCAAATCCTTCAAACCACTTCAACTAGGCACGCAGTTGAGGGAGGGAAACAAGCCAGAAAGGCTCCATTGCCAAAACTCTTAACTCGGTTCTCTTATTTTGGCACAGATTGGAAGTATGTTTTCTCAGAGCTAAAACACCCTCACACTGAAACGGCTACACTCAAATCTCGACTGAAATCAATACATTCCGAGAGACCAGTTGCTCCATTGAAGAGGATGGCAGAGCCTCCATCTACCAAGCGCCCAGCCAAAAATCCACGCCAACACCTTGCTCAAAGCTCCTATCCCGAGCGCAGGTAAGGAAGAGACTGAAAAAGGTTGTGGAGCGGTTTAACACCTGTTAAAAGTAGCGCTTGAAATTTCCAAGGTCCCTTCAGTAATTTAATTTTTGTGCAGGCCTACACCCACACACCAATCCGTAAATTTTTCTCCCACCTTGCCTTAACATCTCCACCAACTTTCAAAAATTTCACTCCCACCACCTTCAACTCAACTTCCGACTAACCACGAATTTAATACAAAAATAATATATACGTTTTTTTAATTTAATTTTACTTAATTTAAATTTATAAATTCTTTGCTTTTGTTATTATTTAATTATTCGATTAATGTTACTATTATTATTTTAATGTATATATTTTGGTTTTTTTAAACACTTTTAATTGAATACCTTTATGTAATTATATTTATTTTAGCTATTCTAAGACTGATAGCATTTTATAATGTTATCGTTTTATAGCAAGAGAAAGCTTGAAGGCGGGATTTCAAACCGTAACAACTTACAAAAGAAAATTCTCTCACCATGACACCAAGGCGGTAAGTTTGGTAATAGAGTAGTCACTTGAGATAGGACCCATACCTCACCATCAAAGAGACAGGGGCGGAGCATTACACCTAACAAAGTGCTCATTTTTGTAACAGGGCAACGGTTTCTACATAGTCAATACCGAGTTTTTATGTATTGCCATCATTTCCTTCTTATAGTGGGCTTCAACAAATTCTTTCCTTTCAGTTGTCGGCTCTCAAATGCTTTGGGATGTCCTTCTTGCATAAGTATTGCTCCGATCTCATTTGTTGAAGCATCACATTCAACTATGAAAGTCTTAGAGAAATCTGGAGTTGCCAAGACTAGAGTGGTGCACATTACCACCTTCAATTTTCAAATTCCCTAGAAGCTTCCTCATTCCAATGAAAGGAGTCTTTCTTCAATAATTTTGTAAGTGGTGCTACTATACTGCCATAGGTTTTTACAAATCTGCAATAATACCCTAGTGAGACCTAAGGAACCTCATAATTGCTTGAGGGTTCTTGGGACTTCCCATTCCACCATGGCTTGGATCTTGTGAGGGTCCACCTTAACACCTTCATGAGAAAAAATATGGCCCAAGTATTCCATATCTTGTACCCCAAAAGAACACTTTGAAGGCTTAGCATATAGTTGATGTTTCTCTAAGACTTCTAAGACTGTATTGACATGTTGTAAATGTTTCTCCTATGAGTTGTTATAGATGAGGATATCATCAAAAATAATAAGACAAACTTCCTTAGGAATGGTCTAAATATTAAATTCATCAAACTCTAAAATGTGGAGGGAGCATTGGTAAGAAGTAAGGCATCGCTAGAATTCGTAATTCCCTTGACAAGTTCTAAAGGTTGTCTTATGAGTATCTTCTTTCTTTACTCTAATTTGCGATACCCAGAATGCAAATCTAGTTTTGTAAAATAAATTACACCATGCAACTCATCTAATAAATCATCAATGACAGGAATAGGAAACTTATCTTTGATAGTGTACTTGTTGAGCTCTCGGTAGTCTGGACACATGCACCATCTTCCATCCTTGCGGCACACCATCACCACTGGAGCAGAATAAGCACTCTGATTGTGACAAATAATACCCATTTCCAACATTTCCTCCACCATCTTCTCGATCTCACTCTTTTGCACATATGGGTATCTATAAGGCTTGATGTTGGGGGTTGGCTTCCTAGAATCAACTGAATGGCATGATCATGCTCTCTTTCAGGAGGCAATCCTCTAGGATCCTTAAAGACAACTACATGTTGATCAATAACCTTCTGAAGATCAGGATGCACTACCTTCATTGGTGATTGAACTTCCATGGAGAACAATCGTGCTACAAAACCTTCATACCCCTTTTTAATAATCTTATGCATTTGGTGAGAACTCACCACCTGAGGATCTTTATCCTATAGTCCTCGAAGTTCAAACTGTTTACCCTCATAATGAAAGCGCATGAACAATTCCTAGAAATTTATCTCTATGGTGCCCAAAGTTGTGAGCCACTAAACACCTAAGACAATATCAACTCCACCCATGGGAATAGAAAACATCATAGATTCCAATGTGTAGTCACCCATCATAAGTTTGATTTTATGGAAATTTACATTGAAATGTCCACCGTTACTTGAAATTCAGTTGTTGGGTAGATGAAACAATTTAGTCTTGCTTCCAACTTATGATTGATGAAATTATGTGTGTTCCCAAATCAATCAATATTATTTAACTTTTGCTTCTTAAGATAACCCACAACCTGAAGGGTTTGTGGAGTACTAATGCTTGATAGAGTGTGGCATGAAATAGTGGGTTGGGCATCTCCAGATTCTTCCTCTAATTTTTCCACTTCCTCGCTTGATGTTTCCTCGTATTCTTCCTCATCACCGTACCCTTCAATGTAGAACAATTTTTCTCAGAACATTTATGATTTGGTCCATATTTGCTATCACAGTTAAAACATAACCCTTTGGCTCTTTTTCTTCAATTTGTTGAGGTGTCAACCAAACTGGCCGAGGGTACGATGGAGGCAAGGTGCTACAATATTTTATGTTAGAGAACTACCTTCTACTAGAAAGAAAATTTTCCTCTACCCTACGTGCCATGATAATAGAATTAGAAACCTTGAGTGGGTTAAACATGCACACCTCATGCTCAATGTGGTCCTTAAGACCCCCAAGAAATAGGTCATTCAAATACTCTTTTGTAATATCCTCCACACGCAAGGAAATATTTTGGAATTGGGGCATACTCCTTAACTGAACCTATTTGTCGTAACTTTGTTAATTGGCTGAAGTAATTATTTGAAACACTAGAACTATAGTGTAATTGAATCTCTTCAAAGAAAATAGTCTATGTAACATTTAGACCATTCTTCCGCTTGAGCACATAACCAACGATATCAAACAAATTTGTCGTGTTCTAGGTATAAGGAAGCCACCCAAAATTTCGCACACACTAACAACACAGTAAAATACAGATAACTTTTTTTTTACTTGATTGACACAAAACACAACACAACATGTCGCCACCAAGGTTACAACTAACTCTGTGAACAACTCGATACAAGGATGACCACAAAGGTAGCACGGAAATGTTCACACCCATCAAGGATAATTCACTTTTCTTTTGACAAGACAACATAGGAAACCACCACATAACACACTTACAGATAGGGCAAGCCACAATGAGAAATTATTGAAGGTTATTTATTTTGATAAAACATCTTTCGATCCTTAACTTAAGTTTTCTAGGACTCTAGATATGATTCGTACAATTCCTCTTACAACGCTAAGTTTCTTACTTTTACTCTAAAGAGAAATTTGCTTTAAGTCTTCTCTATTATGACCTTTATTTGCTTAATTTGTTTATTTAGAAAAAGGGTAATTTAAATTCCACAAGGCCATCTATTCACACTAACACTACTAGAACTCGTTCATGCCCATATGACAACATGGGTTTGTGTTCAACACACTTAAGAGAAGAAAAACAAAGTGCCTTGGAACAAGGTTAGAGGGAGAAGGTCGAGTTGAAATCATCTTTAGGACCTCATTAGTTATCGCCAATATTTAATTGAAGCTAGAGATCTTAACCAGAATTATCAAAGATTTTACTTAGGCTTCACTGAATGAGTATTACCAAAGAGAACAATTTACCTTCCAAAAGGCGGAGAGATAGAGTGCGTGGTTTCCAATTTGTTTTCTCTGGCTTATTGAATCTTATCATCTTCTAACAACTAACAATTCATTTCACCTTAGGATCGTTTTACAAATTTCACCATAAAAGGGATAATGTTCACTAGTGGAGCTAGGGTTATCATGTTATATAATTTTACTTACAATGATAGTCTCGCCTTTGATTACTTACAAGAATTACTTGCTCTCAAGTTGGTAACCTCTACGTTACTTTATTCAAATATAACTTCTAGTTTAACTTCTATAAGTATTAAACAACCCATGTTAGCTTACTTATGACACATTATTACTAAATCATAGCAAGATTTAACTCAACATTTAATTCTCAAGGGTAAAGTTTAACAACACTCATTTACAAGAACAAAACAAGGTTACATCAACTCTTAGAATACTGATAATCCAATAGGGTCACTCAACAAAGAGGTAAACCAATTTTCTTAGATTTTCCAAGATAGACAGACAATTCAAGGTTTCCAAAGTTAAGATGACATAATCCACAATACAATATCCTAAGACATTGATCCTCTTCTACATTTTCCATGGGACGTTATCAATAGTTGAACAATATAAAAAGGGTTCATGCAAAAGAACTTCTCAACAGAGGTTGATGCAAAATTTTACAAGTCTATCCCTCTTTTACCCGCATGAGCATCTGCAACAAAATATTTTTGTATACAAGAGTCAGTCCGCGAGAACTGAGCAAGATAAGGCTACACAAAGCCACCATAACTAAAGTCTAACAATACCATGAAAGAAACACTCTATTGATGAGAATTGGGTCAATGCCCTAAACACAACAACACCTCAAATTATCATAAAGTCTCTACCATGCCAATCAAAGAAGAAAAGGCCTTGTACTTCAATTATGAACAAAAGCAACAAAAGTTTAACAATTGTACGAGAATGGCTCTTGGCCTTATAAGAAGGAATAAACAATCTATAAGAAACAAGATTCCCATCAACAATTAAATATTTACAAGATTGAAGTTTGTCACACATACCATCCATTTAAAATTACCAAAAGATACCAAAAGCATAGGCTTTAATATAAGATTTCTAAAAGACAAGAGCTGATCAAGCCATAACCAAGAGGAACCACAATGTTCACAGATTAACATGAAAGGCCAAGCATATAAAATTTCATTCCTGTAATCACATAGAGCATATCACTAAAATTAGATACACGGACACGACACGACATAAGTTTTGAAGTGAAGGCAAGGTATACTAGACTTGACCATTAACTCCAAGAGATTCCCAAATCATTCAAGAAGGGCCAATGCCTTAAAGGCTAGTAATAACACACAAGAGAAGAAGGGGACTCCGTCAATCAAGAGTATACCAAACGTCATCCAAATTTTTATATCACTAAGGATTTATAAACCTCCACAGTAATTCTAAAGTTCGGTTAATTTAAAATAAATTACTTTTTTTTAAAACAACAATATTTTAAGTCAACCCTTCATAACACAGTCAACCGTCACACATAGATACAAACATAAATTTCTAAGTGACATTAACAAATCAAAACCCTCCTCTATGAAACCATAAGACTTTCAAATGCAAGATGAGTTTTCCCGAAGATTAATAACGTTTAAGGCAATTTCCATCACAAAATATTAAGGTAATTACGTGCATGGAAAAACGACCAATATTAATTAATAGCATTAAAATAATAAAAGAGAGAGAATGCAAGTTAGGAAAATAGAAAGAGACGCCATCGACAATAATTCTGAGAGGGGGATTAGACCCAAACTATCCTAGTGTTAACGAGGTACTGGATTCGCACGATAGAAACCTCGAGCTTAGCAAATCCGAAAAGCTAGTTACGGTTCAAGTGGATAGGGATGGTCAAGGTACTTCCTGAGGATGGCCTTAAAATCCTAGGAACAAGATGAAAAATAATGCGGGAGTCTAAGCACGCGAGATCTGATACGCATTGCACACAAACTTTTCATTTTAAAAGTTTTAATACCGAAGCTCTAACCCGGATAGCCCAAGCGGTGATCACTCCAATTCTACAACCTGTCTTTCCCAATGTCAAGAAGATTATCGAAGGGGTTTGAGGAGAGATTTAACAACATTCGATGAAATACAAAGAAAAAGAAAACAAACTCAGATGATAGGGAGGAGCTGCATAGTTATCGCAAACTTATTTTAACGACAATGAAAATACTAGCTGGGACAACATAATAACTTAAAACTCAATCGTAGAGAAGAAGATATACATAAATGAAAAGATGAAGGTTGATCACTCGAGCAAGGAAAACATAACACCTAGAGATGACGGCACATGCGTGCTTTCCACTAACACACCGATAGTGATAAAAGCGAAAACAAGAATAGAACAAGCAGAAAGGAGAGGTCTCCTAGTAAGGCGTCCAACTGACAAATCAATACAAGGAAAAAGTGGTTCGATTTCACGATATATAAAAAAATATAGCAATAGTAGCAAAGTGTAGAATTATCTTTCCTGATTATCCATCTTCGACGAGGCACGCAACACCTCAAATTTCAGCAACAACAACCCTCTAGTTAAAATCTTCATCAGTAGCATGCCAGGCGACAATATTCCACTCAATCCCGCATTCACACAGGCAGGGAACTCCCAAAACAGCACATTTCACGCAATATGGTTCCTTGGAAAAGTGGCAGTTTGAGAGCATGAAAAGATGTCCATCGAGCAAAGGAGACACCCACCATTCTATCAGCTGAAAAAGCAGGCATCACAGGAGTTGTGGATGCAAGCGTGGAGGGAGGAAAACACAACGCACAACAGAAATATGCAGCAAGGACTGTCCAGGTCTCCATTCCTAGCAAACACGTAGCCAACACTAGGAGAGGGACGTTTGCAGGTTGTAGCCACGAGCCAGGGAGGATAATAAAATAAAATAAAATAAAAAGTCCAATCTGCTCTGCACACTCCAAAGGAATCCACGTAGCTAGCGCCCAAAAGGCTTGAGCAGGTCACTAGAACAAAACTGGGCACGTTTGCAAATAATCATCATTACACGGAACCAACTATCCCCGGAGCAGTCAAACAAGATGGACAAAACTACCTTGTGAGCGGCCAACATCAGAAGAACTTAATTTCAGTCTTGCATAACCCGAGCTAGGGAGGAATACGAAGGAACAACGATCCAAAAGAAGGTGGATGCATTTGCAAATGCATTTCAGTCTGCACCAATGACCAGCAGTTGTCAAACTTGATCCATTCACCTTTACCAATCACACATCCAGTGCTAGCAGGGAGTTTTGACAATGGTATAGACGTCCTCCATCAGCCAGAAAACTAGAGAACAGGCAGAGATAACGTCCTAGCCTACCAAACACTGCATCTAGCCTCCATAAAGGTTCCGAGCCACCACAAGAAACCAACGCATGGTAATTGCAGGCTGTAGAAAACCCAGGAAGAAAACAAGGACAACGATCCAGAAGAAAGTGTCAGAGCATTAAAAGAAAAACGCGTTCCAGACTGAACAATTCAAGGCCCAATAAAATATGGGAAAAGGCTGCCTCCAGCCCACAAAGTACGGTGCAAAAAAGAAAATCCACGAAATAATCGGGTGGTCAGCAAACTCCACGCACCCATTAACCAGAAGACAAGGGAACAAGGAATCCAAGGACAAGAAAAGGAGTCCACGTCTGCTCATGCCAAGCTTGCCACATCAACATCTAACGTGGGAGGCAAGGAAAGTGGAAGCAACAATAATTTCATCCAAAAATTTATCAATTAATATGACAGCGTGAAGGCTCATGGTGGTGTTTTCGATAAAATAAAAATAAAATAAAATAAAACATGAATACCACTTCCGCAACAATGGAACCACCAACAAACAAACTCTCCTTTTACGCGACTCGAGGATCGATCTATCGGAAAGATAAAATAAAATAACGTAAGGATAAATAATATTAATGTTGATAACAAATCGACGATCAGATAACGAAGTTATCGTTGATCGATAAATAAAATAATAATAATATTATTATTATTTTTATTAATATTATTATTACAACTTAATAATAATTATTAATCATATTAAAAAGGACCAACAACAAGCTCGACAATTCAAGAACATGGTTTTCCTTTAACTGGGGAAAACGTAAGGGGCGATGCGGGGGCCAACAATGAAAAATCATCATCAACACAAGCAGGAACGATGAAGAGGGAGAAAACTAAATATCCTTTGTGGCAAGGACGAAAGCACTAATGTTCAACGGAAACGTAATGGCGTTCAACAATTAGCATCACGGTTGTCGAAGAAGGAAAAGGAACAACGGTGAACGGGGCATTACATTCTCCTCCTTAAGAAGCATCATCGTTGATGCATACATATAATGAAGAAATAGAAATGGTAGCACAAGGAACAAATAAGGCGAAGGTACGTGCTAAGGTTAAGATTTTAGACACAAAAACACTTATTCACGGGTAGCCTTAGAAACATTAGGTAGAAATTTTAACTTTCAAGGTTATGTGAAGATTGTGCGGTTCTCTCTTATTCGTTATTTCATTAATCTCTTCTATTAAGATTATTCTTAATCCAAGTCCTTTAGAATTTCATCTTTGTAGAATTTTAGTTTATTCATTCATGTGGGTTCCCATCATGGACTACAATCACAATACCCTACCAGGGTCATACACAACACTAAAATTTCACGAGCATACTTTTTGCATACTTTTACAACCATATCACATCACAGGGTTTCACCAAACCATGGAATGACAACAAGTAGACCACATAACAATTAATTTCCAACAATTACATCCTAGACATAGATCTAGTACACACATATGTCTAACAAACAGAATCAACACATTGATACATATACAACGGGTATCACATGACCCAAAACAATCCATGACTATAACAACATAGTTCCAATCCAATATCCAACCGTCCATACCAACCAAGGGAAGAGTCACGCCACCAATCATAACAAGTCTAACCAAACTCACAAGAGGACACATACTCACTATACCAACTCCACACATAATAAGACATCACGAAACAAACCCCAGATATCTCCAAAAGTACCAGGTAAAACTCCATATATCTCCTGAAGTATCATAAAGCAACTCCATATACTCCTCAAAACCTCACCAGATAATCTCCATATACCTCCCAAAGAGAAAGAAACATAGTGTCAAAACCAAGTCGGGTCACTCAACCATAGAGCCCCATCCAGAATAACAGGTCACTCAACCATAGAGTGCCATAAGAAATAATATCGGGTCTCTCAATCATAGAGGCCAATCTCCTTTCTCCTTTTAATGAGGTCAGGTCACCCTATTGCCCTGGACACATAGAGCCCCGTCACCCCCAACCCAAGTGACATAATAACTCATGGTTCAACAACCCGCTAGTTATTTGTAACTCCTTGGGGCGTACCCCCATACAACAAAGCGGGTCCATAGGTTCAACCACTCCATGGTGAATCCCATGACCCTAATCCAACACATTATGACATTAGAACCAGCATAACAATCCAATCAAATGCCAAGTGGCAAAATCAAAAGCCTTGGGCTAGGCTACAAATCTTTTAAATATGAAAAGAAGGTTTTAAAACCAAGAAAAAAAAACAAATGGCTAATTAGCCTTGGTTAGTGCAAGATCCAAATGTTAATGAAACCATCAAATAAATGCCCAAAATATAAGAACATGTCAATCAAGAAAACGGCTGGTTCTAGCTAAAAGAGAAAGATTAATTTACTGAATAAAATACATAATGAGAAAATAGCACATCACAATCACTATGTGGCCTCATACCGCCACCAAAGGGGTACTCATCGAGTTGCTGGCACTCGGACATCGAGCCTCAGCTCGTAAAAATATACATGTAACCAGAAATGAGTATATCAAATAATGTAACTGTCATCATCTCTGCCTGAACCATTCCTCCATACTCCCACAAGGATCAACATAGTCAAAATCACATAGGATTATTCAACGAACAATCCAATAGGAAAGAACAGGGGACACAAGGTTGCATAAGTTGAGCCTAAGGTGGTGCGCACCCACAATATACTGAGCAAGCTCGAAGTATACTAAACAAATAGAAGTGGATTTTTAGTCTATATAAGACTCCACTTCCTCACTGTCGTACTCGGCTCAAGATTATGAAAACCTGGTCCACACCTCCTCTCTCCACACATACACTCTTGACAGCTTCATCCCTTAGGGTCGCCGAGTGTAGGGTCCACGACATACACATAACTACGCTACTAACACAATGGTAATTCACACACAACAACCATAACGTATTACATATGGTTTAAATATACGAGGCAACACAATCATTACCTTCACGGGTTACGATACATCACATTGCCACATCTTGCACTGAAGTGCACTCACCGTACGTTAGGGATCATACTCCCATATGCCCCTAAATCATCACATGAACTCATAATATCCCCATTTTAAGATACCGTAACACGGAAATTTTTTTAATTTTTTTATAACGTTCTGTTATGAATTATAAAATTCAAACACACGTTCAAGTTTTAATAATTGTTCTCTCCCAAACAACACATTTGGATCACACAATTTCCTTTTAAAACTAATGTTCCCTGTTCGCATATTTACAATATGGAACACACATTCAATGCCATTCAATCTTATAACAAATTCTATATGCTGTTGTAAATGACTCGAGGAACTGCCGATCTTCCATTTTCATGGCTCGAAGTTTCAACGATCCTTCATTTCATGACTCGGCAACAACCGATCCTTCATGTTCGTTTATGCATAGTATATTATATATACCTGTTCTCATAACCGTTTCCGGTTATCGAAGTGATCCATTTAAGAAGCCTATCTGAATATCAGTTACTGATATTCATCTGACATCCTGCATCTTAAATTAAGTGATAAGGACAACGCAACCAGCAATTGCGATACTTTGGCCAAAGATTTTCACATGCTTTGCATGATCATATTCCTAGATGTGATACACATCAACGAAATACGTCCTTCACTTCACTTCACCTGTTATCTAGAATGGTCTTTCCTGGTTCCTACCAGTCCTCTTCATTTAAGGTCAGTTTTAAACTTCCAATTTCCGACTAGTAATATGAACGAATATAGGAAGGCACTCTTGGTAACTAAAGATACGCAGACATACGGTGTCATTTCCCCACGACTCCGTGTGTCTAGTTATCTTTAGTATTCCGGAGTCACTCCGTATACCAGATCATACTCCTATCCCCTGCCAAGAGTTACACATTCAGCCTATGTATTCTTGATGTTTTAATTCGGGAGGGCATTGCAATATGTCAGCTGCAACATTGTGTCATCATGAAGACCCCGTCTTCATGGAGACACCTTGCTGTAGCTGGCATATGCCAATGTCCTACAGAATCCTCCCATCGAGAATACACATCCTGCTCAAGTGATTTGGATATGATTTGATAATTAAGAATCAACTTTCAGCATCCATGTTGATCCCTTGATCCTCGTTTCCGTTACAGTTGTATATGGCTAAGAGGGACTAAATCCATCCATTAGCTTGCTATGCATCTTCTCCTTCGTATCGAAGGGCTACATTTCCCTACTTGGTTCTCTTCTTAATCATTGGATTAAGCAGTCCGTACCACGGACGTGATAAGTTTAACCTATTAAACTTAGCCAAGATTTTCCCAACTGTAACTAAATTCAGAATACTAACTTATTAGACGTCATTTAAACGAGGTCTAATTCCCAAGAAATGTATTCATTTGTTCTCCTTAACGTTATATAGTTAAGGTCCATTAGTTATGGATATACTTATCCTATATCCTTTATTCTGAATTTAGCATACGAGATCATTAATGGAGTTCGAAAACGAAGTTCGAACACTCCGAAATTAATTGATATTCCTTAGCTCCTAAGCTAATCCTGAATACCCTTTCGATTATGGAATCATATTCTTCTTAAACCTTTTTAATGTCAATTAAAAATTCATCTTTACCCAAGTATGAACTAATTGCATTTTTCAACTTAAAAGTTGCATTTAGGTAAGAATAGATATCAGATCCCATTTAGCATCCATCCAAGGACAATTAAACAAATCCAAATCAAGAAATAACATTATATTTCCAATTTAGTCAACAATATCAAACTGATATAATTATTAAAAATATCACACTTGTAATTGTATTCATCATTTCATGTCATGATCCATACATTTGCCAATCCAACTGAATGGACAAGTTTTACATAAAACATCAATACAACTCATAGATAGAAGAATATACTTTCTTCTTTTCACAATTCCTCGAAGAGGAATAAAAGCAACAATTACAATTCATCTTCAACTAATCAAGAAGCATCAAAAACAGCCCATGTCTTCATTCTAATCAAATTCCATCTGCAAAATCATAAAGCAACACAACACAACCGTATATTCAACTTCCTTTTTACATGCAAAGATAAGGTTCCAAACACAACAAAGTCTCCAATAATGATTTCTTAGAAAGGAGAACATCTCACAAACCCTGTTCCTATTTCATACAACATGAACAGAGAAAGAAACTATCTATTTCAATCCACCATGACCGTTAACAATCCAGATACAGAGAATTCATTTCCAACTCGATTCGTGCAAAGACGAATCAAAGCCTAAAGCAACTTAAGCGATGCTTCTTATCATTTTCAAAAAAGAAGCAAGAATCAACGAAATCCAAATCAAATCGACTGACAACAATCATCGAATCCAAACCCAAGAGCAGGGTTGTTTTAATGAGACACTTAAACAAAGCAAGAATTTTTAAAGAGAAGGGCTTAACATGCCTGTGATCTCTTTTCCAGAACTCAAGAAAGCTTCGTTTGCCGAGTTATTTCCTTCCACAACAGAAAACTTCCAAAAACTTGCCACCTTTCTTCTTCGAGGCTCAAGAACATGACCTCAAAATCTCCAAGAAACAGTGTGAAATTCCAAGAGTGGTTGGTGAGACCAGGCGAGACTTAAAAACCAAATGCAGAGCAACTTTGCAAAAGCCCGAATCAACAAAATGAAAATCAAAATTCCCTCATACACTTTCCAAGGCGAGCTGGTCGCGAGGACCAAGGATAATCAATGCATTAAAGGCTCTGCCTTTTCCTAACTTCCCACGCCACTGCCAACTTGAGTTGGCGAACTCAAATTTTCAAATTCCACAAGCAAAAACCAAATTTAGCTCCATCTCTAAACAAATACCTCCATTTCTTACCTGCCCCGCCAAAACTGGCGCTGTCCACGTATGGACTTCCCATTAAATGCTCATGAATACCCTTTCCATCCTTATCCTTTCCCTCCAAGGGTCTCATGCCCCTTTAGATTAGGATTAGTTTAGATTGCATATAGTGTTCAACCTAGGTCATAGTTTAGCCTTAGGTTATTAGGGCTTAGGTTTTTTTTCCCTTTTTTTTTTGTAATTTAAAAATCCACTTAGGGTAGTAGTTTAGGATGCATGTTAGGGCTTAGGATTAGCTTAGGGTTTTAATTCATACTAACCACTAACACTAATCAACCCCTAACCCAACCTCTCAACTAACCCCCGTATCTATGTTGTGCAGGACGTTCAGTCCTTTGGATCACATGTCAAGGCCACCCGTGTCCAGGCATTTCTTGCCTCACGAGGTCCCAAGTTCGACAGTACAGGGTTCAAGAATCGAACCCCTGTCGTTGGCATTTACGTGCCAACTTGCTCATACTACTGCAATCGAGCATTGCGCTTCATAACAACCTCGGGTTCGGTTCAAGAGTAAATCGACACAGAAATCACAAGAAGCCCTCAGCATACTTTGGATCAATGAAATTGATTCAAGGTGTGTTGTCAATCAGGAACGAGAGTTTTAGCAAGTATCGACAATTTTTCGTCACATCGCTGAGACACGCAAGTACAATAACTTCGTTGTCCTATGAATAAATCACAGCATGCAAGAATCCAAGTTAGCAACACATTCCTTTAAGATCAGAGTTTATCTTAACATGTTTGCCTTCATTTCAGCAGTTATAACAGCATGAAAAACATTCACCAAGATAACATACAAAATCAGAGTGTTACATTCTTCCCTCCTTAAAGAATCATCGTCCCGATGATCAGATTAAACAAATCAAGGAGTTCCTAGGACAAAGTTCAGTTATTGTCCTTTCATTCATAAGTTCATACCAAAAACAGATTCACTCTTAAAAACAGCGTTTTAAGACAACTGTACAATAGACTAATAATTGTCTAAATTTGGTAGAATTATCAGTTCTTTGAATTTCAAATTCGATTAAACAGGTGTGGAAAAGTAGATCTCATTTCTTCAAGATTTTCCCAAGTTGCACTTTCTTCGTTGAATCGGTCCCACTAGACCTTACATTGGTTCACTTCACGATTTCTCAAGTACAATCAGTTGCGAGTTCCAAAGACTCGAATGGGCTTAACCACGATTATTCTTGGGTCTTGGACCTGCAAGGAATTCCAATTTAGCACATGTGATAAATCTGTCACGTATTTCTTAAGCAAAGAAATATGAAAAACATCATGCATTTGAGACAAAGCAGGAGGTAATGCTAGACGATAAGCTACAGGGTTGATTATTTCAACAATTTCAAAAGGTCCCACGTAACGTGGCGACAACTTGGCAGCCTTGCCAAAAGTTATTGAGCTCTTTTTCACTTCACCCAAGAAAGACCTTTCTCCCGATTTATAATGTCTCATCGACCGCTTCAAATCTGCGTATAGCTCTTTTGCCTATTGGCAGCCTCCTTTAGATGTTCCTAAATCATTTTGATTTGTTGTTCCATTTCCATAAGGATTTCGGCCCAATTACCTCTTTGTCCTCAACGCGTTGTCCCGGTGACAGGGGGTTCGCATTTTCTTCCATACAATGCTTCAAAGGGCGCCATTTTTAAAGAGGCATGATAGGTGTTATTGTAAGCAAATTCTACCAGCGGAAGGTATTCCTCCCATTTATACTGCTGGTCCATGCAATACATCCTTAACATGTCCTCTAAAACCTGATTAACTCTCTCAGTCTGTCCATCCGTTTCCGGATGATATGCAGAACTGAAGTTCAATTTAGTCCCCAAGGCCGCATTAAGCGTTTGCCAAAACCTTGATGTCATCCTCGGATCTCTGTCCGATATGATTAATTCCGGTATTCCATGCAATCTGAAGATTTCATGTACAAATCTTCTTGCTAGCACTGGTGCATCGTCCTTCAAATTACCAGCAATGAAGTGTGCCACTTTGGTCAATTTGTCGACTACAACCAGGATAATGTCATGCTTATTTCTTGACATAGGCAATCCTTGAACGAAATCCATCGTTATCACTTGCCATTTATCTTTGCGAATCTTGTGGGGATACTGATAATCCAGCGGGGTGCATATGTTCCGCCTTAACACACTGACATTCCAAGCAGTGTGTTACAAACTCTGCCACATCCTTTTTCATTCCCTTCCAGAAATATTGTTGCTTAAGATCAGCGAGCATTTTTGTAATGCCAGGGTGTCCAGAAAAAGGTGAATTATGGAATTCAGTTAACAATTTCCCTCTTAAGTCATTTGCCACAGGTATATATACCCTGTTTTCGAACCTCAGAATTCCTTCATTATCAAAATGCGGAATCCCTTATACTTGGCATCCCTGTAGGTCTACAGGTGAAGTACTAATTTGACTTGCTTTGAAATAAGGATCTGATTCCAAGGCATCTTTCACCTCATCCTTAAACTGAGTTCTTAACGTTATAAGAGCAGAGATATGCTTCCTTCGACTCAGAGCATCTGCCACTCTATTTTCCTTGCCCTTAATGTAGCTTATATCGAAATCATACTGAGATAGAAATTCTAACCATCTTCGTTGCCTTGCATTCAGATTTGGCTGAGTAAAAATATACTTCAGCCCTAGATGGTCTATTTTTAACTCGAAGGGCTTGCCTAAAAGGTAATGCCTCCACATTTGAAGTGCATGAACAATGGCAGCGAGCTCAAGATCGTGTGGAGCATAATTCTGTTCATGTAACTTAAGCTTTCTGCTTTCATAAGCGATGACATGGTTATTCTGTAATAGAATACCTCCAAGGCCTTCTCCTGAGGCGTCTGTTACAACCATAAAATCTCCATTTGGATCAGGTACAGTCAAAATAGGTGCTGTAGTTAACTGTTCCTTTAACTTTTTAAAGGCAGATTCACATTTGTCTGTCCAGACAAATTTCTTTTCTTTCTTTTGCAGTGAAGTGATTGGGGCAGCAATTTTTGAAAAGTCCTTAACGAACTTTCGATAATATCCAGCCAAGCCCATGAAGCTCCTCACTTCGTGCACGTTCTTAGGCACAGGCCACTCAGTTATAGCTGTGATCTTTGAAGGGTCAACAGCTATCCCATTTTTGCTTATAACGTGTCCCAAATAATGCACCTCTGCATCATAAAAGGAACATTTGGACAGTTTTCCATACAACTTCCTCTTTCTTAAGATTTCCAGCACTATCCTGAGATGTTCTTGGTGCTCTTCGACATTTTTAGAGTATATAAGAATGTCGTCTAAGAATACAAGCACAAACTTGTCTAAGTATTCTTGAAAAATATTGTTCATTAGATTCATGAAGGCGACAGGTGCATTAGTCAACCCAAAAGGTAACACTGTGAACTCATAATGCCCATACCTCGTTCTAAAAGTTGTTTTATGAATATCTTCTTCCTTTATTCTCAGCTGATGGTACCCTGATCGAAGATCTATTTTTGAATAAACTGATGCTCCTCGCATCTGATCAAACAGATCATCAATCCTAGGAAGTGGGTATCGATTTTTAATAGTTGCTTTGTTCGATTCTCGTAATCAATGCCATGACCTCAATGTGCCATCCTTTTTCTTTACAAAAAATTACAGCGCTCCCCAAGGTGAGGCGCTCGGTCTTATCACCCCTTAGTCGAAGTTCTTGTAATCGAGCCTTGACTCTACCAACTCAATGGTAGTCATTCTATAAGGTGCCTTAGATATGGGTTCAGTTCTGGTTTGATTTCTATTGCGAAGTCAAACTCACGTTTGGGTGGAAGACTTGGCAATTCCTCCGAAACACATCACGGAAATCCCTCAACAATGGATATCTTTCCATGAAATCATTATCTTCTCTCTGCATTTTTGTCACTTTTACTACATACAAAGTGCAGCCTCTATTTTAGCCCTTTTTAGTTGCGTAGCGTCGGTTCTAATCTTGAACTTCTCGTTTTACACCTTGAATGACTACTTTGCTTTATGCTGCAGTCATCAAAGCAACAGATTTGTTTTTCATAACAGTCGACCTTTGCCTTATGTTCAGCCAACCAGTTAACTCCAATAATGATATCATATGATCCTAGAGGAGTGACATACAAGTCAACTTCGGTGGAGAAACCAGGCAGATCAAGAATTGCCCCAAAAAGGCACATTTATTTCGTTGTATGGACAGCATTATTCCCATAATGCACTGTCCATGTTTTATCCATTCTTGCAGCCTTTCTTTTTAATTTCATAGCAAGTTTAGCAGAAATAAAACATTTTGTAGCTCCAGTATCAAAAAGTATAACTACAGGTGTACCGAATAACTTACCCGTAACTTCTATGGGCGTCACTTGCTTTTCAGCCGTGTCATTGTTAGCCACTGATGCAGCGTGTATCCTATCTTTGCTTGTCCGCGATCATCCTTCTTGAGAGGGGCAAGATTCGCATAGTGGTCCTTTCCACAATTGAAGCATCCTCCAGCTGGCCCTTTTCTAGGCTCAAATTTGTTACCCGACCTTGTAGTTATCATTCTCGCTTCCATAGGACTTACATCCCAATGCCATTAACTTTTGTGAAGTTGTTTACCGCATGCTATTTATCAGGTCTCTGTTCATCACAGGTTTCTTGTTGTTATCTACAACAATTTTGTTTTTCACACCAAACCTTTTCCAAGGTCCCCTTTTTGGTGCAAGAGACGAAGAAGGATTGGGAATCTTCTTCCTTATCTCTTCCCTGTGAGCAGATATTGCCCTCAATTTTGTTCCTGTCTGATTGCCTTTTTGACAACTCCATCCATGGTGGTTGGGCCGTGGACATCCACTTCACCACCAATGATGGGATTCGGTCCCATTATGAATTTTCGTATTCGAACTTCTCGTCGACAATGCTTTGCACACATACTTAAGGAGTTTAGTAAACCCTTCCCAGTATTCCGTCACCGAACGGCCTTCCTTGCGACGAGTTCTAAAATTCAGTCATTTTCCTATCAAAATAGAGTTGAGGCAGCCATCGTTGCCTAAAATAACCCTTAAATTGATCCCATGTCCAGTTATTCATAACGATTTGTCCCACCATATTGCTTTATCGACCTATACGCTTGTCCCACCATTGATGATGCTTCACCGAGAAAGTTGATCATGCTCCCTCTTTATATCGCTTTAGTCTCTTTTTATTTTCGGAGAAGTTTCTTTATCATCAAACCGGATTTCTCCATTTCACAAGATCTGCCGGTAGTTCTCGGCAATTGTTCTCTCGCCCAAACAACACAGTTTGGATCACACAATTTCTTTTTAAAACTAATGTTCCCTGTTCGCATATTTACAATATGGAACACACATTCAATGCCATTCAATCTTATAACAGATTCTATATGCTGCTGTAAATGACTCGAGGAACTGCCGATCTTCCATTTTCATGGCTCGGAGTTTCAACGATCCTTCATTTCATGACTCGGCAACAACCGATCCTTCATGTTCATTTATGCATAGTATATTATATATACCTGTTCTCATAACCGTTTCCGGTTATCGAAGTGATCCATTTAAGAAGCCTATCTGAATATCTGTTACTGATATTCATCTGACATCCTGCATCTTAAATTAAGTGATAAGGACAACGCAACCAGCAATTGCGATACTTTGGCCAAAGATTTTCACATGCTTTGCATGATCATATTCCTGGATGTGATACACATCAACGGAATACGTCCTTCACTTCACTTCACCTGTTATCTAGAATGGTCTTTCCTGGTTCCTACCAGTCCTCTTCGTTTAAGGTCAGTTTTAAACTTCCAATTTCCAACTAGTAATATGAACGAATATAGGAAGGCACTCCTGGTAACTAAAGATACGCAGACATACGGTGTCATTTCCCCACGACTCCGTGTGTCTAGTTATCTTTAGTATTCCGGAGTCACTCCGTATACCAGATCATACTCTATCCCCTGCCAAGAGCTACACATTCAGCCTATGTATTCTTGATGTTTTAATTCGGGAGGGCATTGCAATATGTCAGCTGCAACATTGTGTCATCATGAAGACCCCGTCTTCATGGAGACACTCTTCTTTGTAGGCGGCGTATGCCAATGTCCTCTGCGAATCCTCCCATCGAGAATACACATCCTCTTCAAGTGATTTGGATACGATTTGACAATTAAGAATCAACTTTCAAAGATCCATGCTGATCCCGATCCTCGTTTCAAGTTACGAGTTGTATATTGCTAAGAGGGACTAAATCCATCCATTAGCTTGCTATGCATCTTCTCCTTCGTATCGAAGGGCTACATTTCCCTACTTGGTTCTCTTCTTAATCATTGGATTAAGCAGTCCGTATCGACGGACGTGATAAGTTTAACCTATTAAACTTAGCCAAGATTTTCCCAACTGTAACTAAATTCAGAATACTAACTTATTAGACGTCATTTAAACGAGGTCTAATTCCCAAGAAATGTATTCATTTGTTCTCCTTAACGTTATATAGTTAAGGTCCATTAGTTATGGATATACTTATCCTATATCCTTTATTCTGAATTTAGCATACGAGATCATTAATGGAGTTCGAAAGTGAAGTTCGATTACTCCGAAGTTAATTGATATTCCTTAGCTCCTAAGCTAATCCTGAATACCTTTCGATTATGGAATCATATTCTTCCTAAACCTTTTTAATGTCAATTAAAAATTCATCTTTACCCAAGTATGAACTAATTGCATATTTCAACTTAAAGGTTGCATTTAGGTAAGAATAGATATCAGATCCCATTTAGCATCCATCCAAGGACAATTAAACAAATCCAAATCAAGAAATAACATTATATTTCCAATTTAGTCAACAATATCAAACTGATATAATTATTAAAAATATCACACTTGTAATTGTATTCATCATTTCATGTCATGATCCATACATTTGCCAATCCAACTGAATGGACAAGTTTTACATAAAACATCAATACAACTCATAGATAGAAGAATATACTTTCTTCTTTTCACAATTCCTCAAAGAGGAATAAAAGCAACAATTACAATTCATCTTCAACTAATCAAGAAGCATCAAAAACAGCCATGTCTTCATTCTAATCAAATTCCATCTGCAAAATGATTTGCACGGTCAGTTTGAATGGAGCATATTAAGCACTTATCCTTAAAATGAGGTGCTTCAACTAACTGTCTCAATAAAAGAACCCTACTTTTATGAAACGACAGAAAACATCAATCACAAAATAGGCACAAAAGAAAGATCAGCATAACAACTGAACTATCAAAATATCATCACAATCAGCCAAAGAACTGCTGTCCCATTTCCACATAACCATTACAAGTCTTAATTCACTATATTTGCAAAGTTAGAATTACAAATAGCTTACTGCTGATATGATATACTGTTATCCTTTCCACGCCTTTCATTAATAATAAATGCAAGGATGAAACTAACTGAAATGTAAACCCATTACCTTCCTTTCAGTTCATGCATCATATTAGATTCCAAACAATCAAGCACAGACAAGAAAGCGAACAGTAATGCATATAGTCGCTCATATCTAAGCACTACAAGATTCGTTATCCACGAATTATAGATTTCCAACTGAATGAAAGAAGAACAGATCATTTTTCCAAGTCATTCATCCATGACCTTATTTCTTTCCAAATGGCTGTTCTAAAAATGGAATCCAAACGAGACACAAATCAAGATAACAGTTCAGAGTGAAACTTACAAAATCCATTCAGAATTCACTTTCCAGCAGTAGAGTAATTTCATTCATAATCAGCCTTAAATGAAAACAGGGAAGAATTCATCATCCATATCCATATTTCATTTGAATCAGGCTCATATGAAAATCCGAAACAGGTTAGTACAACATTATGTTCATCCTAGATCAAACAGTATAAGGATGCATACCATATATTTACCGTACTAAAAGAAACCATATTTCTTTCACTGTATGTTAAACAGATAACAGTTATACAATCATGCAGTCAATTAATCACATGATTTCCTAATCCTATGAACGTATCCCGTTCAAAATAACATTTTATTCATTGTTGTTACCTACAACAAGTCCAATAATCACCTGACTACGGATTTCACCCAGTCAGAACAGCAGACAGAAGAAGAATTCCCATCCCATAAATGATTCTACCCTGAATCCATTTTCAAGTTCATGATAGTATGCAGAACTCTAGAATGCAAAAATCAGATGTCATTACCTTTATCAAAGTAAACCGTACAGGGTGTCAAATACATGGATCTAATACAGTCAAGACAACCCACACAGCAAGACAAAATTTCCATGCATTTATTCTTTTGTTCAGCAATCCAAGGCTAAGTTGTAATCACCAAAACAGTCCGATCTTAAAAGACCGATCAACATCAATAAACACAACTAATCATCATACCTTCTTAGCAAGAACACCATATATTCATTATAATTCAGAAGGAAAACTATTTCTTTTCCAACTTTCACGAACTCTCATATAACATTCTAATGCCCATTCCTTTAAAATACAAAATGCCATTTCCTTATAATCCCGAAACAAGGCAGAAGGAAGAGAAAAGTTTTATTTCTTTCAGCAAGAAAAGGAAAGAAACAACCAAAAACGTGTTATCATTTCTTTTAATCCCGAACAGCAGATAGTAAACAAACAAAAGATCTTATTTTCCTCAATGAAACTTCAGTACAGAAACGACCTCAGGCCGTTCACACAACCAATACAATCATATCGCAAGTTCGGTGACAACAAAACAATAGTACAACAATAAAATAACCCATGCTGCCTACACAGTTCCATATCATATTTTACAAGAAAACCAGTTCGAAACTCCATCTAACGTCAACAACCAGCACAACATGGAGGTATTCCATTCAAGAAGTGCAAAGACAGTTAAACACAGCAACAGGGACGATTTTCCTATCATTTCCAAAAATGACAGCAAGGGTCGACGAACCCAAATCATAGCAACACAACACAACTATATTTCAACTTCCTTTTTTACATGCAAAGACAGTTCCAAACACAACAGCAAGGGAACGATTTCTCAGAAAGGAGAACATCTCACAAAGCCTGTTCCTATTTCATACAACATGAACAGAGAAAGAAACTATCTATTTCAATCCACCATACTGTCAACAATCTAATACAGTAATTCATGTTCCAACTTCGATTCGTGCAAAGACGAATCAAAGCCTAGCAACCAGAAGCGATGCTTCTTATCATTTTCAAAAAAAGAAGCAAGAATCAACGAAATCCAAATCAAATCGACTCGACAACAATCACCGAATCCAAACCCAAGAGCAGGGTTGTTTTAATGAGACACTTAAACAAAGCAAGAATTTTTAAAGAGAAGGGCTTAACATGCCTGTGATCTCTTTTCCAGAATTCGAAGAAAGCTTCGTTTTCCGAGTTATCTCCTTCCACAGCAACAAAAAAAACTTCCCAACACTCCTTTCTTCTTCAGGCTCAGCAACAGCCTCAAAATCTCCAAGAACAGTGACAAATCCCAAGAGCTGGTTCGACTGAACCAGACCAGAAAAACCAAATGCAGAGCAACTTTGCAAAAGCCCGAATCAACAAAATGAAAATCAAAATTCCCTCATACACTTTCCAAGTGAGCTGGTCGCGAGGACCAAGGATAATCAATGCATTAAAGGCTCTGCCTTTTCCTAACTTCCCACGCCACTGCCAACTTGAGTTGGCGAACTCAAATTTTCAAATTCACAAGCAAAAACCAAATTTAGCTCCATCTCTAAACAAATACCTCCATTTCTTACCTGCCCCGCCAAAACTGGCGCTGTCCACGTATGGACTTCCCATTAAATGCTCATGAATACCCTTTCCATCCTTATCCTTTCCCTCCAAGGGTCTCGCGCGCCCTTTTAGATTAGGATTAGTTTAGATTACATAATAGTGTTCAACCTAGGTCATAGTTTAGCCTTAGGTTATTAGGACTTAGGTTTATTTTCCCCCTTTTTTTTTTTGTAATTTAAAAATCCACTTAGGGTGGTAGTTTAGGATGCATGTTAGGGCTTAGGATTAGCTTAGGGTTTTAATTCATACTAACCGCTAACACTAATCAACCCCTAACCCAACCTCTCAACTAACCCCGTATCTATGCTGTGCAGGACGTTCAGTCCTTTGTATCACATGTCAAGGCCACCCGTGTCCAGGCATTTCTTGCCTCACGAGGTCCCAAGTTCGACAGTACAGGGTTCAAGAATCGAACCCCTGTCGTTGGCATTTACGTGCCAGCTGCTCATACCTGCAATCAGGCGCTGCACGTTTATAACAACCTCCGGTTCGGTTCCAGAGTAAATCGACACGGAAATCACAAGAAGCCCTCAGCATACTTTGGATCAATGAAATTGATTCAAGGTGTGCTGTCAATCAGCAATGAGAGTTTTAGCAAGTATACGACAATTTGTCGTCACATCAAGCAAACACGCAAGTAAATCGATAACTGTGTTTGCCTTCATGCATAAATCACAAGATAACATACACGCATGAATCCAAGTTACATCAATGGACAAGTGACACATTCCTTTAAGATCGAGTTTATCTTAACATGTTTGCCTTCATTTCAATCAGGTATATATATGAAAAAATCAAAAACATCCACCAAGATAACATACAAAATCCCCAACACATCAACGGGATAACAAATGTGCACTAAGTGACATACACCTCATGTGCGTTCACACTATTACAATTCTGACATAGATCACATCACTCTTAAAACACATTACCCTTCCAATATTTATCACCATCATAAAACACTATCACTATCATCTGACCCATCACATAACACCCTCACCATCATGCGGAATCGTCACAACTCCAATCCATCCCGGAGGTTCGAGAGCATGAACCTCGCTCCGATACCATATGTAACGACCCAAAATTTCGCTTTGCACAAGAAAATACGGGATAACTTTTTTTTTGACTTGATTGACACAAAACACGACACAACATGTCGCCACCAGGGTTACAACTAACTCTGTGAACAACTCGATACAAGGATGACCACAAAGGTAACACGGAATGTTCACACCCATCAAGGATAATTCACTTTTCTTTTTGACAAGACAACATAGAAACCACCACATAACACACTTATAGATAGGAAAGCCACATGAAAAATTATTGAAGGTTATTTATTTTGATAAAACATCTTTCGATCCTTAACTTAAGTTTTCTAGGACTCTAGATATGATTCGTACAATTCCTCTTACAACGCTAAGTTTCTTACTTTTACTCTAAAGAGAAATTTGCTTTAAGTCTTCTCTATTATGACCTTTATTTGCTTAATTTGTTTATTTAGAAAAAGGGTAATTTAAATTCCACAAGGCCATCTATTCACACTAACGCTACTAGAACTCGTTCATGCCCATATGACAACATGGGTTTGCGTTCAACACACTTAAGAGAAGAAAAACAAAGTGCCTTGGAACAAGGTTAGAGGGAGAAGGTCGAGTTGAAATCATCTTTAGGACCTCATTAGTTATTGCCAATATTTAATTGAAGCTAGAGATCTTAACCAGAATTATCAAAGATTTTACTTAGGCTTCACTGAATGAGTATTACCAAAGAGAACAATTTACCTTCCAAAAGGCGAAGAGATAGAGTGCGTGGTTTCCAAATTGTTTTCTCCAGCTTATTAAATCTTATCATCTTCTAACAACTAACAATTCATTTCACCTTAGGATCGTTTTACGAATTTCACCATAAAAGGGATAATGTTCACTAGTGGAGCTAGGGTTATCATGTTATATAATTTTACTTGCAATGATAGTCTCGCCTTTGATTACTTCAAGAATTACTTGCTCTCAAGTTGGTAACCTCTACGTTACTTTATTCGAATATAACTTCTAGTTTAACTTCTATAAGTATTAAACAACCCATGTTAGCTTACTTATGACACATTATTACTAAATCATAGCAAGATTTAACTCAACATTTAATTCTCAAGGGTAAAGTTTAACAACACTCATTTACAAGAACAAAACAAGGTTACATCAACTCTTAGAATACTGATAATCCAATAGGGTCACTCAACAAAGAGGTAAACCAATTTTCTTAGATTTTCCAAGATAGACAGACAATTCAAGGTTTCCAAAGTTAAGATGACATAATCCACAATACAATATCCTAAGACATTGATCCTCTTCTACATTTTCCATGGGACGTTATCAATAGTTGAACAATATAAAAAGGGTTCATGTAAAAGAACTTATCATGAGAGGTTGGTGCAAAATTTTACAAGTCTATCCCTCTTGTACCCGCATGAGCATCTGCAACAAAATAATTTTTGTATCAAGAGTCGATCTCACATGAATCGAGCAAGATAAGGCTACACAAAGCCACCATAACTAAAGTCTAACAAGATACCATGAAAGAAACACTCTATTGATGAGAATTGGGTCAATGCCTAAACACAACAACACCCCAAATTATCTTAAAGTCTCTACCATGTCACTCAAAGAAGAAAAGGCCTCGTACTTCAATTATGAACAAAAGCAACAAAAGTTTAACAATTGTGACGAGAATGGCTCTTGACCTTATAAGAAGGAATAAACAATCTATAAGAAACAAAATTCCCATCAACAATTAAATAATTACAAGATTGAAGTTTGTCACACATACCGTCCATTTAAAATTACCAAAAGATACCAAAAGCATAGGCTTTAATATAAGATTTCTAAAAAAACAAGAGTGATCAAAGCATAACCAAGAGGAACCACAATGTTCGAGAGATTAACATGAAAGGCCAACATATAAAATTTCATTCCTATAATCACATAGAGCATATCACTAAAATTAGATACATGGACACGACACGACATAAGTTTGAAGTGAAGGCAAGGTATACTAGACTCGACCATTAACTCGAGAGATTCCCAAATCATTCAAAGGGCCATGCCTTAAAGGCTAGTAATAACACGCAAGAGAAGAAGGGAACTCCGTCAAACAAGAGTATACAAAACGTCATCCAAATTTTTATATCACTAAGGATTTACAAACCTCCACAATAATTCTAAAGTTCGGTTAATTTAAAATAAATTACTTTTTTTTTTAAACAACAATATTTTAAGTCAACCCTTCATAACACAATCAACCGTCACACATAGATACAAACATAAATTTCTAAGTGACATTAACAAATCAAAACCTTCCGCTATGAAACCATAAGACTATCAAATGCAAGATGAGTTTTCCCGAAGATTAATAACGTTTAAGGCAATTTCCATCACAAAATATTAAGGTAATTACGTGCATGGAAAAAGCGACCAATATTAATTAATAGCATTAAAATTATAAAAGAGAAAGAATGCAAGTTAGGAAAATAGGAAGAGATTGCCATCGACAATAATTCAGTGGGGATTAGACCCAAACTATCCTAGTGTTAGCAGTCTTTGGATTCGCACGATAGAAACCTCGAGCTTAACAAATCCGAAAAGCTAGTTACGGTTCAAGTGGATAGGGATGGTCAGTACTTCGAGGATGGCCTTAAAATCCTAGGAACAAGATGAAAAATAATGCGGGAGTCTAAGCACGCGAGATCCGTCGCATTGCACACAAATTTTCATTTTAAAAGTGTTAATACTTTTGAAGTACGTAACCCGGATAGCCCAAGCGGTGACCACTCCAATTCTACAACATGTCTTTCCCAATGTCGGAAGATTATCGAAGGGGTTTGAGGGAGAGGTTCAACAACATTCGATGAAATACAAAGAAAAAGAAATCAAACTCAGATGATAGGGAGGAGCTGCATAGTTATCGCAAACTTATTTTAACGACAACGAAAATACTAGTCGGGACAACATAATAACTTAAAACTCAATCGTAGAGGAGAAGATATACATAAACGAAAAGATGAATGTCGATCACTCGAGCTAGGAAAACATAACACCTAGAGATGACGGCACATGCGTGCTCTACACTAACACAAGCGGCAAAGATAAAAGCAAAAACAAGAATAGACAAGCAAAAGGGGAGGTCTCCTAGTAAGGCGTCAATATGACAATTCAATACAAGAAAAAGAATGGTTCGATTTCACGATATATATAAGAAAAAAATATAGCAATAGAAGCAAAGTGTAGAATTATCTTTCCTGATTATCCATCTTCGATGAGGCACGTAACACCTCAAATTTCAGCAACAACAACCCTCTAGTTAAAATCTTCATCAGTAGCATGCCAGGTGACAATATTCCGCTCAATCCCGCATTCACACAGTGAGGAACTCCCAAAACAAACAGCGTTCACGCAGCCTTGGAAAAGTGGCAGTTTGAGAGCATGAAAAGACGTCCATCGAGCAAAGGAGACACCCACCATTCTATCAGCTGAAAAGCGAGGCATCACAGGAGTTGTGGATGCAAGCGTGGAGGGAGGAAAACACAACGTAAATGAAATATGCAGCAAGGAGGTATCAGTCTCCATCCTTAGCAAACACATAGCCAACACTAGTAAAGGGGCGTTTGCGAGTTGTAGCCACGAGCCGGGAGGATAATGAAATAAAATAAAATAAAAATGTCCAATCTGCTCTGCACACTCCAAAGGAATCCACGTAGCTAGCACCCAAAAGGTGGAGCAGTCACTAGAACAAAACCAAGGGCACGTTTGCAAAAAATCATCATTACACGAAAACAACTATCCCCTGGAGCATCAAACAAGATGGGAAAAACTAACTTGTGGCGGCCAACACCGAAGAACTTAATTTCGGTTTGCAAAACCCGAGCTAGGGAGGAATATGAAGGAACATCGATCGAAAAGAAGGAGGATGCATTTGCGAATGCGTTTGATCTGCACTGAATGACCAAAGCATGGTTGTCAAACTTGATCCGTTCACCTTTACCAATCACACATCCAATGCTAGCAAGGAGTTTAGACAATGGTATAGACGTCCTCCATCAGCCAGAAAACTAGAGAACAGGCAGAGATAACGTCCTAGCCTACCAAACACTCGCATCTAGCCTCCATAAAGGTTCCAAGCCACCACAAGAAACCACGCATGGAAATTGCAGCTACGAAAAACCCGGGGAAGAAAACAAGGACAACAATCTAGAAAAAAGTGTCGAGCATTAAAAGAAAAACGCGTTCCCAGATAACAATTCAAGGCCCAATAAAATACGGGAAAAGGCGCCTCCGGCCCACAAAAAGTACGATGCAAAAAATAAAATCCACGAAATAACCGGGTGGTCGTGAAACTCCACGCACCCATTAACCAAGACAAGGGAACAAGGAATCGAGGACAAGAAAAGGAGTCCACGTCTACTCATGCCAAGCTTGCCACATCAACATCTAACGTGGGAGGCAAGGAAAGTGGAAGCAAAGCCGAATAATTTCATCCAAAAATTTATCAATTAATATGACAGCGTGAAGGCTCATGCTTTGGTATTTTCGATAAAATAAAAATAACATAAAATAAAACATGAATACCACTTCATGAACAATGGAACCACCAACAAACAAACTCTCCTTTTACTTTTCATGCAGATGTAATGTTCATGCAAATTTAATAAAATTTTGAGTTATGTTCGATAACTTCAGTGTACATGCCTTATGAGGGATTAACACCCAAGACGAGGCCCACTTGTAGTTTGTTATCCCCCTCTATAGTCCTTTACTTTGATTTATTGCATGAGTAGAATTAGCGGTGGTGTCACCCAGATTTCATCCTGAAATTTGTGACTACCCTATCCGAAAAAAATTTGTACTTTTAAAATAATGGGTCGTTTTGTGTTTTTATTGCCTGAAAGTTCTTGTATTGCGTCAAGATATTCCCAAAGAGCCATATTAGCCTTTTTCGCCAAATACCCAGATGCCCAAAATTGTTATATTTTGTCATCGGGATTTGTCTGCGAAAAATTTGTATTTAATTATTTTGAGCCCCGTATGAGGCTATTTGCACTCCGTTTTAACTCTGTTATGATCAAATATGTCATTACTCTTATGTACCAAAAGGGTTTTAACTTGGAATAAGTTTTGGGCTTTATTTGTAACTTTTAGCATTTTTTGTGTTTTTGTGTTGTCCCGTTTCGTTTTCTGTGAAATTTCTCTAGAACAATTCCTTTGTTGGGTAAGCCCGATTTTTGGCCTCAGGAGCTGTGGAAAACATATCGCACGTTATGCCCGGAGGAAGTCGGCATCGGAGGTGCGGATCACCTGGGGAAAAAGCAAAGTCGTGCACGGAAAAGCCCCTGCGGGTTGGGCGCATTTTTGGAAAACAAAGGATTTAAGTTGCAATGGGAAAAATACAAGCGGCAGGCAAGGTGGGAATTTTATACTTGCCTAGCAGGGTACTTTTTCCCGTGTTATAAAATTCACTTAAGCTGCAGTGGGAAAGTTAGAGGCCGCAGGCAGGCGGGAATTTATTACCTGCCTTGCAGGGTAAAAATTCCCATGATAAAATAAAAGGAAAGTGACTTAAGTGAAATCATGGGATTTTAGTGTCTGCCTTGCAGGGTAAATAATCTCATTGTCAAAGTCAAATCACTTAAGTGAAATCATGGGATTTTAGTGCCTGCCTTGCAGGGTAAAGAATCCCATTGTGAAAAATTCTTAAAAATAGAATTATATGTGCAAAAAAGTGTGCCCCCTTTGGTGAGATGATGGCAGCCTTGAAGTGATTATTTTAATTAATCTATTCTTCTAAAAAGTGCGCCCAAGCTTGGAAGAAGTCAACAAGTCAAAAGGGGAATAAAAGAAATGGATTAAATGCATTAAATTTAATTTATTTAGTGGCTGCCCCCTTCCTTTCAAAAAGTGCGCCCCATTTAGGAGATATTTAATGATTTTTAAGGCATTAAATCATTAAATTAATTTCTATTTTCAGTGGCTATGGTCAAGGCACACTGTGAAGCTTAAGTGAAGTGAAGTGTGAAGGATTAAATTGGATTAATTTAATTTATTGAATGGCTGTCCTTAAACATGCTATTTTTAAAAGAGAAGAGCATGATTTTTAATTAATTAATTGCCTTTAATTGTTAGGGCAATTATTAATTATAGAATTGTGAAGGTTATATAAGCATGGGCAGCCATATGGGTGAATTATTTAATTCACAGGTAAAGAATTGCAGCCAAGAGGAAAAGTGTGCCCCCATTTGAAGAAGGATTTTGCTCAGGCAAGGTGGCAACAAGGCTAAAAGCTTCCAGATTTGGCGCATGCTTTAAAAGAGGTGGATCTTTGTCTGGATAATTGTTTGCATAGGTGTTACAAGTGCTCGGGTGTTGTTGAAAAGGATTCATGCTCTCTTTATGTGCAAATTAAACACCATTTTTGGGGCAAAGGAGGGCTTGAAAAGTGCATATTTTTACAATTAAAATTTATTATTCATGCTCCGGTGGCCATTTTTGTCTAAATAAATTGCAGGAATTCATAACAAGTGCTTTACTGAAGGGAAAGGAGCTTTTATCAATGTCCAATACATTGCATATATCCTCTGAATCTGAAGAATTGTCCAGATCGAACCAGTTTGAAGAAATCCGACCAAGTAAGAAGAAAAAGAATTATTCAGACAAAGATAGACAAAGCCATGGCAAAGAGATGAAAAAGAAAGCACGATGGAGTCATGCATCGCTTCCAAACTTGCAGACATAGGAGACACAGATCTCGGCCCGGAACCTCTTTCCGATTTGATTGATAAAATCCATAGCAGGGAAAGACTTCACCATCATGCGTGTGGTTAAAAGCGGTGGAATTATTTGAGCTGCGGTTTTCCATGTACAACCCAGTTGTCAAAGTTTGTGATGGAGTGCGCTAGATCTTACCATCCTTCATCCAGATCAGTGCGTGATGCTACGGGAAAGACAATAATTCGTTTGGACACAGAGTTCATCAATTATTGTTTGAAGATTCCGATGCGAAAGGTGGTGACTTCCATTAGTCTTCAGGATGCCGGCAGCAAGTGGGAGAAGCATAGAGCTGATTGTGTGAGCATAATGAATAACCGATACATGAAGAAGCCTAGATCTCCTTCTAAGTTCCCAAGAACTCTTCTGTGGTCCAATTTGGTGCAGGAGGTAGATGATGTTGTCAAATTGCTATGTAGGATGAATGGCGAGGATGAATGCTTACACTTTCATACATGGATGTATGCTTTCATCAGGACCATTGAAGTCAACAAGGTTGATTCCATAATCAATTGGTCGAAATTAATAGCAACAACATTGGTGAGCAACTCCTAAGCGTGAAGCGAACTTTCGGCTTCAAAATGACTTCCTACTTGGTATATGTTACTGCACTTCACAAGGCATCTTTTCCAAGTTGGATAGATGTGGTGTTCTTTCTAAGGACCCCATTTTTGAGTGCTACCCGACTTACTGTACTGCGTGCGAGAAAGATTTCAAAGTGGTCAATGATGAATTCTTCTACGATTTCATCTGCAGGCTAGACAAAGACTTGAAGGCCAACAGGGTAAGCAAGGAAGCGTGGGAAGTTGTGTCCAAGATTGGCAGTCTATTCATTCAATTTGCAGATTTCACATACCTCAGGGTTACGGGCTTTTCTAGAGAACCAATAAAGATGCCTAGGTATTTGAATGATAGATTGATCACCATGGGTGACGGCAACTTGTGGAGTTACACGATCTTTATCAAAGCGGCACAAGTCTGGGCTTCTTTCCAATCAGCTGGGATATTACAACTGCATTAGCATTCATAGAGCTTGGGGATGGAGGCGCAAATGTTATCCGAGTATGAGCAAGAGTTCTTCCCTACACGGCTGAACTTCGATCCATTTGGAGTAGCCAGGAAGACAATCTCCCAAGAGTACGCACATGTGCCTTCATTAGAAGATTTCTGGATGAAGTGCAAAAATGAGTACGAGGTTAGAAAGAGAGATTTCAGCAGGCTATTAGCAAAGCAAGTGTTCGACTTTGGACTAGCGCGAGTACCTACAAATCTTAAAGATGATGGGAATGTGGTACTTGACACTTACTATCAAATGGGAGGAGATAAAGCCATACTGCAGAATAACGTAGGAGGCTGCAACACAATTGAAGAAAGGTGGGAGTTGTGTTGGTGAATACTTCAAATTGGTTGCTGACGAAGGGATATTGCCTTGATGAAGCATTGATGAATCAAGTCACTGGCAACTTTGGCGCAGGAGATTCCCTCAAGTGGAAGCACGGAGGAGAAAGCAACAGAAAGCCGAGAAGTTAAAAGTGCATAGAAGATCTCAATCTAAGGAGAGGATCACTTCTATGACCATGACTTTAGCTCCGGTTTCTCCAATACCCAGACTTTACCAACTATTACACCGCGAAGGGATGTTTCCATACCTCTATTGAATCCGACATTCATCTTCTCCCCTCAGCCACTTCGTTCAATCCTTGTTCCAGAGGATACGTTGAAGCTGCAGATGGCGGAATTCGAAAGGGCTTTGTCCTTGGATGATTCAGAAGATGGCAGCCATAACACTGTGGCACTTTCTGATGGAGAGGATGCAGAGCGGAAGATGGTAGTACACTCAACAACTTCAACGAATTCTCATTCTCCAAGAAGTAACTTCTCGGAATGGTTGGCTTTGCAGTTGGTTCTAGAAGCGAGAATGGAGATGAACTTAGAGGAGCACGACTTGCAGCTACTCCAAAATCTAGGCGAAGAGACAGAAGGCCTAAAGTTGCCAAAGCAACTTCTAGGTTGATCATCGAGGATTCGGGAGAGAAGTTTGCTGAGATATCAATTCCGGTAGAAGGAAAGATAGAGGAGGAGCTCACGGCAGAGGATGTGACAGTAACCAAAGTACCCCTCGGTCAAGCCACCACTAAAGGATTGAAGCAAGACACCAGAGACATTGATGGATGCTTTATTCCTTAGATTGACGGTGAAAAGGCGGAGAAAGAAGAGCTGCAAAAGCAAGTATCTCAATTATGTGAGATCATAGCCAATGTTGCTAAACCTTCCATTCAGCCCATTTCATGAGTAGGTGAGTGATCATCTTATGCAGAAATGGAGGACCTTGCAAGCAATCAAGTAAAAGTTATTGACGAATGGAAGGATTTGATTATTCATCAAGCTTTTGTACAACTTGGAGAAGTGTCGACCCACTTAAAGGTTATGGATGATGCAGCAAATCAGCTGAAGCAACTGATGGCAAACATAGAAGGCATGAATACAGTTGCAGAGAGTAACCTGAGTATTTTGGCCGAGATCAACAAGCTGTCGGGAGATGTATTGATTGCGGAATAGATTGTACGGATGGATCAGTTGAGAAGGGGAAGCAGCTAGAATTTGCAATATCTTTACATTTGGAAATTTGCAGAGTTTTGCTGAAGAGGATGCAGGCACTTGAGAGTAGGACATCAGACTTACCAGACAGTGTCATTTCTTTCACTGAGGAGAGAGTGGACGGAAATGTTACTTCATACGTGCGGATCGTCTCAACTAAGGTGCCTAATTCCCTGGAAGGTTCTCTTCTGATGGTACAAAAGAGAATTGATAAAGCTACCAAGCCTTTCACAATGAATTCTATCAGTAGATCAAGGTGGCGGCTATGCGGACATTGCAAGGTTTGGGCCAAACTTGGAAGATGTGGAAGTGTGCATTAAAGTGTTGAATGAAGGGTTCTTTGCGATTCGGGACAAAGAAGGAAGCGATGCTAAAATAAATGGAAGGATGTTGAATTACATGTTCGACAAGTATATCCGATATCAAAACAAGAAGAAGACATAAACATTACAACTGGCATGACTTCTTCTATTCTTTCTTCTTCTATTTTCTATGTTCCCGGATGAAATTGTAAAACTTCTAAGTTATTGGTTTTGCAACCATTACTTAAAGTCATGTGGAACCATTTTATTAGCTAAGTGATACATGTGTCACTTAAGAAGAAGTTAGTGGAGGATGATTGTCAAATGTCATCTTTACTTGTTGTTTATGTTTTAGTTCGATTAAACTTCCCATTTGTACTTTCCCTCTTACATTATATAAGTAAGAGAAGAACCTCAGGGTTAAAAAAGGAGAATTTGTAAGTGCAGAATCTTGTGTTCTAGACTTTGTGTTGGACCCCGAGCAACTTGGAGTAAAGGAATACAAAGGAGCAACTTTCTCGGAGAACTTTGTGTCACGGTGTACTTTATTTCTTGCTTTTAATCTTAGATCTCTTAATAAACTGTGTATATTTTAGATCTGGATCTAGAGTTTGCCTTTGTTTTATAATTATGTGTGTTCATATCTATTTTTTACGCATTACGAGTTTACATGCTTACCTTAGTCATAGTATTTACTTTCAGTCTGAATTTAGTTTATTTCCAAGCATTGTTATTTCCAGATTGTAGTGAAAAATTCAACAATCTTTGTAATATTAATTATTGGAAGTTTACGTCCCTTTGGTTTAATTTAAATGATTGTAGATTAGTGAGTATTTTGTTTCAAGTTAATTTGCACCATCATTTTGGCGTCATTATGTCGGGATACTGCCAAGTTATAAGGTTTTTAAGAGGTTTTTCATTTCTTAGAAGCAGTTTAGGTTTTAGGAAATTCACCTCCAACCAACCCCCACTAATTTCCATTGATTGAGTTGAAGCTAGTTGATGCATGCACCATCCAAGAGATGCCCATGGTATATTTTACCTAATCCACAAGTAGCACAAATCTCTTCATATAATTCTGAGGATTCTGAAGAAGACATACTTTCCTCTGTATAAGGTTTGTTGTTAGAAGGTCCCTTTCCAAGTGAAAGTTTTGAAGTTGCTCCTGATCAACCAGACATGGCAAAAGAAGTGAACCAAAATGTTGAAGATAGGGAAACTACCTTTGATTTTCCCATTTCCAACAATGATGAGGTTGTGCTATGAAGAATATTTCTCCCTCTTCCTTGCCTAACTTTCATGGATCCATGACTAAAGACCTAAACACCTTTTTGTTTGAGTTTGACATTCTATGCAGGAGCTATGATTATACCACTGATGCACATAAACTGAAGCTATTCCTACTACACTCAAGGATGCAACCTTGAGATGGTTCATGGGTTTAGAAAAGATGTCATTACCACTTGGGCACATATGAAGGAGAAATTTTCTCACTAAGTACTAGGACTATTGCAGGCCGAGTAGCAGAGGGTGATGAAATCTATAAGATGGCACAGAAGGAGGATGAACCATTGGAAGACTATCTAGAAATATTCTTATTCTGCGTTCAAAAGACAAGGCACACAAGACTACCTCCTGAATCTCTCAAATTACTCTTTTTGAAGGGACTCGTGAGGAGGACATGGATGCTCTAGATCTGATAGGAGCTAGAGACATTTCAAAAGCTACCTTTGAGGAGATTTGTGAAGCTTGCAGAATTACTCCAGAGCCACCATGAAGAGAATAAGAAATGTAAGATCAAGAGGTGGATCAACTACCAAAACAATTGGGGACATATCCAAGTCAGAGATTGTCAACATGTTCAAGAACATGAAGCAAGAGATTTTCAATGACATGGCCACTCAATTAGATGCTCTACATGCCAAGAAGAAAAGAGAAGATGCAGAGGCAACACTTACAGAGTTCTTCCATGCATGCAAAAGGAAGAAATTGACTACAAATGCAAAGGATTGGCCAACATTGCACAAGAAAGGGAGGATTCACCTAAATTTAAGATGTTGGAGATAGAGGATGGGCAAAGTTTTCTATGTTGCTCAAAGAAAACCGTGGCCACCAAGACAAGAGGTATGTCACAAGACCTTATGCATCATTTCATAATTGGGATAGTAATCAATATATGCAACCCCACCTTGGGCTAATCTGCAACAAGGTTGGGCTCCATACCCTAGCCAATACCAACAACAATGGAAACCTCAATTTGTAGGCCAACAACAATGGAAACAACCCCCTTAATCATGGCAGCAACCTTGGAGAGGAGGGAAGCATGGAATAACCCACCTCCTAATTACCAAAAATCTTACCAACCTCCTTACCACAACAAGCTCTAATGCCAAATCCCAACCTTGGATCTCTCAGCCAAAAAACTCAACTACTAGCTCAACCAATGCCTAACCCCAATAATAAAGTTTCTCAGCCAACCTATTCCACTAACCAACTCAATACCCTACCTATTTCATTGATGTTAATAACATCCATCTCCACTCAGGAAGAGCACTTCCTCCACCAAGTGGACCCACCATTACAAGAGATTGTAGATGAACCACATTTGTTGAGATTGATCCAAAACAAAGTGAAAACACGCTACAAGATGATCTGTAACAACCTTTGAAATAGAGTTCCAACAAGGGTAAAGTACAAGCTAATGAACCACCATTTCCAGAGAGATTACAAGAAAATAATACTGACCTCAAATCAGAATTTGATTCTATTTTTCAATCAACTAAAAGATATTTGTGTCAAAATTCCACTTATTCAAGCCATCAAGGATGTGCCCATCTATAACAAGTTGGTTAAGGATCTATGCATAAAAACCAGTAAAAAAGAAAAGGATCCATCCACTTGTAAGGTTATTGGACAATTAGCTGATATCATGCTTGGGAATTCAGTTTTACCAAAGTATATAGATCCAGAAGTCCTTTGGTAAATGTTATAATTAATGGCACAATAATAAAGAACACTCTGATTGACTTGGGGGAGCCATTAATGTCATGACAAAGAAAATTATGGATGATCTAAAATTGAAGGACTAAGGCCAACAACTATAGTCTTACAACTTGCAGATAGATCAATAATGAGACCAAAGGAGTACTTGAGGACATAGTTGTGGTGGTAGACTCTTGGGAATACCTACTTTGACTTTATTGTCCTTCAACCAAAAGCAAGTTTAGGAGGATATCCTATCATCCTAGGAAGGCCATGGTTGGCCACTTTGTTGATGCATTCATAGGTTGCAGGTCTGGAAACATGATTATTTCTAATGGAAGTGGTACTAAAAATTTGATGCTCTATCCTCCTGCCCAACCATTGAATGATGAAGATCAAACCATTTGGGTAGAAGAACCAGAAGCAAATCAAACTCTATGCAACAGCTCATGATGTTGGAGAAGTATTGTACAATTGAAAGGACAAGAAGAAGATGTGTTCTCTCCAATGTCTTGCAGAATAATAACTATGGAAGAAATGAAGAAGTGGATGATAAATTAAGGTGTTTAAATTGCCCCTTGAACCAAGTTCTACCATAAAAATCACCATGGACATTCCAGGTAAGAATTGTATTCTTCATCAACTTCTTCCCCATGATTGTATCTTAATTAATTCTATAAGAAAAATGTATATTCAATGATTGATCTCTCCAAGCAAGTGGAAATAACTCCAGAAGGCCACTTAATGTAAACAAGATGTTAAGCATGCAACAAGAGCAATTGTTGATTTCTCTTCTGCAAAAACATAAAGTAAACATTTGCATGGGATTATGGTGACATGCATGGATTCATCCTAAGTTGTGCACTCATAATATTTATATCAAAGAAAATTTGTAAACCAATTAGGCAAGCCACAAAGAAGAATGAACCCAACAATAGAGAGAGATTGTAAAAGGAGAATTGAAGAAGTTATTGGATGTTGGATTTATATATCCAATTTCAGATAGTCAATGGGTGTCACCCCTTGTCATTGTGCCAAAGAAGAATGGAAAATGGAGGATATGCGTAGATTATAGAGAGTTGAATGCAACAAAAAAGAAAGATCATTTTCCACTACCTTTCATTGATCAAGTGTACTTGACACTTTGGCTAGTAAGAAATATTTTCTTTTCTTGATGGATATAGTGGCTATAATCAAATTCAATTGCACTAGAGGATCAAGACAAAACTACCTTCACATGCCCATGGGGAACATTTGCATATTTAGTTCTTCCATTTGGCTTGTGTAATGCACTGCTACATTTCAAAGGGTAGTCTTGAGCATATTTTTTAGATCTAACAAATGATTACATGGAGGTATACATGGATGATTTCATAGTACATGGCAGCACTTTTGAAGAAGCCATGAAAAATCTGGACAAAGTTTTGAAGAGATGCAAGAGCACAATCCCTTAAGTAATGAAAAATGCTACATGATGATGTCTGAAGGTATAGTTTTGGGACACTATCTTTCTTTTGATGGAATTCAAGTTGATCTAACCAAGATATTTGTTATTGTAAATCTTCCAACACCAAGGAAGCAAAAAGGATGTTAGGAGATTTTCTAGGCCATGTTGGTTATTACAGAGAGATTCATACAAGATTTTAGCAAGATAGCAGCACCATTGTTTTTATTATTAGGAAAGGATGTTGCCTTTGAGTGGACTAAAAATGTGAGACTACATTCCAAAATTTGAAGAAAATGTTAACTATTGCTCCTAGTATTAAGAGGACTTGATTGGAATTACCATTCCATATCCATATTGATGCATCAGACCATGCCATTGGAGTTGTATTAGGACAAAAGGATGGAGTTCTAATTATGTAATTTATTATGTTAGCAAGAACTTGCAGCATGTTGAACTCAATTACACAATCACATAGAAAAAGGAGTTCTTAGCAGTTGTGTATGCTATCAATAAATTTAGGCACTACATCACAGGTTATCCAATGTTCATTCACACTGATCATGTAAAATTAAATATTTGATCAAAAAACTAGTAGTAAGCAAACAAAATATCATATGGTTGTTCCTTCTACAAGAGTTTGATGTCACAATATTGGATAAACCTAGAAAAGGACAACGTGGTAGAATATTTCCTTTCAAGAATGGAGACTAATGATGAAGAATAGGTAGTTGATGACTCTTTTCTTGATGAGCATTTATTTTTATCTCTCTAAAAAAACCTTGGTATGCAGACATAGCCAACTATCTGGTTTCAGGTAAAACACCTCCACACTACTTATACTCTAAAAAGAAATATATAGTTGAAAAGAGTGTGCATTTTTCTTGGATAGCTAGATTTCTATTTCATACAGGAAAGATCATATCATGAGAAGATGTATAGATGATGAGGAAATATATGATGTCTTAGAGCCTGCCATAGTGAACCTTGTGGAGGACATTTTTTGTTGCAAAAAGAACAACACAGAAAGTGTTAACAATTGGTTATTATTGGCCAACATTGCATAAAGATGCAACACTATACACCAGAGATGTGATAAGTGTCAAAGAATGGGTAAGCCTACCAGATCTGATGAAATGTCATTGCAGCCTCAGTTGGTTTTACAGACCTTTTGACAAATGGGGCTTAGACTTCATTGGCCCCATAGATCCTAAATCTCAGCAGAAGGAATACATCTTGGTATGCACAGATTATCTAACTAAGTGGACAGAGGTGAAGGCACTACCAAGTCAAAAAGTGAGAAAGTAGCCAAGTTTCTCTATGATCATATCTTCACCAGATATGGAGTTCCAAGGAGATTGTCACTTGATCAAGGTACACACTTTACTGTTGATGTAATTTCTAATCTAGCTAAAGAGTATGAAATCAGGCATAGGAATTCTACACCATACCATCCCCAATCTAATGGCCAGTAGAGGTGAAAAATAGAGAGATAGAGGCTATCTTGACAAAGACCATTGCACTTCACATAAAATATTGGGAAGATAGACTTCCAGGCAAGTATGGGCATTCAACACAATGTGGAAGACAACAACTAGCTTCACACCATTTGAACTCTTGTATGGTAAGACTATTTTGTTTTTTTCAATTGAATTTGAGCACAAAACACTAAGGACTGCACTTGAGCTAGGCATAGATTTATCTAAAGCTCAAAGGACAAAGGATTCTCCAACTCAATGAGTTGGATGAAATGAGAAGACAAGTTATGCATAATACAAAGGTAGTGCAAAAGAAAGGATCAAATGGCATGACAAGTACATAAAAACAAGACATTTCAAGAAGGTGATTGGGCACTCTTATTTGACTCAAAGTACAAGGACCATATGGGAAAACTCAGGACAAGGTGGTTAGGCCCCTATGAGATTGAGAAAATATTTCCCAATGGAGTGTAAAAACTCACCACCATAGATCCTGTGAGGTTCAAGCTATTGGTGAATGGCCATAGGTTGAGGTTGTATAAGAAGCCAACTAACAGAAGTACCTTCATGTAGTAGTTCAGAGGAGGAAAAAACAAGATGGAAATAAGGACATCAAAGACAAAATCAAAAGTTGAGCTCATGTTGGTTCATCTTCTGAGATTTCAGAGGATTGAGATATTTCAGTGGCCTTGGTATATTCATCTTGTTGAATACTCCAAGGACAAATAAAAGTGTTGTGATCATCCCTCTTGGTGATCAACACACTCTTGCTAACATTTTATTTTCTTAGAATTTTGTTTTGCAGGGTTTTGATGTTAGATGATTGCAAGAGTGCATATCTCCATCACAAGGAGAGAATGCAATGACTGAAGGTCCACTTGCAACAACATGCATAAAAAAACCTTTTTTTTTTTCATGTTTGAGAAAATCATGATTGCATAAATGAAGAAGATCAAAGATATCTACACATGTGAAAGATGATGAAAAAGAAATGGTACCCCCAACAAATCAGTTTCCTCTCTCAGGAGTTATCTGATTTTAGTAAGGAGCATCCAATATAAATTCGGCAACACACATGCATGCATCATCATAACAATGTCATACAACATAATAAAAAAGGTTTGCATGCAATAAGGGCACAAATTCAATAAAGCATGCAATCATCATTCTAAATATGCATCGAGATAAGTGCACTCTACCACTTTATTAAAGTATGATTAGAATGATTATTATTAATTAGTATTTATGCCAAGTCATCATGTATTCTTTATTTGCATTTATAAACCATTTCCCTTTATGTTATGAGGTGTCATTACACATCATCCCATACTTGTCATATCACTTTACCTCACATGCTTCATGTAGTCACATCAATTAATTACCTCTCTCATTAATTGTGTTGCATGTGTGCTTCGGTCTCAAAGTTCAAAAACAAAATACTCAAAACAATCCCACACAATTCAATTTTGCATCATTTCTTCAAAAAAATGTGTGATTGCATTACGAGATGAGAAAGAAAGCTACATATTGAAAATGGGGGAGACTTGATATGCCATGAGCCCACAAGCACTCTCAAATTCTTAACCAACCACAAATTTTACAATATTTTCAAGACAATGGGTGGTTGGATTACATAAACAATTCTAGGGTTTTAATGAGTCGATGGTTGAAGAGTTTTCTACTACATTCAGAGATGGTGAAGCAAAGGTAAGGGTTTATCGGTGAGAATTAATGATGATATCTTGGCTAAGGTGATGGACTTCCTTCACATAGGGGTGAACCTTTCCCTAAGAAAGAAAATCTGAAAGCAGCCAGATGGGAATTTTTGATGAAGATGATGTATTCATCAATGATAGACAAGGTACATACAAAATTCTCTCAAACCTCTTTGGGCTGAAATTGTAAATTACATTATCAAGTATTTTACCTATGAGGGAGATACTCTAGGTTAAACACAATTCATTTTAAATTTCTCAATCATCTCAAAGAACAATAGACATGTCAATGTGCCCAATTTCTTGAATGAGATATTGAAAAATGAGTAGGAGGCACAAAAAGGAAGGTCTACACTATCACATCACTACCTCATCACTTTGATAATCAAACATACCCTACGAGGGATACATCCTGAGATAAATGGGAGGATTTTGCAAGAGCTAAGCACATTGATGAATTGTTGGGAAATAGAAGGAAGAGGAGAAGAAGTACTAGAAGTTCTTCCACACATGCAGTTGAACCCTCAACATCAACTTCTAACCTAAAGAAACCCCTGTTTTTGAGAATTTACCATCTTCTAAAAAAAACCCTAAACCAATCTCCCTAAAAGAATATTTATTGTTGAAACCCTCCTATGAATTTCTACCTGAATCATCTACCTCCAAGGAAAAATAAAATCTTCTAAGTCCACTCCTACACCATCAGGCATTCTCATAGGCTAAAAACTAAAAGGCCAAAAACCTCCAAGCCAACAAAAAAATCCTAGACCATATCACTTGATAGTGATGTGGAAGTTGCAGAGGAGAACATTGAGCCCACACCAATGGACACAATGCAAGGAGGTGTTGATGTTGCATTTCATGAGCAAAAATTCCTAAAGAGCCCATGGAGGGACAAGAGAAAAGACCAAGAATGTGGAGACAAAGTTGTGAAGAAGAATGCCACTGAAGAGAGAGAGGAAGAAAGGTTGAGAGGAGAAATTGCACAAGAATACCATGGAGAGTGCATGAAGGATGCAATAATTGAAAAGAAACTACTTGATGAGATAGTTGTGAAATGAAAGATCTAGGAGAAAATGAGAGAAGAATTGGAAAAAAGTTGACCAAACAATTCATTTTACATAAGGTAATGAGGAAGAAACATAACAAGATATTGGTGAACAAATTACACATGTTGAGAATGTCATTGAGAACTTGGTCCATGGAATTGAGGAAGAGCATATTTCTGTGGGAGTTGAACAAGTACCAGAACATACCCCTATAGTTTGGCTGATGTAATGATGTAATTGAACAAGTTACACCACCATTTTTACCACATGCTAGCATGCACACAAAAATGTCACCCCATTATAACCACAAATTTTCATCAAAGAAGTTATAAGAGATCTATCAAACCAATTTGTAGAGAAATGGAAACACAAACAACATGATTGATTACTGGGTGAATCAATTTGAAACCTATGTAATAGGTTAAAAGGAAAGTATGAAAGAGAAAAAAGAAGAACTCATCTTCCAGCACAAGCAAGAAATTGAGGCAAAAGATAAAAAATTGCAAAGGCTAAAGAAAAAGCAAGAAGAGACACTTAAAGTGGCCCATGAGATATTCAAATACAGGCCTCCTTCCAATGTCTATGCCATTTTCTTAAAGAAAAGATGTTGTAACTCAAACTTACTTGTATCAACTCTTGATATGCCATTTGACATCAATGGAGCAAGGAACTTCTTTAGGTTGTATCTAATAGCCCTCATGAAACTCAACTTCTACTTTGTGAACTCTACATGTATAATTATGCTCTTGAATATGATAGGGACTGGATTCCAGTCCTATACATTGGAGATGTTCCAGTTAAAGCACTTTGTTCTATTTTTAGAATGAGTTGGATCGAGAAAGGAAAATGGAGGACTACATGCATTTGGAGAAAAGTACAACCACTCATGGTCAGGGATGAAGCTAATAACACTAAAGAAATTGTAGAGAAATATGGAAAGTATATGGAAAAGAAGGAAATCAGAAAGAGGGTATGGAAATGAGGAAAGAAGCTCATGAGGAAGTCAGGACATGATTAAAAACAATGGAATTTAGATATAGTTCAAAGCTTACGGATGCACTGAAATGAAATGACTCCTAAGATGAAAAAAAAAATGGAAATGCATTCATACCCTAACATAATACCAACTCTAAGAAGAGTGAATGCATACATTCACATTTCCATTGCATGTGTAAAAAAAATGGTTCCCAATTGCTTATCATCCCCCAATATTCCACTTTCCATACCACATTGGTCAGGTGATCCACCATTGAATGAAATAATATAGAAAGAGTCATGAACATGCTCAGGATGAATGGAGGTTACTTCTTCACTAAACCAGAGAGGGATGGATACTCCAATGGATTTCAGAATGAGTATGCAACACCATTCGGTGGAAACCTAAGAAATCGAATGAGGACATTCAAAATTAAGCCTGGGGATGTGATGAGTTGATTAAATTCCATTTTATAAACAACTCATCTTTGTATTTTTGTTAATCCATTGAAGCCTTGTACTTGTATTTCCATGTCTTACTATTGAACATTATCATCATAACTTGAACTTATGGCATAATACTAATTAATATAGTTATTACTAGTTAACTTTATTTTGTGGTATTTTGAGTATGTATTTATTCTCTTGATTATTGCAATAAGTTGTTTGAATGATGATATGTGTGATGCCACTCTTGTTTGTAAGTAACTTGTTATATGTAACAACCCATATGCAAAGGACCCATCAAGAACTCATCCGCATCCAAAAGGAATCATCTACAACTAAAGGGAATCCACCTACACCTAACCAAAGGACTTGTCAAACAAAGTCCATCATCACAGCCAAAGAAGATCACCTACAAAAAAGGAGTCATGATTGTGCAGATCTCTTGGAATGTGAAGGACAACACTCCAAGTTTGTGTGTTGCATGGAAGAGGTAGTTACAAATTGAACATGAGAACTAAAGATAACTCAACTCTAGATCTGATTATTTGTTGCAACTAAATGAGGAACTGATTGATTGAATTCATGATTTGAGAACTGATTGATTGAACTGATCGGTTACTTAAGTTATGTGTTTGACATCTAAACACTTGTTAATTAATTTTGTTTGCATGCATCAATCTCCAGATGATTTGTTTGAGATCTTTTACTTGATTTGTTTGAACTCTAGTTGAACTCTTCTTTCCCACGCTTTGCTTTTAATGAAATGAGAGTATAAAAGGAAAATGATTAATGTTAAAGAGTTGATGAGATGAGATAGATCTAGATAGAGAATTAGAGAGAGAGTAGAGATACACAATACATAGAGAGTTTTTTTATGCAAATGTAATCTTCATGCCAATTTAATAAAATTTTGAGTTATGTTCAATAACTTTAGTCTACAAGCCTTAGGAGGGATTAACACCCAAGGTAGGGCCCACTTGTGGTTTGTTAACCCCCTCCATAGTTTGTTGCTTTGATTTATTGCATGAGTAGAATTAGCAACAATTCATTCTTTATCTACATTATGAGTTTACATGCTTTACCTTAGTCATAGTATTTACTTTCAATTTGAATTTAGTTTGTTTCAAGCATTGTTTTTCCAGATTTTTTATTTTAAGATAGTAGATTTCATTTCCTTACCTCCTAAATCCTTGTAATTGTGCATACAACACTGACATTATTGAAAGTTTTACGTCCCTTGGTTTGATGATTAAATTGTAGTGAATGCCTTTTTGGACTTGGTCAATTAGAATTTACATGTTTTTGGTGATTTTTGTTGTTTATGGAGGAAGGGGTGTTTCTACTAAAAGGATTACATTGAACAAGTGCAAGCAATTGATGTGGCCTAGTATCTAACTAAGTGTCGACAAGCCATTGGTCACCAATGGAAAATTTTGTATAATACCTCAACGGGGCTTGTCAATTGTCGTTCCCTTGGCATAATTGCATCGAATATGGAGTGGTCTCTATTTCTCATTTTTGTCGTTGCTTCCTATGGATGATTAGGTCAAATTTGGGGTCATGGGTAATAGTAGCTCTACTAACTCATCTATAAGTGTGCCAAAAGATGCACCACCAACCATTCTTGTCAAGTTTGACCGCAATCACCATAATTTCTACAATCTCATCCTCGTTGATGGATAAAATACAAGAGATCAAATACATATGCATGGATGGTGTTAATGATTTTAACTTGAGTCGCATGCCTTCTCTTTATACAATAATGAAGTATATGATAAATTCTCTAACAAGAGGGGAGACTTCTTTATCTTCCAAATTTAATAGTTGTTACTACATTTAAGACAAAGTGAGTCTTGTAATTCAAGTATCATACTTAATCTAGGAATCATGAGTATGATATCCCATTAATAGATCTTGTAAGATATCAAAGCCCTTAAAAATATCAAAATAAAGCTTTCAAGTTTGCCATATTGGTTGTGTACAAATAGGAATTACTCCTTTGTTTTCGTGAGGTCTTAATGCCTCAGTTTTATGTTGTTTGATGGATCTCAGATTTGATAGTTTTAAAGACTCTTTGTTAGTTGTTATCCAAACTTGGTCTACATAATGGCCCTATCTCCTTTGAAGTCTTCCCTAATTATCCAATTAGCCTACATAAAGAAGATCTACGCTTAAGCAAGTTCTTTTATTTGCACCTCCACTCTTTGGTTTACATATGAAGCCTGGATCATGTCCCTTAGCCATTCATTATAAGGTCATTTATCACTTGGTAAATACCATGTACCCTGTAGTAAAACATGGCATAACCAAAGGCAACAACGTGGTGAGTCATGCTAGTTTAGAAAGCCATAAAATAGAACCAGAACTGATATCTTGGTCTCAAATCAAAGTCCCAAAGGAATGGACCCTCTCTAAAAAGGCAATAGATAAAGATCAACCTAAGCTTGAGAATGCTACAACAGTCCATGAATCTAAGTCAAATATAATTTGTCTTTCAGATCTAAAAGGTCTCTCCTGCTTTATCCAGATCTAGTTCTTCTAGATCTGATACCTCATATTTCTCTACGGTCGAGCCCTCTAATAATAAAGGCAAAGAACAAATCTATGTATGTAGCCACAATAGTCTAATCCATGACCCAAACACTGATTATCTTTGGTGTAAGGATTGTGAACATATTATTAAACAAAAATATGTTCCTTCCAATGGACCCACAATCATATATGGCCTCTAAACAAATAGAAATTCATGTACAAAGTCCTCCCAGTCTACCTCCTTTAGAAAGTAGTGAAATTCTCTCTTCGATGAAAAGCAAAAAGCTATTTTCTGGTATCAAAGAACAATAGACGAGACAAGTTGATCCTTCAAAATCTTCCAAGATGTTGAATTGGACTAACAAAGTTGTTAAAACAGTTCATGATAGGCTTAAGAACCAAGAAGCCCTATTGGTTGAAATGGAAAAAATCTTAAAGCCATAGAATTACACGAGAAAGGTGATTTGCAATCTGTCATTCATTTGTTAAATACCAAAGTTGATTCTTTATCCTCCTCTGTACAAAATTTTGATAAAAGTATTGAATTTGTATCTAAGTATGTGTTAGTTTGTCTTGAGATTCCTAAAGTTGTGTCAAATGAAGTTGCAAATATTATCCAACCCTTGTCAACCAAATCCGTCTAATGACAAAAAAAAAATATCTTCAAAGATTGGAACTAGTCATAAGCTTTTGCAAAATAGCTTTGCACCAATTACATGAGTCTTTGTAGAAGTCAGTCCAAAAAAGATCATGTCCAGAATTAGTCAAGCCAATCCCAGAGATTGTTCCTCAAGTAGAACAAATAATTGAAAATACAAAGAAACCTGAAGAAATTGTTCTAGATTGGTCTAAAAAAGTTTCATGGACAAATGTTACTAAATTAGTTGATTCTCAAGGGAAACATAAGGTTACTTTACCAGGAAGCAATACTATTGGTATGACTACTATTACTCTTGAGGATGCAGAAAGTATGGTTCTTGTCGATGAGTCATTGGAGCCTCTTCCAAGTGAACCACTACACCATACAACAAGGACTCAACCCTTGCAACCAAATTGGTATAAGTTGGATTGTTCTACTCCAACATAGATCAAAGAAATGATTCATGGAATGTTAGGATGGTCCAATACACAATTGTTCCTATATCGCAAGATCCCTCGAACTATTGTTGAGACTATAGCCAATGGATTTGTTGGCATTGCAAGAGAATGGTGGGATTCTAACCCACAACAAGAAGCAATACTTAATGGAGGTACTATTGCTCTTTTAGCTACTCTTATTGTTGAATTCTTAGGCATTGTTGATATGAATGAAGTATAAGAATACTACTCTGTTTCTCAAAGCAAGAATATGTGATATGAGTAGAATAAAGGAATATCAATGTTATATGCAAAGGTTATATTATAATTCAGAAATATAAATGATCCTACAATGAAGCTTAGGTATATTGAATCCTTTCCTACATATTTTGCTACTGAATATAAAAAAAGCTATGCATAAAGGCCTCCAAAACAACTAAGCTTTGGAGCCATTAATCAAATAATTGATGAGACAAATGCTCGTCTCTCAAGAAAAAAAAAGACAAAAAGGAAGTCATAAAGGCTCAAAAGGCTTTAGGAGCTAAACTATGTCAAATAATGGATAATGATCCATTTGGGTGTAAGCCCTCTCATACTTCTCCTCACAAGAAAAACCTTGTAAAGATTGTTCATCTTTTTCAAAGGGGAAGGGTAGGTACAAATCAAATAAGAAATATTTCAAGAAAATATTTTCCTCTGAATATCCTCCCAAAAGAAAGACATATTTCAGAAAAGAAATATCTTGGTAAGAAAAAGAAATTTGTGCCTACATGTTTCATTTGTAAAGGAAAACATTATGCTAATGAGTGTCCTAAGAAGGATATTGATAAGGCAAAGAAAATATCAATATGCTAGAATCTAAAGGCATAAATGATCGGAATATTGTCTAGTTTCTAACTCAGATTATTACTCTTCAGATATATCTTTATGTGCATCATTTGAAGACATACATGTTAATATTGTTGAACAATTAGAATCAAATTAGTGATGATTCACAAAAATGATTGTAGACAATCCAATCAAGGTATGATTCATTTCCATCATTTGTGAACATGATTGCCATCTTTCCACATCCATTTATTCCACCATCTTTTTGAGGTTTTGAAGAAACAACTTGAGCTCAGACAAAGTGAGTATGAAAGTTGTCCCCATGGGACACTGCTAAAAAGACATATATGTTTCAAAAGTTTTGAGAACTAGAAGACAATATCATGCCCAACTTGATGCAAAATTGGATGCATGAAAAAGAGAAGAAAAAAAAAAAGTTAAGAAATCAAAAACACAACTCTAGAGCATCTTCCCTCATCTTCTAGGCCTCATCATATAGAGACAAGTGCAATGTCAACGAAAAACCATGCCATAAGAGGTCGTGGTGGAAGAGGAAAAATTTCTAAAGGAATTTCCTTTTCTTATTCCCAAAAGAAAAGGCATTGAAGAAGATATTTCAAGTTGTTGATCCATGAATCAAAATTTTTTTCCTAAGCCGAATACATAAGAACGTGGAAAGGAATAGAATAGAGTTTCTTCCAAAAGGTCATAGCAAAAGCCACATAAGAATATAAGAAACTACTTGAAGAAGAAGCTTTGGACCAAAAGGAGACAAAAGAAACAAAAAAATTCTTAGAAGAAGCATATCAAGAAATTCTACATCAAGAAGCAGAACAAGAAGTACAATCAAGAAATCAACACTGAGGTATGTACTATTAAAGGTGCTCAAAATCCTTTTATCTCAATCAGTATCTATATTCCAAATATCAAGCCATACTCCATAGATGCAATGATAGATATTGGTGGATATAAGTTGCTTAGGACTAGAGCTATCCCTCCAGATTGTTGGACAAAACCTACCTCAAAATAAACTTTGATAAAAAAAAGTCATATCTAGGTATACAACCTATGTCCCATAGTCCAAATAGAAGGTTACCAAAGAACATTGCAGTTTTATCAACATGACATGCTCTCCTATGATTGTCTGCTAGGAGTAGATACTCTTTAACAATGTGGAACCTTCAGTCTAAATAAAGATTTTATATCTTTATTCAATCTAATGTCCAGATCCCAAGAAAATACTCATTCGAACTATCATTCCTTTACCTAACCAAAAGGAAAGAATCCAATCATGAATGGATTCATAAGTCAATAGCTCTTTGTAAAGGAAATATTGATGATATTATAGAAAAGATAAAAATGGATGTGTTCTGAAAATCCCCATGCTTTTATAAATAGAAAAAACATTTCTGTTCACTTGATTTACAGTTTGCTAAGGATGTTGATGGCAACAATATCATCCCAAAATTCAAATCTCATCCACAAAGGAATGAAACCAAAGATCGAAAAGAATGCCAAGAAGAAATAAAGAAACTCCTCCAAGGTGGTTTTATTCAACAATCTAATTCTCATTGGGCTTGTGCAACATTCTATGTCAATAAGAGAAGTGAACAACTCAAACATAAAAAAAAGGCTTGTAGTTGATTACAAACCATTGAACAAATATGTCAATCAAGTACAACATCCAATTCCAGCCAAGGATGATCTTTTGACCAAAATCAAAGGGTCAAAGATCTACAACAAATTTGATCTCAAAAGTGGTTTTTGGAAAATCTTTCTGAATCCTAAGGATTGTTACAAAACAACATTTTTGTTGTACTTGTGGACAATATGAATGGAATGTACTTCCATTTGGCCTAAAGACAACTCATCAATTTTCCAAAAAGCCATGGACAATATCTTTGGTGAGTTGTCGATTTCTTGATCGTCTATATAGATGACATATTAATTTTTTCCAAGTCTCCTAAGAACATATTGAGCATCTCCAAAAATTATGATATAGTTTACCAGAATGGTTTGTGTCTATCTCCAACAAAAATGGAGGTATTTAAGGATGAAATAAATTTTCTAGGTATTATTGTAAAAGATGGTTCAATTGAGATGCAATCCCATATTGTTTCAAAGATCCAAGAATTTCCTGATCAAATAAGCTGATAAATTGTAGTTGCAAAGATTTCTTGGATGTATAAATTATGTTGCAGATTCTACAAAGGCATTATGTTGATAGAATTCTTCTTAATAAGAGATTAAGAAAGAATGCTCCAAATTGGACACCTAAATGACTTGGGTTGTTAAAAGAATTAAGAGCAAGTTCAAAATCTTCCACCATGTCCCTACCAGAAATGGACAAAAGATTGTTGAAACAATGTCAATGAAGAATTATGGGGTGTTGTATTAAAAGAAAGACTTGAAGATGGAAAGGAAAAGGTCTGCAGATATGCATCTAGATCTTTTCAAGGATCGAGCTAAAATATCATTTAGCCCATAAAGAAATTTTAGCAGCAAAGAAGGCTATTAAAGCTTTCTTATTCTTCCTGCAAATCAGAACATTTCATCTTGAGATTTGATCTCAAGGATTTTAAAGGCTCAACTAAATAATGGTGACCCCTCTAATAAGACTTTTTTCAATAGATTGCAGAGATGGGGAATGTGGTTTGACAACTACAACTTTGAAGTTGAGCATATTAAAGGTAAAGATAATTCTTTAGCTAATTTTCCAACAGAGAATTAAATTATTCAAAATCTATAAATTACACTCATGTTTCTACTGAGTTTGTTCATACCATTTGGAGCGGTGCTACTAGGGAAAGAGCCATTCAAGTGCTTAAAGAAAATGACAAAAGAATGTCTTATGAAGCTCAACAAAATCTTTGGATCAAAGAATTATTTTTCTCACATCATATGCTATGATTGAACAATTTATCGATTTATTGATCCAAAAGACATAAATGTTCCATATCATACGACACAAGATCCTTTA
>CM031238.1:6748048-6824440 GCA_018340775.1 Taxus wallichiana var. yunnanensis
CGGAAACTAATCGGCGGCGAAAACAATAGCGTCGGCCCAGCAATGCAGCGCAAACCCGTCGAACACATATAAATATACGAAGCGAGAAGCGTGGCGATTGATATACGTAGTAAATATTTTTGATGGATAGATAGATAGATGTGTTTGATGTATAGATAGATGTAATTTTAATGAGAAATGAATAAAGATAGATGTTTTGATAGATAGGAATTTTGATGAAGATAAATTGTGATTGAATTAACATGTGAAATGTCAATTTAACGAGGATCACGAGCGAATGTAAATGGAAGCAACCGTGACTTAGAAGAAGACACTCGAAAGAAGGAAATGATAGTGGACTTCCAACCGTCCATAGATAAAATCTAGACCAAACCGAAAGACCAAGCATATAAGGCCTCTATATAAGATTAAAATAAACTGAATACTAACTATGACATGCAAACTTGAATCTCTAGGATAGAAATGGAAAGAAAATGAAAGTGTCTTGTCAAAGATTTCTGAGGGCCGGATACATGTCCATGATAGGAAAATAGGATTCTCCATATGATTGACAAAAGGTCTTAAATCTCATCTTCGCATGACTTTGGCGGAAAAGCAAGCGTGACCGATCGCGGGAAGTTTTGCTTTGATATGAAAAAGGCCGATCGATCGCGGGGAAGTCTTTGGTTGATGCTTTAAAGTGTATGGTAGTGACGGAAGGCTGATTGATTACAAGAAGCCTTGAATATTTCTTTGAAAGCACCGTCCTTCAAAGGGAGCTGATGGTCAGTGATTTTAATTTAATGATAGCCATCCTTCGAGGTATGGTCTATTTTCTTTTGTGATTCACTTGATAATGTATGGATAGCTGTCCTTCAAGGGATCGTAGTCTATCATTCGGGATAAAGATCTCTCTTCTTTTTTTTTTCTTTTTTTCTTTTTTGAAACTCTTTGGGAAGAAGCTGAGTTTAGACCTAGATAGATCGAGATGGAGGGGAAGAGACATAGAAGAACATGTACTCATGCCCTCTTGCAGTAGATCCAATTAAGATAAGTACTTGGGGCAGATGAAGTGGTGATTAAGGTATTCCCAACATGAGGAGGAACATATCCAAAAGAAACGTGCATAATGGTAGAGCCGGGATACTCATATTTAAGGTAAACGAGGCAATAGGCGGAGAACCACACGATTTCAAATCACCACAAAAGTAGATGACCTGGTTATTAGGGACGGATGGAAGATACAGAGTCAAGCGACTGAGATTTGTGTAAGATAGATTTTAACAATAGAAGGGCCGTAGATGCAAGGCATTGAGAGGTTCCGCCTCGAGTATACCATCCATGGAAGATAAGCGAGTAAGCCCCAGACCCATATTTATGAGTGATAATGTAGGGGCCCATCCGATTTGGAGCAAACTTACCACGTTGACTTCTTTGAGTGTAGTGACATTTTGATTTTCTTTAAGAAGAAGATCACCAATTTTGAAGTCACGATTGCTGCGAATGCTTGTTGTAAGGCACGTTTGACACGCTTAAGATAGACGATGATGATGCTCAGGAGCGTTAATCGCCCGCTCATCTAATAATTCAAGCTGTCTAGAAGCGATTTTGACGATAATCCTCATAGGAGACAAATTCTCACAGAGAAAACACGGAGAGATGGGATTTGGACTTCCAAAGGAAGGGCACCTCGTAACCCATAGGCGAGAGAGAAGGGATTAGCACCCGTAGAAATACGAATGCTAGTCCGATAAGCCCGAGAGCGAAAAGGGATATGTAAATGCCAATCCTGCCGGACAACTGAATTACCTTTGTGAGGATACTACGCGAAAGTTTTATTGGGCGCTTGACTGACCATTAGCTTGAGGATAGTATGGAGAAGAAAAATTGAGTTTGATATTGAAAAGCGTTGCGAGAGATTCTAAATCAGCGTTCTTGAAAGACTTACCATTATCTCGTGATTAGCTTATGTGGAACGCCAAATGACAAATGATGTGTTGATAGGCGAAATCAACTATAGGGTTTAGCCTTTGTTGAAGAAAGAGGGATAGCTTACCCACTTAGTAAAGTACTCGGTAAGGCGTGAATGATAGAATGATTGGCCAGTGAAGAGCGGGGATTGATGAGACCATAAGATCAAGACCCCCGCTGCGAAAAAGGCCACAAATCCGCCGCGGTTGCAAAGCTTGACTAGGGATGTGTGCGAGATTGGAATGTTGCGACACTTGGCGCACTTCTTAGTGTATTCACAACAATCTCGATTAAGAGAAGGCCAATAATACCCCAAGCGTAAGATGCGCTTACTACAGCTAAGCCTAAAAATGTCCACCACGAATACCGTCATGGACCTCCTAAATAGCTTTAGATGATTCGTGGGTTTTGAGGCACGAAGGCAAAATACCATCAAAGCCACGTTTGTAAAGAATCCCTTTAGGATAGTATAGCGATCAAGGCCGTGGACAAAGACCTTCTACCATTGGAACTCGAGATCGGAGGAAGGATCGAATGAGATAGATAATCAACTATACTGCTTGATACCACTCATCCCGGTATGGGTTGTGTGACAGATGATTGAAGATTAGTTGCCCAAGATAAGATGGTTGATCTAATCGTTGCCATGACCACATAAAGACACGCTAGTCTTCGGTAAAAAGGCGGGATAAGTGAGGCTAATGAGGCCATGGTATCTGCGAATCGATTTGCGCGTCGCGAGGAATGGCTTGGATGGTGAACTTATCAAAAGATTGGAGTTGAGCAAGAAGCGATGTCACGATATTTTTGAAGAGATATCATTCTTGCATTGATAGACACCCGTGACCTCGATTAACGATGAGTTGAGAATCACCGAAGATGTCAATATGACGGCCTTAGAGATTAATGGCATTTTGAAGACCTAAGACAAAGAGCTTCATACTCGGCCACATTATTGGTGCACTCAAAGTTTAATTTGTGTGCAAGCCCACGGGATAAGCGTACCCCAAGGAGGAATCATTACGAAACCCGCACCTCCCCGCTTGCTTGCACATTTGGATCCATCGAAGAAGAGCTTTACTTTAAATGGAGATAGACCAAAATCAATTTGTTGGATATATTCATCGGGGAATTGAGCAAGGGATCACGAGTGTCACTGGAAGAGGGCATCACTAATTGATCTCGCAATAACCTCGACCCTCGATAGCCTTTTGCATGACAAACTCGAAGTCAAATTTAGTCATAAGCATGAGCCAACGAGTGATACGATCATTGTGATAAGGCTTTACATGAATTGTCTTGAGAGGATTGACACTTGTGACAATGTAAGTTTTGTGATTAAGAGATAATGACGAAGCTTAGAAGTTGCAAAGAAGAGTGTTAACATAGTTTTTAGCTTCGGATGTAACGTGTCTCATACTCATGGAGGGCAGTGCGGATGTAATAGACAGCTTGTTCTTTACCACAAGTGTCCGATCACGAGATCATGGCTCCCAAGCATGAGTCGATCACGAGAGATATAAAGATAGAAAGGCTCCCCTCGCGTGGAGGTGTAAGCACGGTGGAGAAAGAAGATAAGCTTTGAGATCATCAAAGGCCTTTTGGCAATGCTCATCCCATTCAAAATGAACATTCTTACAGAGGAGATGGTGAAAAAGGTTGACAACGGTCCGACAATTGGGAGATAAAAGCGAGCCTTACCGATTGAAGACGCCCTTGGAAGATCTGCGGAGTTGCTTCAAGTTAGGCAGGAGGCATCTCAAGGATGGCTTTTATTTTGCGAGTCGACTTCCAATACCCACGATGGAAATGATAAAACCTAAAAGTTTACAGGAGAACATGCCAAACACGCACTTGAATGGATTTAGACTTGAAGGCGAAGCGGATAAGCCTCTAAAGAGAGGTGCGAGGATGAAAAGATGATCGACGGCGTTTGGATTTGCCGAGGAGATCGTCAACATAATCTTCCACAGTTTTGTGCAAGAGATCATGGAAGATGTAGGTCATTGCTCGTTGATAGGTTGCTCCTGCGTTCTTAAGACCAAAAGGCATGACACGATAGCAAAAGGTCCCCCAAGGAGTTATGAAGGAAGTCTTATGTTGGTCTTCTGGTGCGATGAGGATTTGATTATACCCAGAGAAACCATCCATAAGAGAAAGCATCTCATGACCCGCAGTTAAATCTACGAGTTGGTCGATATTAGGTAGAGGAAAATCATCTTTTGGACAAGCAAGATTAAGATCCCGGAAGTCGGTACAAATTCAAATTTTCCCAGTAGCCTTAGTTACTGGTACTACATTGGACACCCATTGTGGATAATCGATGGGTTGGATGAAGTTAGCCGAGAGCAAGCGCTGTAATTCTTCTTTAACAAGAAGGGCTACTGAAGGTGCATTTACGTAATTTTGCTTAATTGGTTTGATATTGGGAAGAGTAACAATATTGTGGACCACAATATCGGGATCGAACCCTGGCATATCTTCGTATGACCAAGCAAAGCTTGATGTTTCGGAAAGAAAAGTGGTAAAATCCCTAACTCCCGTGGATTAAGGGATTGGCCGACCTTAATGAAACGAGGGTCTTGAAGTCCCTATATTAAGGTCGATAGTGGCCTCGTTGAAGGAGTAGACGTATCGAAGGAATAGTTTTGGGGAGATATGAATCCTCCGCCTTTAGGATAGGTGAGGACATAATCATCATCCGCCTGAGGTGGATAGTGTTGATAGTGGGAGAATCATCTCCAACTATTTCGGGGAAGATTAATGGTATAAAGCGGACGATTGTTAGTCTCATAGACTAACGGCCCTAAGAAATAGTATTGATCCAAAAAAAAGTTAGGTGGGATGGAAATGTCATCGTCCACATCAAGTGATGCTTCTGATTTAGTGGGGGAAGATGGTTCTTCCGTAGGAAGAGGCTCATCAAGAATAGTGACGGTGGCTTTTGAAAGGGGTTTAAACCCTAAACCAAATTTCTGATGTGGCATGAGAGTAGGAATGGACTTGAGGTCATGTATACCTTGTTCATATTTTCCCAGGCCAAAACCTTTCCACGCGCATCGATATAGATAAGTTTTTGCAAACGTGGGATTACGCCCAGATAATCAAACCACATTAAGTAAGGTTTGGTCTTAGGAGGGAGAATCTGGGCGATAGTGGCGTATCGAAGACCACCCAGTGGAATTAAATTAGTCAGTGATTGGGCGGAGACCAATGGTAGTGACGATCTTGTGAGACCTGGTTGATATTCGGGTTGTTTATGCGGTCTACCATACTCATTAGGTTTGAGATGGGCATCGAAAGAAAAAGAGAGAGCTCTCTGTGAGAAACGCTGCGATGTCTCTTCTAGATTTTGTAAATCCGGTAGTTTGGTTGCAGTATGGAAGAAGATGAGGCCCGTCCGGGAGAACATGCATTTTCTTTTAAAGGGGCAGATCTTGTGGTCATGTCGCATTGTCTGCGGAAGGAAAAGGATCTCCTAGATGAGTATATATTTTGCCCTCGTATATGATATTTTAAGCATCGATGGAGGGTGGATGGGACTTATAATGCATTGCGCGAATCCGAGGAGCGTCAAGGATCATATTATAGTGGAATTTTCCTTGACAATGTAGAAGAGTTCATAAGGCGACTTCTTACCTACTCGAATGGGTAAGACCACAGATTCTAGAGTGGCTTGCTGGCTGATCGTTAAATGATCGAAGGAGAAAGGCGAGATGACACCACATTCTTTGGTAACTTAAGTTGCTCAAACGCGTGCGAGGAGATGGCGTTGAGTGCAGCTCCACTATCGATCATAACATGTTTTAAGGTAGTGTCATTGATTTGGTGGTGATAAAGAGGGGGAGCCTCAAGTCCTACGAAGAAAGAGGAGGAATTTCGAATCTTCAAAGAAATGGTGGTTGATGGTCTATTGATCAACAACCCACTCGAAGAGGGTGAGGCTCATCCGAATTCAACTGCGATGCTGATTATCATCAAAGCTTGGCGATGTTGTGGAGAGGGATTGGATGAGGTCAAAAAGAGACATTTGACCGGAGCTGGTGAGTTGTTTCATACACTCTCCTCAACGAGACACGGGAACTTGAGCTGAGGTGCAGCACGAATAGAGACCACTGGGTCACGCGGTGATGAGGAAGGAGACACGCCTTCGTGGGGCTGCGAGAAATGACAACCCGTGGTCGAGATCTTTGAAGATGAAGATGGGTTATCATAGTGTTGGGTTCTAGTGGCGATATGGATTGTGTCGATTTGAGAGGTGGAAGATCAAGTGGAGTGGAACCACTAGAGGTTAGAGTGGATTGTTGGGAGCTCGCGATGTAGCTAAGGTGGCGGGAGCATTGCCTTTCCTCCTCCTCCAAAGAGGTCACTTTCTTCGAGAAGGTTCTTGATAACGGCTTGAAGAGCTTTACATCCCTCGAGTATCATGACCAGTGCGGTGGTAAGCACAAATCAAATCGAGGAGTTAAACCGAGGTAGGTTTCACGCCTTTAGGATTATAAGATTTAATCGGAGGAAGGGTTATGGATGAAGATTGGATAAGTTGATGAAGGATTTCGGTGTAGAATCAGGTAGACGAAGATGAGGATAGAGATGATGAAGGTGGTTCTTTTACATTAACAGAATGCGAGGTAAAGAACTTGCATGTTAGGTTTGGGTCACCAGTCTTTTTAGGATTCTCTTATTTGTTTGGACATTTGGAGGAGCAGTCTTGGCACTTGAGATGGGAGTAAGTGAGACATGATTGACTTTGGTGGAGGAGGAGCCCCTAAGATAGATTTTGAAGATGATGGAGGTGTGACAAATCTTGCGGTCTTTAGAGACAAAGGGGTTTAACTTGGTGAATTTCTTGATGATTTAGATAATGTCGATTTAAGAGGAAGAATCTCCCAAAGTAGGTGTGATCGGAGGGACATAGGGTGCCTTGGTTTTGGTAATGAAGATGGCGATCTGATAGAAGAGGTAGCGTCTTTTAGTAGGTAATTCTATTTTTCGGGTATTAGTGAAGAATGTGTTGTAGAAGAAGATGATGGTTTTGATGAGTGTGTAGAAGAAGACGCCTTCTCCGTAGGGCAAATCCAATCATTTATGAGGCGTGGAGAGAGATTTTGTGGGCGAGCACCAAGAGTCTTGATGGTCGAAATATGGGCTTTCCTTTTCGGGGATGGTATGACAACTTCAATGGCATAAGGTGATTGTAACCTTTTCGGAGGAAAGCGAAATGGGAGATGCGATGGTGTAATGTTAGATTTTGGTTGTCTCGGTTTAGGTTCGGAACCCGAAGTGTATAGGTGTTAGTGCTTTACTTCTTTTGATTTTTCTTTAATAGGCGAAGTAACATTAGTGATGGAAGAAGGGGAGTGATGAAGAAGCGGTTCCTTGCGAAGGGACTACTTGATGCGGTAATCATGGGTGAAACTACTATAGGAAAAGAGATAGGAAGGGTCGAAATTGAAGATGCTTGATAAAGTAAGCACAAATTATAAATCGCATTCAAGAGACATAGTTGCGGCGGGAATGGGAGCAACATGACAGTGGATGTGCCTATAGTGGAAACTCGAAGGGATGTAATTGCCTCGAGTATTGAAAGAATGTCACGAAGATGAGACAGGATGAGGATGACACTGCTGTCTCGGAGTATGGATGGTAGGTCGAGACGAAAGGAGCGGAGAAAGAAGACTCCGTGCTTAGTAATGTAGGAATATTCAAAGACGGGCCATCAAGATAATGGAACTCCAGTGATAGATGAAGTGGAAGGAGGTTCTGATTCGATTGATGTGTTTGCAGATGGCTTGGTTTCGGAAGAAGATTCTTGATAGAGATGAAGTTGATGGTATGAGTGTTTGGTTTTGAGACTACGAAGCATTATGGTTCGGGGCATGATTGGGAAAAGGTTGTTTAAAAACATCGGCGCTTTGATTTGGGGAGCATTTGGGTTATCTAGAATGAGCTTCGCCTTTATCAATGAATTTTGGACAAGATTTTTGAAAGTCGACATCGTTCGATGTCATGACCTTTAGTTCTATGATAATGACAGAAATCATTTTCCTATACGAATGGCGTTCTCGAAGCTTTCAATATCCCTAATAGGTGGAAGTTCGATCATGCGAACTTCCAACATTTTTTCTAAGATAGAGGCATATGATTCCCCCGATGGAGCGAAAGGATCGAGATGATGAAGCCCCTTTTCGAAGCGGATGAGGTGTCTCTTCGTGGTGTTTGATTAAAGTATTATCGGCTCGTGATGCTTTTAATACGATGGCGTTGGTGGATCCTTGATTCTTATCTTTAGAAGGAGAAGAATTTGGTTTAGTAAAACCGAGAAAAATCTGGTTTAGACTTAGAAGCGAAGTTTTAGCTTCCCTTGCTCGATAGCGCGAGATTGAAGTTGCGTGCCATCGTGAAGGCTTCTTCAAAGGTATGAAAATTTTGGATCCTTAAAGTGGAAGAAATGTGACTAGCACAAGATCGAGTAAACAACTCGATCACATTTGGGATTGAGGAAGGGAGAAAGACAATTGGTTGATTATCCCTCTCCAACGAGTGACAAAGTGCTGATAGACTCATCATCAAATTGGCGAATGTTATAAAGATCTGTGATCGAGATCTTATGCTTGTGATATTTATTGAAAAGTTTTTGAACAAACATCTGGCCAATTGAGAGAAGGAAAACAAGGAATGTTGAGGAATGTTATTGTGCAGTCAAAGCGGGACCTGCTAGAGACATAGGAAAGGTAAATGGAGCATAAGCTCACGATCACGGATATGAGTAGTAAGCATGTTTGAATGCTCGCAAATGTTCTTTGAGGGTCTTCCCAGTTATGAAATTTTGAAAATTTAGGAAGTTCCCATTGGGGAGGATAAGGCTTAAAAGCCATTTGAAGGGTGAATGGGTTCATTACACACTTCTTGAAAGGAAGTATGAAGGAGCGAGCCCCTTTTGTGGAGGCTTCCCGAGTCGCGATTTTCTTGAAGAGAATTTGAACCACGTCGATTGAGGAGGAGGTACATTGGTATGTCCTACATAAGAAGCGAAGTGGTGGATGTTGTTGAGGTGTCAATGGGGATTCATCTGCTGATGGATAGGATGATAAGAGGAATAACCAGTGTTCAGGTGACACCGGGTGGGGTTTTTCTTTGTGAGATAGCTTGCGTATAGGCGAGCTTGTGAGATAATAAGTGGTTGAGAAAATAAAGGTTGGGTGACGGGTGGAGCTTTGTGATTAGTGGACTCCCTATGTTTGTTGATTGGATTGGGACAGATTGAGGAACATGGGTGTTGGTTGATTGGACATGTTGGGAACAAGACACGAAAGGGCAGCCTTCTTGCGGATTAGGTATTAAGTACCCGATGTTAAAGGATGGCGAAGGTCACGGTTGTTGGAATATTGGAAGAAAGACCCCCTAGAGAGGGAAGTGCGTGCCAAGCGACTATTCGGAGGGTTGGCTCATGAAAAGAGGTATTGACCTTGGGACACGATGGAGGGCATAGATGAATTAACAATGATATGCGGGTGTGCGAGGCACGCATTCATTATAGCCATGGCGAAGACTTCTCGAGTAGGTTGTGAAATACTCGAGTAAGCTGCGGTGTTAGGAATAGGTAAGACTATTTGAGAACTAGTCGATATGGTAGGTGGAAGAGAAAAGGAGGCATATGGGCCTCGCCCTTTTCCGTGGCTCGAGGCGAGAGATGATCAGCCCTCTCTCTGAAAGGCTTAGGATGATCCATGAGATAATCGTACACTTGTTGGATTGGTGGTCCTTGATCGAGATATTTGAATGGACTTGTGTACTAGGTAGTCCATGAGGGCTATCGGATTGCGGTCGAGAATGCACAGAATTGGCGGGATCCCATGAGAACATACTCCAAGCGGATGATATTTCCGAAGGACTAGGGGAAGGCTGGGCGTGATGGGATTACCTTGGCTTGATAGAAAGGATTATATGACGAGGATGGGAACCAACTAACGTCGGTCCCGAGGAAGATTGGGGTGCCAGAAACCTCCACACTAGTGGTGATCTCGGAGGAAGAAGGAACCGGTTGAGCCATTCTTCTAGATTGTGACCGAGTGATAAAGTCATAAACACGCGAAAAGAAGATTGACCTAACTAATGCACAGAGACAATTCAAGCGTAAGTGATTATCTCCTTTAAATTTTGATGCTTTTAAGAAAAGAAAATGTTAGGGAAGGCTTTTAGAAGCAGGAACTACTCGGATAGCCAAACTAAGGATGGTTTGGGTAATGTTTGGTGAGGAGTCGAAGGCACTTCGATAAAAGACCGTCGTGGCTTGATATAGGGAGCCTACCCACGCACTTCACACACCGCCGCAATAAAGGAGTCGGGTGCTTTGCGAATATATACCAAAATCTTCCGTGAATTTATAACGCGGCACGAGTGCAACGTAGGCTCTTCCTCTTGGATATCACTTCCAGTAGGCGAGGCCGAGGGAAGGAATTTTGTTTAAATGCTTTATACCTAGTGATTTTGGCTTTGTGTGCAAGGTGAAAAATAAAAATCAAATAGTGTCACTACTTTTGATTTTGATCAATTTTCAGCCTAATTAAAACTAGATGAAAAACATGCGTGAATGACAAAGAAAAGTTCTTTTTAAGCACTTAAAAAGCGAAGTGTTTGATTTCGGTGAAGACAAGTCAAGCAGATTCTTTCCCAGTCACGATTAAGTTCTTTTTAAGCACCAAAAAAATTGAAGTGTTTGGATGTGATAGGCAACCAACAAAGAAATCCTAAAAAGGAGAAAACACTTGAAAAAGAGGAATACACACGTGGTTTAGCTCTCAGTGTGTGACTTGAAAGCACGTTGTTGAGCTCTTCCCGAAAACAATCCTGACGAACAAGCGAAGTGCTCCATGAAGAGGTTAAGCAAATAACAAACAAAATCTAGAAAGATATATCCAGATAATGGTGAAAATGCAAATCTCTATTTTTAAGGAACTAGAAAAATTTGAAGATAACGATTTACTAAAAAGAGCAAGATTGAAATGATGAAAAGAAATGCTCAAATAGGTGATAGAAATCAAAGTGAAGAAAAGGAACAAAGTTCAAAACTAGAAAAGAAATGAACTTACCAATAAGGTACTTTGGTTGGGTCCCACTTAAGTGCGTGCGAAATGTAGATCAAGAATTTCGCAACTTGTTACTGTCAAGTTAATGCACGAACTAAACACAAAAACCACGAAAAAACTCCAATAAAATCGATACGATGGATAAGATCCGAAGATGTAGACAAATGAGGAAGCTGATGTAGATAAGATGGGCGCACCACGAGCAACTCGCACAATAGATCCGTGTATCACTGCAAAACACCGATGCTTGTGAGAAAAAGACCACGTTAAAAGATATTTAGGTGGGCCCCCTTTGCGAGAAGCGGTCAGGGAAGCGATAAGCTTCCTCGGCGGATGTCGATCCAATGTTTTCAATTAAGAAAAAGAAGCATGCGCGATAAAAGATGTAAATAAAAGCTAGATTTTGTGATTGCAGGTAATAAGGCAGAATCTAAGCAATGACGAAGAAATCTGAAAAGCGAGGAACTAGGAAATAATGTCGAATTTGTGTTACCTATGTCCTTTTACTGTCTGCCTTGAGGAAATCGGCGTCGACTTGCAGAAGTAGAATCGGTGTCGGCCGATGTGGTCGGCGTCGATTGAGACGCAATCAAGCGTCGGCCCAGGGTTAGATCGGCGTCGACCAAGACGATCGATCAATCGGGGACTATGCGATAAGATTCGGGAATTAGAAGATGAATGTGAGTGCTTGGATGTGCGAAGTTGGCGAGACAACTGGAGCGAGTCACCGAGATGATAGATGGTGGTGTGCGATGCTAATGTGACGAGGAGACGAGAATGCAGTGCTCCTCTCGGGGATTGATTTGGGCCGAGATCTGCCTAATTTGATATAATTGATCTTAAGAAGATCTCTCTTTCTCCACCAACTTTGTCTCTCTCGCTCTACTGTTAGTGCGTAAGTGCTTCCTTTTTTCATCTGTTCACTTTTTGCTCGTTCGTGGTCTCTTTTTCTGGTCCCAGAAATGATCTCTGACTTGCTTTTATAATCGGCGCCGATCCTAGAAAATCGGCGCCCAGACCATATGGAGTCGGCGCCGATTGCAGGAATAGACTCAGAGATGGCCAAAATGAGTGATTTCAAGAAAGATAAGACTTATCCCCGAATACGGAAATATCCACCTTAGGAAGAGGAAATATAGATGTGATACATAGATAGAATAAATTTGGGGTGGATAAGTGATCCGAGATGCACAGGAAGAGCGTAATTAAATATTTAATATTTAATCACTCATGGGTAAGATATGATGGGGTGAATTAAATTTGGAATAAGTGATTAAATCACAAATTGGATAATATCCCGAGGATGGTTGGTGACTTAAAACGTGCCCCGAAGTTACCTAAGCGAGGTAAATGAATGAGAGGACACTAAATTGAGTAACCAATTTTAAGTGTCTACACATGTATATATCTATAATAAACATATTTTTGTGCAAAAAATCATTAAAATCAAATAACTCTAAAATTTTCAAAGTCAAAAAATAGCTGATTTGAATAGCTTCAGAATACAATCTAAGATCTAATAAGCAACAACACATTGATCTCCTTGGAGATGATCACCATTATTCTCTACACTAAAGCTCTACATCATTGATATATACTCATACAGTCCAGGAATGCTAGAATATGAATTAGATGGACCTCCATCGCTTAGGTTACACTCTGATGCTACATGAAATGTGTATTTCATGCTCACTTTTCTGAGAAGGCTCTTGTTCCTAACAAATATAAAGATTTTAATCACTAGTCTCTAATCCACATTTGTTCTACCGGTTTTATTTTTAAAACTACATAAAAACAAGACTCCAAAGTTAGCATCATGAAGCTTTTCCAAACAACCAAACATGAACAAACAGAATCTTCACCATAAAAAGGCAGTAGAGATCTAATAAATAAATTGATGTGTATTGTAGTTATGTTGAGACCAAATATGTTGTCTATTATAACCCTTTTAAGAAAAAGTCCTTGAATGCATGCGGTGATGAATAAGGGTGGACATCAAATCCAATTATCTCAACTCCTAGCTTGTCTACACACCAAGCTTGAATTGATCTGAGTGATATGGATCAAGACCATTGCCAACCTATCACTCCCTTTAGCACCAATGTGGCTCCCATAGATCCTGCTCGACACCCTACATTGTGAGTCACTAATTGAAGTCACCCTTTGAGAATTTTATTGGAAAATCATGAGGAATTATTCTGGCCTTTTTTAGATTTGATAGGCATTTGTATTTTTTTTATCTTAGTATATGATGATTTCGGATAACAGGGAGGAGTTCATAAGAGATGGGGCCATTTCCCTACAGTGGATTAATTTATTCACGAGGTAGGTTGATCCGTTTTTCACATAATGTGTTTCTTTTTTGGGGATTTAGTATTAAGCAACTAACCTGTTGGGTTTTATTTAATCCATATATCTGCTTGGAACACTCTGATTTAGATGGTGTGGGCTGAATGGGATTTGATCTGAAAAAGTTTTTTTTTTCAGATGATATAACATGTGTAAAAATCCTAATTGTAAGAGCTGAAATAGACATAGAGAAAATAGGTTCCATCTCAAGGAGGGCATTGTGCTTCAATTTGTGTTTATTGAATTTGACCAGATTTATTTTGTTGATGGTAGAGTTCATTACGAGTTTTACAGGACACATTCCTTGATTAGCATTTAGGATATGATAATGTAAAAGTCTTGTTTTCTTAGAGTTGCATTGTACATTGAGGATAATGTACAGAAAAATTGTGAATGGATTTGTTATTATTGAAATTGGTCAGATTTGTTTTTTCAGGTCATTTATGATTTATCATGAGTTAATGAGTTGCATTTGCTGAACTCAAGATAAAACTATGTGAAAATCATGTGCTTCTGCTTCTTGGAGTATTTTATTGGAAAATAAAATGAAACTTTTGTGGCTTTATGGGTGTTTTTAAAGTTTTGTATTTGTTTTATCTAATGATGAAGGATAACATGGGGGATTTTTTATCATTGAGCCTAGTAGCAAGCAAGAGAGTAATCTCTAAGTTTGTAAAGATGACTGAGAAAAGAGTGGATGTGGCACTAATTTTTAGTTTGCAGCAAAAATGTACTGAAATGGGCTGTCGACAACATCGTTAGAAAATAGGACCATTTGATTGTCATCATTGTGTAGACGCATGTAGATTATGAATATTGAGAGTTGCATCTATGAAAGCCAACTTCTGCTCAATTTTTTTTCTTCTAACGAGTTTCATAAATGGATCATCCATTCTTTTAGCAAACTTTGATGATCTAAACAAAGGAGATATTTAAACCTTGGATTTATTGAAAATTGCGACCAAATAGAAAAGGTATTGCATTCTTTTCCAATTTCGTTTTGGATTATGGGTATTGTAATCCAACACAGTTTTGTATCAATAGTCATATATGATGGTTTTTGGCAAAGAATGAAATGATAAAATATTGGAAACAAAGCCCATTTGCCAAATAAAAAAATGAAGCCTTGTTTCATGATTTTTATTTTTAATTTTCTTTCACCTCCATTGGTGTCTCCTCTATGTGAATGTCGTTGTGGTTTGCGTAGAGGTGTACAAAAGGTGGTGGTAGTAGTAAATGTGATTAGTCTGTTCTGACATGTTAGACACCACTAAATTCTATTATGCCACTGCACACCAAGGCTATGTAAAGCTTATTCATTTCACAGTAAAAGACGAGGCTCTCAAGGCTGCTAGGGTTTCGCTTGGAGTATGGGGAGCCTTCTTTCAGGTATAGCACTCCATATTTGATTTATGTGGTTGGCATCCTCAACCTTTTAATATTATCCCTATGACAACTCAATTACAAAATTGAAATCCTCAAGATTTTATCCCCCTAAAGGTCAAAGAAATTTAATCATTAACATGCTTTCATTTGAAGATAATTAAATATTAATATCCCTTCCCGCATACTTTGCAACTCGTGTGATTGCTAATATATATATATATATATATATATATATAATAAAAACGATCACAAATACAAGTGTATCTTCGATTACCGCCAAGAATTTTGAATGAAGGATATGGTGTTTTTATTATCTATATAGGCAAGCAGTGATTTTTTGTAATATATCCAGGGCTTTCCCTTCTTCCCCTTTTTTGATGGTAACTATATACCCAACCTCTAATTCGGTGCGTGAGGAAACCCTTGGAATTCACACGGAGATATCTTGTTGTGCCTTTTTTTATGGCTTCTTGACTTGTAATTACGATGGTTACTATCCATTGTCCCAATGCGACCTGGGTCTCTATCATGTCGTTAGGAGGAAGAGGAACCACGTATTGTTTCCCCTTTCAGATTAGAATGACTGAGAACTGCAGCACATACAATGATTGCATTCAACGTGGATCGCGTCTTTAGTGACGCTCTGTGTATCGTACGTTGAAACACACCAATACTCGGCCAATTGGGATTGCTTTTGATCGAAATGGAAATGGATCGGATATACTGATAAAACTGTTAAAAATAGCACGAAAAATACGAAAGCGTCTAGATGGTTTGTGCGGCCATCAAACCGTCAAAATTAAAACGATCGTAAAGCGTCGCGAGGGGCCTTTCCCATAGAACGCCTTGGCGTAATTATTTTTAGTCGATGTTGATAACGAGTGTGATTGATTTTGTAAGTGTAGGAATATAGATGAAGCAATACATTTAAAGGTGTTATCTCTATATTTCAAATTTGTTTGCAAAAATCGTACATATACATTTGCAAATCTTATATCATAAGTGGTAGCGTTTTGCGGACTATTTTATTTGAACTAAACATGAATACATGAAGACTTCCAAAAATATTGGGCTCCAAACTCCACTATATGGCTAATATGGTACACCATTTATCGACTTCTCCAAGCAATAAAATAAAATAAAATTCCTTAGTGACGACAAAATAGATGTCGAATTTAAAGTTGAAATTGCCCTAAGATGGTCAAACAAACATCATATTTAAGGTCAATCAAAAAATTAAAAAACTCACCACATAACACTCTACCCCTCACTCCTATTGTAAAATGACTATCGACATAATTAACATATAGAGTTTTGTGCCACATGGTCAGCACATAGTGAACAATGATTTCATCTTTTACAAAATAAACATCGTTGGCACGCCACCCTTGTGTAGGCAGGGCCGACAATGCAAAGTAAAAGAAAAATGTATATACACTTTCGTTGCAAATGAAGTGGTGTTATCTTCGTTTTTGATATATAATCTGGTTGAATGTGGCCATGTATGAATAATTTCATTACTTTTTCAATAGTTGTTGATTCACTCATTCTAGTTAGTTAGTTGGTTGTTTTACATAAAATTAGGATTGTTGAAATAGAAAATAAGTGCTTTCCATTTTATTTTTCATAAATGTATCTTAATGGAGGCATTTTCTATAGGAAATATGGGAGGAATGTAGAAAAGCTTGATAATCCACAACAAAACACTCTTGAAAACCTTACAAATCTGCAAGGCATGCATAGAAACGAAGAAGATGAATTATTTCAACGATATCGTGTAAACCAATAGCAATTGGAAATAATCATTAATTGGATACAAATTCAAGTGCAAACATCTCTTTGATTTACAAGGATGAATTTTTACTAATGAAACCATTAAAGTGTATTGTGTAATGTTTAGGTCTTAAAGTGATTCCTTGTTTTCTTAATTTAAGATATGATATACTTACTCTAGGCTAAAGCAACGGATTTCCTGCCTATTCTAGTCGTGGAATTTGTGAAGAAAAGTAGTAGTAGGCATATATAAATCAAAAAGTTTGGAACTTCAAGCATGTTGGATCTAAACACGGACATAGAGACAACTAACATAGAGAAAAAAAACAATGGCTAGGGGAAAATGACAACGATTAAATTTATGAAAATAATAATAAGTACATAAAGTCTAGAGCATAATTTAGTGTTTCCTCCATATGGACCATCTTTGCAATCCTCTTGCCTTGTAAAGTTAGAGTGCTCCAAATAAATACATACAATAAAAGTCCAGGAAATGAAAGGAAACCCAATTTGCAATAAATACAATGAAAAAGGAAACAAACATAAATGCAACCTATATAACAGTTTGATGCGAAGGTGTGACATGCCATTTCCATCCCTTTCTTCAATTTCGTTGTTTAGAACATCACGAATTTGTTATTTTTAATTTATTGTGTAAATGTTTTCGATTGGACGACATTTTATTTGTTATTTGTTAGACAAGACAAAGGCATGAATGGAAGGTAGAGATAAAAAATTGGGATTTCAATACCTACATGTCCTACACCTATTCCATGGCTCAAATGTTTCCTACCCAAATAATATATGCTATGTTTCCTTCACTTTATCGTCTCGAGACTCATTCACATTATTCACATGAGTGCAATTTCTACATTAAGGGGACAAATTAAAAATAGGGAAAATCTAATAGGTTCCAAGTTAGAAACCTAAGCCCAATGCTTAGTTGCAAGAGGATTGCCTCGACATTAGATGTAGTGCCATGGACGATGATGGTAGACACGGGGAATGCCGAGAGAGACTACCAATTTAGACGATGTCATTCAGGTGACCCTTATCCCCCATGCTTGTCTGCCTTGCAAGCAAAGACCACATTGGTAGATTTCACGTAGGGGCCTCGGTTCATAATGTGGGTCTCTATCCCCTTTTTCATCTCTCCTTATCTCCATGTACCTCTTCCCCTTCATTGCTTCAATTTTAACTTCTTTAATGCCTCCCTTTTAGTGTCATATTGGAGACATTTCCAATCTTTCTTGTTCATGTAATAAGCTTCCCATCCAACCTCATGCTCGTATTAAATAGTGAACTACTGCAACTATTTAAAAAACCCACCATTCAAGGAAACCCATCACACTCATGTTACATACTTTATCTCTGATCAATAATTGGCTTGCCTTATTAATGAATGGATTCATTAGATATAATTTTTTGATTAATCTATGTGATCGAAAGTAGGTGCACTATGGTTACCAAATTTAATCAGTTTTCCGTCTACAATCAGTTTACCTGTACATGTCTGATGAAATGAGTTGAATGATTGAGTATTGTAAACATGTGGGCATAGGGTTTGTAATTGTGTGCGAGTGAATTGAATCGGATCTCTGGTAGATGAAATCTAATATCTATTGAGATCTCTACTTGCTTTGCGAAGGGCAGTTGAATTGAAAGGAAAAAGTCATGAGATCGAATCTGGGGCACCCCACCCCACATTACCACAATACCCAGGTGGGCTGCACTGAAACTTACCAATTCATTTTCACAAAATGCATGGATTCCCTTTAGCAAGAGAAAGAGTGAAGCTACCAATCAGAGATCCAATTCAATATTGTAATGATTGTTTTCACGAGTCGATAGTCGTTTGAATAAGTTAAGGATCTTATCTTCCTACGAATGTCTCCTCCATCTCACCAAATGTGACCACACGCACATTGTTCGGATTGAGAAAACTAAGCACCGCAAATCAAAAAAACATTAATACTGACCATCAAAATTAATTACATATAAAAAACGTCCAAGCAGGGCGTCAAATTTAACATAGTTGCGAAACGTCTGGAAGAGCCTTTCCCATAGAAGGAACACCTTGGCGTAATAATTTTAGGATCATTATAACACGATCAAACTTTTTTAAAAGATGCGACCTCCATCTGAAATCTATATTGTTTTCTTCTTAACTAGTTATTTTTTACATGAAGACTAAGAGGGGGGAAGTGGTGAAACAACATGAAAATACAAAATATTTTTCCAAAGGACCCAACAATAATCATCAACAATACTTATTTTTGGGAAGAGAGCATGTGAATGTTGGAAGAGTTGGGAGGGTCTAAAATTGAACAAAAGAAAACAAAAGGAAGGGATGTTTAGAGAAAATATAAAGAGTCTTTGAAACAATGAAATTTTCTTTATTGTGTATGATCCAAAACAAAAATGTGGTATCAAAGTGCATCGAAAGAGTTAGATTAAATAAGAGTGGGGAATGATGTCCATGTGCTCCCACAATTTGTTGATAGTGTTTGAAATGATTTAAAGTATCTTTTTACAAATATCGTGCATGAATTTCATGTACGATATTTAATGAGCATGTTCATTGTGTAATATCTAAATCATAGGTGTTGTCAAATTTCATGCACTTTAATTTTTGTAATTTTTCATCAATCAGCGTTGTATTTACACCTAGTAATAACCAATTATGGTCAATTGGGTGTTGTTATCCCAAAATCAACCATGTTTGTACTAATAAGGGATAAATGCAATCAATAAAGACTTAATAAGTCTACGAAATGTGTAATTATCTCCAAATCCACCACCTAATTATCATTTAATGTTGTCCCCAAACCGGAAAATATTTGAATTAATAAGTGATAAGTGGGACCACTAATGATTCATCATAGTCCATTGCACACACAATTTTTAGAGAAATAAAAGTCAATTTGGTGTTGTTCACATATATTAAACATTGTTTGTCATATTGTCATAAATGACCCCATTTTTCATTCTTTTATGTTCATTGATCATACTATTATAATGAAATTTACAAACCAAATCCCTAAGTAGGAGCGATCATAATAAGTTACAAAGATTAAAGGATATGTGCACATAATTGACCCATACATAGTATTTGTAGGTTGTTATAAGACCAAATTTGAAAAAACAAGGTGCTAATTAGGTACAATCACAATAATGAGGATTGATGTCAACCTCTAGACACAAATTAATGGTTTTTATGTCTTCATAAATATATATTAGAGAAAAATTACAAAACAAGGAGCAATTGGCTGATTTTAGACTATGCACACATAATTGACTTTTTTTTGTCATTATTTGGTTTGCATACAATTTTATTGGAATTATTCGGCTGACAAGGCCCTCATTAGGAGAAATAAAAACAATAATGGTTTATATACGACTATGCACATAATAATGGCACTCAATTGTTGTTATTGCATGACTACTACATGAAATGCATCTAGTGCTACTAATTGGGTCAATTTCATGTCATTTCTTATTCGATTATTTATTTAGCTTTGACAAAAAAAGTGTTACTACTATTAACATCATCTTTGCACCACATTTGTGCCTCCATAAAAATGAATATGGTGATATATAGTAGTATGATATCTTTATTCACAAAATAAAAAAATAAGGAAACATATGGAAAAAATAAGTTACATGAAAGGGAGAGGAGGAAAGACTAACCTTTAATGAGTGAGGGTTTTGTAAATATTTTGAATCCAAAAAATAATTCCAAAAATAAATGGTGTCATTGTGTTTCATCTAGTGTTTGAAAAATAATGTTCTCGCCGCAAAAATATATACTAAATTATAGCTCTTATTATTAGTGGCATTCATCTCCACTATTTATATATTGCCTTTACCACCGTATTATTACAATCTTTTAAATTTTGAGACTTGAACCCAAATAAATGTGTTGAAGATATTAAATGAATGAATGGTGATACTTTAATATAGATAAATATATTACACTTAAAGTGTGATACAATTACCCAATTACTATTAACTAGGCTTAATTTAAACATGTAAAATACATTGTATATGAAATTTAATTGACTCATTTTCAAATTATATAAAGTTTTTCATCTAAGGTCTAAAGATGTATTATGAATATTGTGATATTTTAAGAAAATAGTAAGTGTAGATATCGGGAAAATGCACCTTGTTCAAAAGGTCTCATATGACAAAAAAACATTATAAAACAAAATAATCACTAAAAATCAAATAATCCTACGAAACATCTAAAAATTAAAAATAAGGACATATCACCCACTAACTCATCCTCATACAATCACATTCAATCCTATCACATACCTCTATACACTCCACCTACCCATTTGTATTGTTTCACCTTATTCTTAGACGTTTCTGAGTTAAACAATATGTGCAGTGAACTGCCTAGCATGTGCTAGATCCAGGAAGTGTGATACTTCCTAGATGGCTGTCAGTCCACTTTATTTAAAACAATTTAATGCAAGTAGTAAAATAAATCCTATTGTAATTTGAAATGATTTAGGTATCTCATCAAAATACAATAAGAAAGATCTAATCTAATAGGCTAAGTTAAAATAAGATCCGAAGGTCAAGTAACTAGTTTAGGTCTCTGCAGGTCTGACAAAGGTCTCAGGTAGATCACAAGTGAATAAGGGTGATGTGGAATTAGGTGGATAGGTCATTGTTCTGGGTTGTATGGGCACATATAGAGACCGATGCCGGTTAAGGGTGACTGATGATGGTTGGGTGTAATCGGTGCCAATTACTGTGGAATTCTAGGAATGCCACAAAATGAGTTTTGGGTCTCCTTTGTGATTACACCAAGGACTTTGGTTGGTTGGAATGAGGTATTAGGTGGTTTGGGTGGGATTTGGTGAGGTTTTAATGGGGATATGGAGGGTTGAGTATTAATGGAGGTCATGGGTGGCTAAGAGAACAAAGGGATGAAAATATAATGATGAAATGAAATGAACCAAAGGAATACAATGTTCCACTTACTTGGATTCTAGTCCTGGACACTTGTGAGTGAGGGATGAAGATGCTAGTAAGAGATTGAAGATTGTAGATAATCACCAATCGTAGGAAATCTTTTACATGGGCTGCATGTGTATTCCTTTTTGCTTGGTTGGATCAAATCCTTGCTGGGGTGAGTGTTAGGATGGTTGTGCAGGAGAAAATGCTTGATCTCCTTCCTTGCATGCATTTTATCATTGAAACTCATTCTCGAAGATGTGATGTCTCTCAGGAATGTTTCAAAAGTTTTCCAACCTCCAAAATAAGGTTTTTTTGGGATCAAAAGGTGACCGAGCAATGGTTCTCGCTTAACCGGCGATGGTTAGGGATAACGGATGCCGGTCAAGGTGGGATTTCCTAGGTTTACTAAACTAGGCGATCCTCTTGATTTTCTGGGATCTCATGTAGTTAACCCACAAATTAGGTGGAAGCTTAAGTAAACATGTAGGAATGTGGTTAGAGGGAATGTAGGCATTTATTTTTAGGGTTTGGGTAAGACTTAGTTAGTTATGGAAACTTACTAAGAATAGGTCTTAGGGTGAGTTGGCTTGATGAGGTGTCTAGGTGAGGTGCATGTGTGGATATTATCTAAATTAAGATATTTAAATAATAAATATGGTGAGGATAATGAATTAATTTAATTAGATTAATTAAATTAATATTAGTGGAGTGAAGGGGGCCATGGCTAGGTTAATGTGATGAAGGGTGTTTATTTGTCGAGGGACCAAAGGGGAGTGTGACCTAATTTTAGTGTCTACATTTTCCCCTTTTTGTTGAATGTAGCTTGTATTGGTAAGCGATGCTAACAAAAATAAGATGTGGTTGCCCCATGTGTGGGTGAAGGTAATCCCCCTCAAACCAAGAACTAATGAGGAAGAAGGCAGAATCGGTGAGTGGTTTGATAAAAGGTAAATGTGAGAAAGGGAAGGTGGGGAATGGGGGAAAAAGGGTTAAAGGGTTAAAGGTCTACTTGGGTAATCTAGGTTATGGGTCAGGGTCAAAGGTAGTAATAGTCAAACACACGCACATGCATAAACTGCAACATGCTACTAGGTTGAAGAGCAGTCAAACTCTACATCATCTAAGGTCGATAGGTTTATCCAAACAAGGTTGAAGTGATTCCGGTATCCAAGGTATAGGATATGGTCAGGAAATAGGACGTAGGTTAGGTGTAGGAAAATTTAGGTATGTTTTGGTAAACCAAAGGTAGGGTCAGGATAAATGGTCATGGCAATAGACTAGGTAAGGTCATTAGGTCAACAACACAAGTAATAGTGCTGTAAGGTATAGCAAACACATGAGGTCAAAGGTCACTAGCGATGGTCCAGGGCCAAAAATCTAGGTCACGACATGGGTAAGATCGAGGAATGAGGAAAATAAAGAGTCCCCAAAGGAGGAAAAAGGGAGGTAGTAAATGATGAGGTCAGGAAAGGTGAGGTAAATGGGTTGGGTAAAGGTGAGGTGGGGTAAATGAGCAGGGTAAAGGGTAGGTGTGGAAAAAAAAGGAGGGATAGGCGGGGTAATAGGGTAAAATGGTGGGTTTTGTGCAAGATAGGGTAACTAATGCGAGTCAAGGGTAACTGACATCAGGTATAGGGCAACCAACCATGGTAAGGTAGGGCATAAGACCGATGTCGGTGAAGGTGAACCGACATTGGTTAGGTCGGGTTTGTTATAAAAATAAAAAATCCATGTTTTTGTCATTCATTTACCATTTAGTGAATTGAGAAAATGAAAAAAGAAAGAGAAAAGAGAGAAAAGTGTCCAGGATGAAATGGAGCATTGAGTTAGCGGTGTGAATGGCGGGTGATTGGTTGGTGAGAGGCGGTCCACAGGATCGGTGCGTGTGATTCGATTGGTTGGAGACGTGGGTGGAGATTTAGTGTTAGCAGAGGCTGGAGAGGGATCGGGTGGGCCACCGTGCAGTGGCCAAGATGTGCCACCGAGGCGACGCGGCGACGATGAGGTAAGTGTCCAACTTTAGTTATATTTGGTTAGATAGATTAGATGATTGGTAGAGTGTTGTTGTAGTTGTTGTTTTGGGTGGGGGAAAAAATTAAATTTGGGAATGGGGGGAAAAGTGGGTAAAATAGGAATGGGGAAATAAATGGGAGAGGAGGGGATGGGATGAGGTGCGAGGAGTTTTGGATATTTTTAGGTGGGTAAAAGGGGCAAGGGGGGAAGTTTTTGAGAAAAAAGGGGTTTGGGGATCGTGGGTTTTTTCCGCGATAGTGACCGGCGTCGGTCAAGTGTGGCCGGCATCGGTAGTGTGTAACCGGTATCGGTCACGAAATAGGTGACCGATGTTGGTTAAGGGGTGATCGGGGTCGGTGAAATAGAACCAACACCGGTTGAGTTTTAGGGATAAAGGGCCAAAGGTACCACAGGTTGGGTGATTAAGATAGGTTGGGGTAAAGTAGGTTATTTGGAAATGACAAGGAAAAGTGTGGGTATAAAAATGTAGATTAATGTGTTGTTCATATTGGATGTAAGGGAGAGATCAGCTACATATGAGGGACATGGTTCCACCCCTGATCATGATAGTGCACAACGCAGTGACCCTTGAGGAGCTGTAGCATGTGGAGGTGGTGGGCTTGAGTGGAGTTTGACACTATCGAAAAGTAGTCTAGTAGCCTAGTTTGATGGTCACACTCATCGATAGATGGGATTCCGCGACCAACACATTCCACCTGCCGATGAGTGAGATCACTATCACCCTAGAGGACGTGTTCAAGATTCTACGGCTACCCATATTGGGTACACAGGTCTACTCTATCTCCTTCGAGGCCTCGGAGGAGCTGATGTTAACATTATTTGGCGAGGGGATGGCCGAGTGACATTCCATAGTCCCAAAGATTCGATATGGAGAGATGTACCTAGCCTATCTGGAGGAGATGAGGCTAGTGGTTCTTTTGATGGAGCGCAAGTGTGTTGCTTCTGCACCGCTTAATATAGAGGGTGGAATTTTTCCCGATTGTTGATGGGGGTACTCCACGACATGATGATAGAGGAGACCCACTTTTCCTGGGTGCCAACATTCTTGGTGCAGGTGTATAGAGAGTTATGGGTATATGGGCGGCTGCATAGGTTCAGCCTATGTTGTAGCTTCTTACTACACTGTTGGGATTATGAGCACATAGTTTGTGTGTGGCTAGTAGGGATGCCCCAAGTGAATGCATTCCCACCGAGATTTATGTGGGTGGGGTACAAGCGATGGGTGCCTGCTATTGGAGAGTGGAGATCTGACAAGCCCACACATGATGTGGCCTATTTCTAGTAGTTATTGGAGGGGTTGTCCGAAGTGGACATTATATGGAGGCCGTATGTGGGATTCCCCTCATATAGGCATATGCATGAGGAGCTATCTGAGATCCAAATTTTGAGATGGATACGAGGTCGTCATCTTTGGGGAGAACGAGACTATCCCGGTGGATAGAGTCGAGCAACAGTTGGGTCTATTACAAGACGTACCTCCACCCATCATGTAATATAGGAGAGATGACGTGGAGAGGCCCTTATCTCTACCATAGCCTACAGTGCCCATAGGGTAGGAGGAGCGAGGCATTGGACTAGAAGATAGATGATGCCAAGTCACAAAAATGTATAGGCAGTGGTAGGCGGCTCATTTATGAGCCATACCACCTAGAACAAGGTAGCTAGATCTAGCCACCATCATGGTGCAGAGAGACACCCTATAAGGGTAGGTGGCTACTTTGATTACCAAATTGGGTATAGTGCGAACACAGTGGAGAGCGCAAAGGTAGAGGTAGTGCCGAGATACATGTATAGGTGGCGATCATAGGCCCGAGATGGCCGAGTGGTGGGGATGGAGATGGAGAGGGGATGATGGTCGGTGGTGGCCTTACGCACACACGTGTGGAAAGTTTGTAGGGCCGGTTCTCCAAAGCCCAAGCATAGATTGGGGCCTTATAGGCCCAGATATAGGCACGGGGGTAGGGCACCACCACAGCAATGGGACCAGGTCCCAATTCATAGACAAAGAGTGGGTCATGGTCCCATAGGATAGGTATAAGGGCTGAGACCTATGAGACCACCACAGACCGTGCCTATATCTAGGTTATGGGATGCCCTAGGTGAGGCCTCGATACTACTAGGATGAGCTAATGGCAGCCGGGATAGACTTCGTATCCTATGGAGAGTACCGAGCATAGCGGGCATCGAGTGAGAGGACTAGATCCCGCACTCACAGTGTGGAGAGCACAAGGGGGGCCATCGAGCTCGAGGCCGGATCGAGGAGTGGCCACCAAAGTGCACGAGACCAACTCCAAGTGAGGTGCCATTAGGGACTCGGCCACAACCTATGATGGGTTGGGAGATGTTAGCGAGTCACTGTAGACAAGCGAGGAGGAGGGTAGGCAGTACAGATGATACGAGAGATGGAGGATATCCACCGAGATGCTTGATATGGGGATTTTGATAGTTGATGTATGATAGTATTTTTGTGATATATATTGGCTTGCGTGATGAAGATAGTGAGGATGTGTTGGTGCAATTTATGGGTTTACACACTTTACTCTAATTCTCCATGTTCCATTTTTACTCCAAAATGTCCTTGTGGCTCGTGCTGAAGATCTGTAACTCATTTTATCCAGTTGAATGTTTTCAAACTACCCTCAATGTTGTTATTCTCCCTTTTTTGAAACAAAATCCAAGTTTCCCCTTTATTGTGCCCTAGTTTTTCATTTACAGTTTGTATTATTTTCCTTGGCTAATTCCTTCATTTTTTTGGGCCATGTCATTTTCCCTTGTTAAATCATTCAAAAACTCGTATTTGATCGAATTCCATTTTTGTGCAAGTGAAATCTCAATCCCAGTCAAAAAAAAACTTAAATCATGTTTTGATTGATTTAAAACCAAGAAATCTATCTTCCTTGTGAAAAAATTTGATTTCTAGGGCATCCTCTATTTTTCACATTTTGACGGGCATACGGGTGTCATTTTCCCATCAAATTAGTCATCTTGCCTTTTTTGATGTGGCGAGCTCCTATTGGTGGGGATGTGCGGGAAAATGTTCTAACTTGTTGTTTTTTGAGTTTTGGAAAAAAAATTTTTGTCTACGGCTCCACATTGCTATAGTGAAGTGCCTACGTGGCACAATTTGATTGGCTAGAGGATCGGTGGGTGGCGGGTCATACTTAGGAATTTTGCTTTCATTTTGGAAAAATTCTCAAAATCAATTTTTTTCCCGAAGGCCCGCAATGAATGGGAAGGAGACACATGGCACAGGAAGCATGCGGATGGTGGGGACTTGGAAAATTTTTGTTGTTTTTTGGCTCAAGGTGTCAAGGGAAAATTTTGACCAAAGGCCCACCTCCAATAAGAAGTGGACACATGTGTCTAGGAAAGTCAGCATGGAGGGGAGTTTGTGAAAACTTTGAAGTTTTTAACTTCAAAATGTTAAAGTTGAAATGTTGCCCGAGTGCCCGCATCCAATGGGAAGAGGACACGTGTCTAGGAGAGCCAAGGGAGGAGTGGGGTTGTGCATGTTTTTGGATTTTTTCCTTTGGAGGAAAAATATCTCAAAGTTAAAATTTGAGCCAAAGCTCCACATGAAATCATGAAGTGACATGTGTCCAAAAGGGTATAATGGATCCGTGAGTTTGTGATAGTTTTGAAGTTTTTCAACTTCAAAGGGTAAAAGTCAATTTTTTGGCTGAAGTCCCACAACCAATGAAAATAGGACACGTGTCCAAAAGGAGGTGGAGGTTTGGGCGCGGAGAATTTTGAGAAAATTTTCCTTTTCTCAAAAAAGTGGCAAAATTCATCAAATTGGCCCATGGTTTTGGTGGGGCCCACATGTGGACACGTGGCGGGTCCAGGGGCAAGCGGGGAAAATTTTCAAAATTTTCCAAAGGTCAAAAAAGGTTAAAAATGCATTTTTAAGATGGGGGCCCGCTCCAATCATGTTTGGACACATGTCCCACCTCATCCAAAGGGAAAAAGGATATTTTCGAGGGAATATTCAAGGATCTAATCTACCACGTGGAGGGCTAGAATTTAAAGTTGATTTTTAAATCAACGGTTGCTGTGCATTTTCATTTCTTGCCACCATTGGAGCTCCAGGAAGCTTGGATTCATCATTTCTTCATCAAATTGCATGAAATTTTATATGATTTCACATCCCTCATCCTTCTAAGTGCAATGGCACCATTTTTAGGAGCTAATTTGATGGCCTATGATGTTTTTGATGAAATTTTTTCCCTAAGCCCGTGAAAGAACGTAAAAAGTGAAAAATTAAAGTTGTAGAGGTAAAAAATGATGAGGTAGAAAGGTGAAAATGATTGCAAATGCATGTTGGCATGTCTGAATGCCAAAAACGTGACCCTGGGATGGATAAGGATCCAATTCATGTAATATTTTAAACTATTTGTGCATCCCTGGCATTATGCGAGTTGTTTTATAGTTTGATGTCATTTTCATGAAATGGATAAGGTTTTTGTAACAAATTTGATCCCTAAGTATATTCTTTTCTTGGGAAGCAAGGATCCAAGCTGGCATGAGATATAAAATGTATTTTTGAAGCATTTGAAAAAGGAGGAGAGAGAGAAAGAGAAAAAGAGACTTAGAATTTTCAAGCAAAAAAACTAAAAGAAATCCATTTCTCTGGAGAAAACCACCTGAGAGTCATTTTCAATTCCATTTTTGTATCAGGTTTCATCATGTTGAGTTGGTTTCAGTTGTAAAGCCATCAACAGGCTTTGAGATTGTTCTCATGACTTTCCCTATTGATGTATCTGATCATTTTCTTGGATTATCTGGTTTATTCTCTTGGCAAAGTTTGCATATACTTATGTTTCAAAATGTTTTTCAGTTTATGTTTCTTGCTCATGTTGCAATCTTGTGTTTAGAATCTCTTTGATCATACAGGGTCTCATTTCTTGTTGATGGTTTAATGGCATTTGCAATCTTATATTCAAAAGAGCTTTCATCTGATAGAAGATAAATATATTTAAAATCATTTTACTTGTCCTGAAATAATGAGATTGTTTGTAAACCTTTGGGTGCACCTTAGGTCATGATTAAATAGGGATTCCTGGATACTTTGTTGGTATTTTGCTTCAAGATTTTGTGGTAGGTTATCAAAGGTTGTGTGGAAGAGTGTAGATCTGGGCCTCCATTTGTGCACATATCCTGGTTGAAGGAGCATTTAAAACCTCTGGAAGTATTCTTGTTGTGTAGGTGTTACAAATTTCTTGCAAAGGTTCTCAAAGAAGTTGGTAATTCCCAACTAGTCTTGTCTAAAATCTCCCCACAAAATTTCATTCAAAATAATTCATCCTACCAATACTACCCCTACATTGCATTGTGTGTCAACAAAAGAATACAATCCTTCCACAAAAATGCACAAAGCATATCAGGGTTTCATCATGTCTTTAGCAGCCTCAACCTTGTTTTGAAAGCATTTCCATCATTTAGTAGTGACAACTCCTTTGAGTTTAGATAATGGATAATTGATCATGTTTTCCAAGGCCATCTTCCTCACTATGTGTAAAATACAAGGATATCTCCATCTCCTTTACCATACAAGGGCTGCAATATAGGTTCTCTTGCCTTGGTTGATAGGCACAACCTAAAATAGTGAGGATCAGATCAAGATCCTTTTGAAGGTGCTATCCACTCCCTCAAATCTTGAGTGCCAACAAGCCAGATAGATGTGCTCCCTAGCTACAAATGACATACAAATCATCTATCTACCCTTGAGTGTCTTGTGAACTCATGATGTTGTTCAAGTTGTGAAGGAGATTAAATCTGATACCAACACCAGAGTGGCACCATTGCTGGGGAGTTCTTGGAATTTCTTGGTGGTTTTGAAGTGTTTGAAAGGTTTGAGCATTTGTGTGATCAAGTATTTGAGTGTTACATTCTTGAGATATCATTTCATACTTCAGATCTGCATGTTTTGGGTAAAATATTTCAAGCTCAACCTGCTCTTCTCATTTACCAGCAGTTTATATACTTTGGATGCATTGTGTTTGGTGGATATAAGAAGAAGAAGATCTGATTTGTAAAACCTTGAAAAATTTTTAGTAGTAGCATACATTTGATAAGAATATTTTAGTGCTTTCTTGCAAAACTAAGGTGGAAATTCTTAGTGGCGACTCCATGTTGTTTGGATCTTGAAATACCAGTTGTCTTATACATCTCTTTATCATTTGTAACTTGTTGTTTAAATCTGTCATCAAAGCTGGAGGGAAGGAAGGAGATCCCTCTTCATCAAGGACTCTTCTAAGAAGTTGCTCACCAATCAAGAAGCTCAGAACTAGAAGGAAGAAGAGTGTGGAAAGTGGTTGGTGATTTGGTTGCAAGAAAAGAAATCCCCATAGTTGAATTTGAAGGAGAGCACTGTTATTGAAGATTATAATTCTTCTTCAAGTAGATCTGATTCAAGAAATCTTCTTGCTGATTTGCATTCTCCATCAGGTGAGGGACCTTCTTGTGTATTTAAAAAACTTGCTCCTAAATCTACTCCTGTGGTTTCTAAGTTTGCTAAATTTTATCAAGAGAGAGAGCCTTTGGGGGTTGTCATTTTAAAGATCACTCATCTATTCCAATCAGACCCATTACTACTCCTCACCAGATTGTTTCACCTCCAAGATCACCCCCACCAAACAATATGGCTCAACCTAGACCTCCATTTGTTGTTAACACCTTTGGTCCTATAAATTTTGGAGGAATGGATGGTTATCCAAATGCTGTCCCACAAGATGTGAGAAATAGGTTACCAAAATTCCAAGGTAACAATGCCATTACTCGGTGATCAACATCTCAAACTGTTTGATAATATGATGGAAGATTTTGAGATAGAATTTGAGGATGTGTATATCAAGTTGTTTATCCATACACTTGAAGAAGATGCTAGGGATTGGTACAAGGCTCTACCTGATAACTCTATTGATTCATGGACTGAGATGAAAAATGCATTTAGGTTGCAATATGGTGACAGGACTGATCCTAGATTTCTTTTGTCTGAATTTGAAAATATCAAGAAGAACCCAATGAGACAGTCCATGACTTCAATACAAGATTTAATAAAACATTGAGAAGGCTTCCTATCATTTTGAGGCCTTGTGATGAATCTTGCTTGATCAAATATGTAGATGCATTTGATAAAAAGGTAGCCTATTACTTGAGAGACAAAAATCCTACAAACTTGAGGCAAGCTTTCACCATGGCACTTCAAATTGAAAATAATATTAAAGCTATTGGTAAACCACTTAAGAGGGATGGTGTGAAGCTGATAAACCTTGAGAATCCTCAAGCTAGCAAGGGTGCTGATTTAGAAGATGTTGTCAAGACTTTGGCAGGGGTTGTCAAAGAAATTTCTTACAAATTAGCCCGGGCTGAGAAAGGAATTGGGAAAAGTTCACAAGGACAAAAAAGAACTCAAAACCATGATAGATTTGGCAATCATCCTAGGGGTGATCAAAGACAAGATGATAGAGGTAAAGGGCTTATTGGATCTGCAAATAGACAACCCCAAGCACATGAAAATAGAGTGGTGCCTAACCCTCTAACTACAAGAGTTGTTGTTGTTCAAGAAATTGCTGATATGGATTGGTGTGATAGATGTTTTCTTCCTCATCCTCCATGTGAAATGGACCAGCAAGTTATTGAAGATGATAATGAAGATGAAATGGATGATGACATTTGTATGATGGGCAGCTCTTCAGGCTCACAACAAGCAGCAACATCAACAGATGTGATAAGTGCAAGGACTACTGCAACCTTTTGGGATTGCATAAAGAGGGTACCATTTCTTTCTCTTCCTCAAGCTCATGATGTAGATGTAGTTCAGGCCTTTGAAATTCCTAATAATGACTTTGAATATCTAAGGGCTTTAATGATCAAGAAGTATGATGGTGGTATTCCTTCGGAGGAAGATAGACAATTGTTAATGAATGTTGTGGTTGGTCAAGAGAAAGAGTACAATACTAGAAGTAAAGTTGTTAGAGGAGCTGGTCCTCAAGCCAAACCAAAGACACCCTTGCTCACAAGCATTCCCAAAGACAATCCTAGAAAAGAAACAATTGCCAAGAACCCTGTTGTCCCATGCAAAAATATCAGTCCTCTTCATGCCCAGGCTGCCAAGAATACTTCTCCATCTGATGAACCTTCTTGTTTCCCTTCCAATGTTGTTTTACCAAAGAGTGTTCCATATGATATTGCCCAAGTATTGAGCCAAATTAAAGTGAGTGTTCCCATCATTGAGTTGCTTAGAATACCTGAGCATAAGAAGAGAGCATTTGAGTACTTGGGATTGAAAGAAGAAAAGATTACCCCAAGTAGAAATGTAAATGTTGTTGAGACTCCTCTTTAAAACATTGTTGGCCTTGAAACACCACCACCAATGGAAGATCTTGGAGAGGCACCTGAAGTATATTTGGGGACATCCTTGGTTGATTCCCAATTGAATGTTGATCCATTTTTCACAACTTTTCTCATAAAAGATAGGTTGCTTCACAATTGCATGTTTGATTCGGTGCATCATGTAATGTCATGCCTCTAGAAGTCATGAATGAGTTGGATATCAAAGTGACAACAGCATATGGGAAATGTACAGCCATGGATTCAAGGGAAGTGTCTGGTTGTTGGTTGTGTGAAGGGTTTAGTAGTGCAACTTGCAGCATATCCGGGTAAGAATTTAAAACTTGATGTTGTAATTGTTGATTGCCCTGCCAAATGGGGTATGCTTTTGTCAAGAAAATGGGCTGCAAGTGTTGGTGGTAGTGTTCAAATGGACATGTCTTTTCCACCATTCCCATTGAGGGCAGCCTTGTCAAACTCTATGGTGAAAAGAAGATGTTGCACTTGATTGAAGATCCCAACAATGCTTCTTATGAAGTGTTGTTTGCTGATGTGATGTTGACAACTTCATTGGTTTTGCTGATGGAAAAGAGAACAAGATGGATAAATCAGAATGCCTTGATATGATAGGTTCTCCTTGGACCTTGCTATTTGATGGAGCTTGCTCCAAAGTTGGAAATGGTGCTGGTGTAGTTTTTCTTTCTCCTAGTTTGGAAGAGTTTCCTTTTTCCTTCAAACTTAACTTTGAATGCACTAACAATGTTGCTGAATATGAAGCATTGTTGTTGGGGTTAAGAATTGCATGGAAGTATGGAGTAAAGGATATTGTTGCCAAAGGAGACTCAGAGCTGGTTGTCAAACAAATAAGAAAATTGTATGCTACAAAAAATCAGCGTATGAAACAATATAAGCATGTTGTTTGGGACTTGATTGAAATGTTTGATTCCTTTAACATTGTTTACCATGATAGAAGTCTTAATGTTGCTTGCTGATAAGTTGGTTGTACTTGGCTCTAGATTTGACAATTACACCATTTCACCCTTTTGTGAATATAACATTGAAGTGCTAACAAGGCCAGCTATCCCGGATAATGTGAAACATTGGCAGATTTTTGATAATGATGCCCAAGTATTGAGATTCTTACAATGCCAAGGTGAGTTTTCTGGTCAAAACATTGATTGGGAGCCAATGGTATGCATGAATGAAGGGAGAGAAACTTTATTTGACAAGGATATTATCCAATTGAAAACAAATACCATTCCTAAAGGTCTTATTGCACTTGAGGCAAATTTTAACAATGTTGATTGCATCATAAATAGAAAGATGTCTACTTCAAGGGATGTGGAAGAGCACAACTTGGGAACCAGGGATAAACCAAGGAAGATTTGGTTGGGTAGCAATTTAAGCAAAGAAGAAAAACAATCCTATGCCCAACTTTTAAAGAAATATCAAGACTTGCCTTGCTTGGTCTTATTCAGAGCTGAAGGCATATAGAGAAGACTTGTTCCAACATGAGATTCCTCTTGAGGCCAAAACCAAGCCATTTAGACAAAACAAAGGCCTATTAACCCACTTCTTTCCATGAAAATGCAAGAAGAGTTGAAGAAATTGAGAGATGGTGGTATCATTCAGCCTACTAGATACTCATCTTGGGTGGCAAACCTTGTGCCAGTTAGAAAGAAGAATGGTGATATCAGACTTTGTGTGGATTTTAGGAATCTAAACAAAGCATCTATGAAGGACAACTACCCTTTTCCAAACATGGAGAATATGTTGCAGCTTGTAACAGGGTCAGAGATGCTTTCTACTTTGGATGGTTTCTCCGGATACAATCAAGTAGTTGTCAAAGAATCAGAAAGACTTAAGACAACCTTCACTACTCCTTGGGGACTTATGTTTTTGTAAGGATGCCTTTTGGATTGATGAATGCTGGTGCTACTTTTCAAAGGGAAATGGATGTTGCCTTTGCTGGTTATATCAATGAGTTTATTGTAGTTTACCAAGATGATGTGACTATTTTTTCAAGGCAGCGAGGAGACCATTTGCAACACCTAGAGAAGATGCTAATCAGATGTAGAGAGTATGGAATTTCCCTTAATCCAAAGAAGTGTCATTTTGGTGTGCAAAAGGCCAAGTTGTTTGGGACATATTGTGTCCAAAGAAGGTGTTATGATAGACCCTGAGAGAGTAGAAGCAATCAACAAGGTGCCTATTCCAAGAACCAAGAAAGGTATCCAATCTTTCTTTGGCCAAATCAATTTTATTAGAAGGTTTGTTTCCAATTTTGTTGAGCTAACTCTTCCAATCACAAGCATGCTAAGAAAGGATCAAGTTATCAAGTGGGAGGAGGCTTCCATTCAAGCTTTTGAAGGAATAAAGGATGCACTTAAGCATGCACCTATTTTAGCAGCCCCAAACTACAAGAGGCCTTTCCAAATCTTTTCTTTTGCCTCTGAATTTACTATTGCTTCAGTCTTGTTGCAAAAGGATGAGAATGGAGCTGAGAGGCCTATTGCTTTCTTTAGCAAGGCTTTACAAGTAGCTGAGTTGAAGTATACAATCATGGAGAAACAAGCATTTGCATTAGTGAAAGCAACAAAGATTTTTAGGCCTTACATTTTGAGTTCAAAGGTTGTTGCTTATGTTCCCCACACCATGGTTAAAGACATCTTATCTAGACATGGAGATATCAAGCAAGAGATGTAGATGGGTCAACAAATTACAAGAATATGATATGGATATCCAAACAACAAAGCTAGTAAGAGGTTTGGGTCTTGCCAAGCTCATGGCTGAGAGCAATTTGCAAAATGTAGAAGTGAATCAGCTAGAGGAAGAAAGGGAAGATCTTCTTGAGAGATTGATGAGTTCTTGAATGGTACAAGGATGTAATCTTCTACCTCAAACACCTATGCTGTCCTAGTCATTTAAATAAAAATCAGAAAAGAGCCCTCAAGCTGGCTTCTCAAAAATATATCATAACAGACCTTGGGCTGGCTTGGAAGAACCCTGAAGGTGTCCTCTTGAAATGCATAACTGAAGATGAAGCTCCCAAGTTGATTGCTGATTTCCATGGGGGAGTTTTGTGGAGGACATTTTTCTGGTAGGGTGACAACACATAAAGATTTTGAGAGCTGGTTATTGGTGGCCAACTCTTTTTAAAGATGCAACCAACTAGTTAGAAAGTGTGATAGTTGCCAACGTTTTCTCAGAAGACTGAAAGCTTCAGGCTCCCTTCCTTTGCAGCCTATATCAATTGAAGCTCCTTTCAAACAATGGGGAATGGACTTCATTGGTGAGATTTCAGATCCTTCTAGTGCTGGTCATAAATGGATCCTTGTAGCTACTGACTACTTCACAAAGTGGGTTGAAGCAATTCCATCTAGAAAGGCAACACACCAAGTGGTAATGGATTTCTTGTTGAATCATATCATATGCAGATTTGGAGTTCCAGTTAAGATTGTATCTGATAATGCCATGTGTTTTAGAGCCAAGCCTTTGATGGCAATGTGCAATGAATATGGAATCAATCTAACTTATGCTTCAAACTACAATCCACAAGGGAATGGACAAGTTGAGTCAAGTAACAAGAACTTGCTCAAGATCATTAGAAGGACCTTGGAAATCAACAAGAAGAAGTGGGGAGAGCAATTGAAATTTGTAGTTTGGGCTGATAGAATAACTCCAAAAAGAGCAACTGGTAAAAGTCCATTTGAATTGGTGTATGGAACTCAAGCATTGCTGCCCTTACATCTGCAATTGTCCTCATTTCAGTTTTCTCAGCAGTTAGAAGATCAAGAGCATGGCCCATATGAATCAAGGATCAATCAGATCATTGAGTTGGATGAAGAAAGGAGAGCCTCTCACCAAAGGCATGTCATATTTAGAGAGAAATTGAAGAAGTTGTTTGATAAGAAGGTCACTCCTAGAGCCTTCAATGTTGGAGATTTGGTTTTGCTATGGGATAGTAGGCATGAAGACAAGGGCAAGCATGGAAAGTTTGATGCTCTATGGATGGGCCCTTATGCCATTGATATCAGGATTGGAGAAAATACATTTTTTCTCAAGGATTTGGATGGGGATTTGCTGGAGCTACCTGTTAATGGCAGACATTTAAAACATTTCTTGGATTAAATCCCCATGTGAGGTATGCACAAGTTGTACATTTTGTATAGCCTCTTGTTTTGCTTTGTTTTTCTTTTGTTGGCTTGTGGTTTGCCCTTTTGTCCTTGGCAACCATTTTTGGTCTGGTTTTCTCGGCCTATTTTTGGTGAAAATTCTAGTTTTTGGGGCTGCTCTGTTTTTGACTCCTTTCCCAATGGATTTCTGGCACTTGGTCTATGTTTTGATCTTGTGGCACTCACTGGGAGTGCCCATCCCCAAGCAGGAGCCAATGTTGGTGTAAATTTGGTTTTCATACTTTGCCCTAATTTTTATGTCCAAATCTGCTCACAAAATGTTTTATTTTTTGATTTGATGATCTGCAAATCATCTCTCCTAGTTGAAAGCTTACAAAATGCTCGAAATGTTATGGTTTTTCCCTATTCTAAAACAAATTTCCAAGTTTCCCTCTTTTTGTGCCCTAATTCCTTCATTTTTTTGGGCCATGTCATTTTCCCCTTGTTAAATCATTCAAAAACTTGTATTTGATCAAATTCCATTTTTGTGCAAGTGAAATCTCAATCCCCAGGTCAAAAACAAACTTAAATCATGTTTCAATTGATTTAAAACCAAGAAATTTGTCTTCCTTGTGAAAAAAATTTGATTTCTAGGGCATCCTCTATATTTTTTACGTTTTGACGGGCATACGGGTGTCATTTTCCCATCAAATTAGTCATCGCAACCTTTTGGTGACGTGGCGAGCTCCTATTGGTTGGGGATGTGTGGGAAAATGTTCTAACTTGTTGTTTTTTGAGTTTTGGCAAAAGGAAAATTTTTGTCCACGGCTCCGCATTGCTATAGTGAAGTGCCTACATGTGGCACAATTTGATTAATCGGTGGGTCATGGTGGCGGGGTCATACTTAGGAATTTTGCTTTCATTTTGGAAAAATTCTCAAAATCAATTTTTTTCCCGAAGGCCCGCAATGAATGGGAAGGAGACACGTGGCACAGGAAGCATGCGGATGGCGGGGGACTTGGAAAATTTTTTTTTTTTGGCTCAAGGTGTCAAGGGAAAATTTTGACCCAAAGGCCTCCTCCAATAAGAAGTGGACATGTGTCCAGGAAAGTCAGCATGGAGGGGTGGAGTTTGTGAAAACTTTGAAGTTTTTAACTTCAAAATGTTAAAGTTGAAATGTTTCCCGAGTGCCCACATCCAATGGGAAGAGGACACATGTCTAGGAGAGCCAAGGGAGGAGTGTGGGGTGGAGGGTTGTGCATGTTTTTGGATTTTTTTCCTTTGGAGGAAAAATTTCAAAGTTAAAATTTGAGCCAAAGCTCCACACGAATCACGAAAAAGCAATTTTTGACATGTGTCCAAAAGGGTATAATGGATCCATGGAGTTTGTGATAGTTTTGAAGTTTTTCAACTTCAAAGGGTAAAAGTCAATTTTTGGCCAAAGTCCCGCAACCAATGAAAATAGGACACGTGTCCAAAAGGAGGCGGAGGTTTGGAGCACTAGAGAATTTTGAGAAAATTTTCCTTTTCTCAAAAAAGTGGAAAAATTCATCAAATTGGCCCACAGTTTTTGGTGGGGCCCACATGTGGACACGTGGCGGGTCCAGGGGGCAAGCGGGAAAATTTTCAAAATTTTCCAAAGGTCAAAAAAGGTTAAAAATGCATTTTTAAGATGGGGACCCACTCCAATCATGTTTGGACACATGTGTCCCACCTCATCCAAAGGGAAAAAGGATATGTTCGAGGGAATATTCAAGGATCTAATCTACCACGTGGAGGGCTAGAATTTAAAGTTGATTTTTAAATCAATAGTTGTTGTGCATTTTCATTTCTTGCCACCATTGGAGCTCTAGGAAGCTTGGATTCATCATTTCTTCATCAAATTACATGAAATTTTATATGATTTCACATCCCCTCATCCTTCTGAGTGCAATGGCACCATTTTTAGGAGCTAATTTGATGGCCTATGATGTTTTTGATGAAATTTTTCCCTAAGCCCGTGAAAGAACGTAAAAGTGAAAAATTAAAGTTACAGAGGTAAAAATGATGAGGTAAAAAGGTGAAAATGATTGCAAAAGCATGTTGGCATGTCTGAATGCCAAAAACATGACCCTAGGATGGATAAGGATCTGAATTCATGCAATATTTTAAACTATTTGTGCATCCCTGGCAATATGCGAGTTGTTTTACAGTTTGATGTCATTTTCATGAAATGGATAAGGGTTTTGTAACAAATTTGATCCCTAAGCATATTCTTTTCTTGGGAAGCAAGGATCCAAGCTGGCATGAGATATAAAATGTATTTTTGAAGCATTTGAAAAAGAGGAGGAGAGAAAGAGAAAAAAGAGACTTAGAATTTTCAAGCAAAAGGGTTAAAAGAAATCCATTTCTCTGGAGAAAACCACCTGAGAGTCATTTTCAATTCCATTTTTGTATCAGATTTCATCATGTTGAGTTGGTTTTAGTTGTAAAGCCATCAATAAGCTCTGAGATTGTTCTCATGACTTTCCCCTGCTGATGTATCTGATCATTTTCTAGATTATCTGGTTTATTCTCTTGGCAAAGTTTGCATATACTTATGTTTCAGAATGTTTTCAATTTATGTTTCTTGCTCATGTTGCAATCTTGTGTTTAGAATCTCTTTGATCATACAGGTCTCATTTCTTGTTGATGGTTTAATGGCATTTGCAATCTTATATTCAGAAGAGCTTTCATCTGATAGAAGATAAACATATTTAAAATCATTTTACTGTCCCTGAATAATGAGACTGTTTGTAAACCTTTGGGTGCACCTTAGGTCATGATTAAATAGGGATTCTGGATACTTTGTTGGTATTTTGCTTCAAGATTTTGTGGCAGGTTATCAAAGGTTGTGTGGAAGAGTGTAGATCTAGGCCTCCATTTGTGCACATATCCTAGTTGAAGGAGCATTTAAAACCTCTGAAGTATTCTTGTTGTGTAGGTGTTACAAATTTCTTGCAAAGGTTCTCAAAGAAGTTGGTAATTCCCAACTAGTCTTGTCTAAAACATCTCCCCACAAAATTTCATTCAAAATAATTCATCCTACCAATACTACCCCTGCATTGCATTGTGTGTCAACAAAAGAATACAATCCTTCCACAAAAATGCACAAAGCATATCAGGGTTTCATCATGTCTTTAGCAGCCCTAGCCTTGTTTTGAAAGCATTTCCATCATTTAGTAGTGACAACTCCTTTGAGTTTGGATAATGGATAACAAAATACAAGGATATCTCATCTCCTTTACCATATAAAGGGTTGCAGTATAGGTTCTCTTACCTTGGTTGATAGGTGCAATCTAAAATAGTGATGGTTAGATCAAGATCCTTATGAAGGTGTTATCCACTCCCTCAATTCAAAAAAAGTAGATAGGTGTGAGTTACAAACGACATATAAAATATCTATCTTTCCTTAAGTGTCTTGTGTAGATTCATGATGTTGTTCATGTTGTGAAGGAGATTAAATCTAGATACCAATAGGATGTATGAGAGGTTTTGTATATTTTTAGCATATACTGGCCTACGCACTGAAGAGATTTTGTATTGGTTCATTATTTTATTGTATATGAGACCAGCCTGCGTGCCAATGACATTTTGTATTGAGTATCGGCCTGCGTGCCGATGATTTTGAGATGATGGACATGATGGGACATCCATGTATGTTGTATTAAGATACACACTTATTTATATGATGAGATACACGAGATTCTTGATTTATTGATGTTTTGATGAGACTTTCGATTTATTATTTTGATATGGACAGAAATTAGGTGAGTTAGGCATGATGAAGTCAAGTTTGGTTTAGGCATGGATCAAGTCGGTTATGTTTTAGGCATGGTTGAGTTAGGTCATAGGCATGGATCTGAGTTAAGTTTAGGCATGGATCGAGTCAGTTATGTTTTAGGCATGGTTGAGTTAGGTCATAGGCATGGATCGAGTCAAGTTTGTTTAGGCATGGTTGTGTTTAAAGTAGGTGAATTGTGATTCATTATTTTGTGAAATAAATATATGGGTCATATGTGAGATATGGTATAATACATGCATGATGATGGTAGAGAAATGGTAGTCGTAATAAATGTATGTTGTGATGAGGATTAAAATATGAAGTAACTTGTTATATATGTGGTTTAATTTTAAATTGTTGATATAAAGAGGAAACTAAGTAGGGTATGATGTAATGTGAGGAAGATGAAAGATGAATTGTTTAGGGTAGAGAGTGGTTGAGCTAACCTCCAAGGGCCCCATGCCCTCGGAGTGTTGCCTACATAGTCTCGACAAAAATGACCTCAGGCCGATGTAGTTCTCCCATGAGCTAGGGAAGAATAGGATGAGGTATTAAAATGAGCTAGTAGGTTTTAGGTATGTTGTGGGTTTAGGCCTACTAGGTGTGGGTGGGTTATAGGAAAATTGGTATAGGTGATGTTGATTGTGGTGAAATAAGAAGAAGATTACCCCAAAGGTAAGCGTCGAGGACCAAGTCCTGTATAAGGTAATCAAAACGTAAATAAAGATGGTCAAAAGATAAGAGGGGGAAATAAAGCCACCTGATTGGTTAGGATCATACCGAGTAGATCATACCTTAGAGGAGGTGATGAACGTAAGACCCTAAAGACATTGCATGATTGATTGTTCTATGGTGAAAATTAGTCACATGATCACCAAATGTCTTGGTTTCTAAGAGGTCCCTTGAGGCGATAGGAAATGGGAGTGGGAATGGTGATAAGGGTGAAAGGTGGTTAATTTTTTATGTGGCATGAGGTAGCATGCTCTTTGGGAAAGAGATCCAAGGTCACAATGGGCAAGTCCATGACTAAAAAGTTTTCTGTGTTGACTTGTATTTGAGATAGACTGATCGATGTGGGAAGTCTATATGGGATGAGGAATTTAACTCCTTGAGGTCTTCGTGAAGTTGATCGATGCAGAAGCTTCAAATTCTCTAAAATTTTTATGTTTATTTTTTAAGGGCTTTACATAGTTTTCCTTCGAGGGAGCAATCTATTTATAGCAGTGGTTATCGAGAGGAAGATGTCCTTTTGAGGGAGTAATCTTTTATATTAGAAGTTTGACTCAAGGAGTTGGGTCCCATGTGAGGGCTTTGAAGTCATGGACAAGACCAAGGTGAAGAATAATATTCTTGTTTGAAAAGTAGGGTGAAACAACCATGGGATCTCATCTAAAGGTAGACAAAAAGTATCCATGAGAATCATGCTATATGTACAATGCCGTGGTACACATATTCAAGAGAAGATAACAGTGATGGGTACTCACATGATTCTTGTTTAATCATTGGTAAGGTGTATGAAGTGGATAGTGCTCAAGGGATGAGCATGGAAAGAGACAAAAGGTGAGGTAGGACTAAAAAGTCAACAATAGAATGGTCAAGATGCAAGGCATTAATGAGCTCAGTTCGGGTTTACCATCAAGTGAAGATAAATGATAAGCACCTAATCCATAAGTATGAGTCATGATGTATGGTCCAAGCCATTTAGGAGCAAATTTCCAAATTTATTTACTTTTTTCTCGCTTTGGTTACATGTTGATTTTCTTTCAAGATGAGGTCACCAACTTGGAAGGTTTACTCATGGACACATTTTTTATAGGAATGTTTGATAGGTTTTGGTAAACTTGAAGGTGATCCAAAGCATTAAGATGACATTTGTCTCTAATAACTCAAGTTATGCTAAACAGTTCGATGAAATTCATCATCATTAAGCATGTCATGGAGAGAAATGCGGAGTGAGGGAATCTAGACTTCAAGAGGTAGAATAGCCTCTGTACCGTAGACTAGAGAAAATGGTGTGGCAGCAGTGGAAGTGTGAATACTAGTGTGGTATGCCCATAGGGAAAAAGGAATGTGCATATGCCAATCCTTCCCAGTATCGTTAACCACTTTCATAAGAATTTTGTTTAGGGTTTTGTTAGTGGATTCAACTTGGCCATTAGTTTGTGGGTAATAAGGTGATGAGAAACTTAGCTAAATGCCGAAGGTGTCACAAAGTTTTTGCAATGTTTTGTTTTTGAATTGTTTTCCATTATCAGATGAGGTGATGAGGAACACCAAAACGGAAAATGATGTGATGATTGATGAACTCACATATTTTCTCGGCTTTCATGGAGATGAGTGGTATGGCTTCAACCCATTTTGTATAGTATTCGGTAGCAGTGATGATCCATTGATGTTGTTGGGAAGAATGGGGATTAATCTCTCCGATAAGATCCAAACCCCATTGAGAGAAGGGCCAAAGGTCATGGGTGACCTATAAGGTGTGACTAGGTGTATGATGAATATTGGCATGTTGTTGGCATTTTACACAATTTTGACGTAGTCAAAACAATCATAGTTAAGGGTCACCCAGTAATAGCCTAGGCAAAGAATACATTTAAGCAATAACAAGGCCACTGAAGTGACCTCCACATATGCCATCATGAACTTCCTTAATGGTATAAGGAATTTCAAAAACTCGTGAGGCATCATAAGAGAATACCATCAAAGCCGCACTTATAGGAGGCCCCCCATGATGATGTAATGAGAGACCTTTTTAAGGAAGGTGCATTTTCCATTATGGGTGAGATCAGGAGGTAAGATGGAGAGAGAAAGATAGTCAAAGTATTGTTTGTACCAAAGGTCACTCGGTCCGGGTAGCAGTTCGATAGAGTAAACTTCACATGGTAAATAAGAAGGTGATTGGAGTCATTGTATGGTGACAAATATTTTAGAATCGGCAGTGAAGTAGGTATTTGGGAAGCCAAGTAGGCCATGGTATCTGTAAATTTGTTAGTTGAATGTGGGACGGTTTAAAGGGTGTAATGGTCAAAGGTGGTCAAAATTATGTCTACATGATGTTTATACTTTTGAAGTATCTCATTATGACATTGGTATATACCATTGACTTGGTTTACAACTAATTGAGAATCACCAAAGATGTTGATTGATTTGACATCTAGGGAATAGGCAACTTGGAGACCTAATACGAGTTCTTCATATTCGGCAGTATTGTTTGTGCATTCAAAATAAAGTTTGAAAGAAAAAGGCATGGGGTCACCATCAAGCGGAATGAGGATAATACCAACCCCACCCCCACATTGACACTTGAACCATCAAATAAGAGTGTCATTTGGTAAGGGGGTTGTCCAAAAAGGGTAGCAATTGACTCATCCGGAAAGTCAAAATTAGAGGGTTAATCCCTAGAAAAAGGTGCATCATAGGCCAATTGGTCAATGATTTCTTGACCCTTGATGGAATTTTGATGAATGAATTCGAGGTCGAGGTCCACTAAAATCATAATCCATCGAGTGGCATGCTGATTTTGATAAGGTTTGGCATACATGAAGTGTAAGGGGTCGGTGTTGGTCACAACATAGGTTTTGTGGTTGAGTAGGTAATGGCGAGTTTAGTGGCAATGAAAACTAAGGCTAAGCAAAAAATTTTTGGGATGGGTGTATCAGGGTTTCATAGTCCAAAAGAGTACGGCTTATGTAATAAACCACCTGCTCCCTATGTTGTTCATCATGATGAGCGAGCATGGCTCCCAAGGAGTGATCGGTAGCTGAGATGTATAGGTAGAAAGGTTGATCATCCTTAGGTGGAATGAGTACGGTGGTTGGAGAAGGTATTGTTTGAGGGCCTCAAAAGCTTTGTGATAGTCATCATCCCATTTAAAGGAGACATCCTTCTTGAGCAGATGATGAAATGGTTAGCACCGATCAGATAATTGTGAAATGAAATAGCGAATAGACTATAATTTACCTTGTAGGCTATGGAGTTGTTTAAGGTTAGTGGGCAGAGGCATTTCTATAATGGCCTTGACTTTAGCAGGTCAACTTCTATACCACGTAAGGAAACAATAAATCCCAGAGATCTTTCCTGAGAGAACCACGAAGACACACTTCTTTGGCTGAAGGCAAACGTAATATTTAATGAGGTGGTCAAAAATGGTTTTGAGGATGGAAAGGTGTTTGGAGTGGCATTTAGATTTGGCGAGAAGGTCATCCATGTAATCTTCCAATATGTGATGCATGATGTCATGGAAGATGTAAGTCATAGCCCACTGATATGTGGCACCAGCATTTTTAAGGCCAAAAGGCATGACTCGATAGCAGAAGGTCCCCCAAGGGGTGATGAATGAGGTCTTGTGTTGATCTTCTAGGGCAAGCAAGATTTTTATAACCCGAGAAGCCATCCATGAGTGATAACATCTCGTGACTAGTGGTAAGGTCAACCAGTTCATCGATACTGGGTAAGGGAAATTCTTCTTTTGGGTAGGCTAGGTTGAGGTCACGAAATCCGAAAATGCGGAGTCCCCTATCACTTAGTGATAGGGACAATGTTAGAAATCCAATGAGGATAATCAATGGGTAATATGAAGGAAACAGAAAGAAGGCGCTGAAGCTCTTCTTTGAATAGAAGGGCAATGCGAGGGTGCATTTTCCTCAACTTTTGTTTGATGGGTTTGGCATCGGGAATAGTTATGATATTATGGACCACTATGGTGGGGTCAATACCAGGCATCTATCTCTATAAGACCAAGCAAAAGTGTGGTTATGATCTTTGAGAAAAGAAGTGATGGCTTCCTGTTCAACAACATCTAAAGATTGACCGATCTTTAGGATGTGTGGGTCATCCTAAGTGTGAATGTTGATCTCGATAGTCAATTCATTCAACATGGTTTGTATCTCAGAAGGTAATGACTGATGAATATATGAGTCTTCTGCACCAAGGTAGGTGAGTATAGATTCATCATCCTGACATTAAATGATGTTAATTAAGGTGTATCATCATCATCATTTCAGATACATGAAGGGAAGAGAGGAAGGGGCCTCACCCTCGCGTTGATAAGTCAAAGGCCCCAAGAAATGATGTTTATGAAAAAAAAAAAAGTTAGGAGGGATAGATTCAGATCCATTGACTCCGGCTCGGTGAAGGTGGTGATGAAGGCAAGTGGGGAAGAAGGTGAGAAGGGTTGATGTCCTCGATGAGTTCAATGCGGGCTTGTTTGGTAGGTGGTTTAGGAAAGCTGATACCACTACGGTCATTATGTTTGTAGGTGGTACATGGAATAATGGTATGGTGGCCTTGCTCATAAAATCCAAAACCAAAACCCTTCCATGCACATCGGTGCAGGAAGGTGTGGGCAAAATGATGATTGGTGAGAGACTGGAAGTCAACAGAAAATGGGTGGGTTTGTGATGGTGGTTCGGGTGTGTAAGTGGTAGTATCAAGTCCCCATAGGTGAGACTGGTACGAAGGTGAGGAGGACCATAAAGGAGGTTCTCTCTATGTGGTGATCATAGTGAGGGTGTTGGTGAAGACTTCCATACTCTCTTGGAGTAAGAAATGTGTTGACACTATATAGGTGATACTCCCCCAGAGTGAGGCATTGAAAAAAACCTTCTAAGGGATCAGTGGTTGGTATGTAGGTAGTTGTAATGGATGATGTGTCAGAGGTCGATGCGGAGGTGGAGTTAATAGATTGGGAGGTTGATGGGTCAGCCGTGGAGGTTGTGGCAGTGGTAGGAATGGAGGAGGTATGTGTGGTTGAGGTAGCGACTATACTGGTAAGCGGAGGTGTAGCGGTGGTGGTCATGGAGGTAGACGCTTTAATGGGTATGAGCACATCATTGGGTCAATAAAGCATGTTGCATGTTTTAAAAGGTGATGGATCAGCTGGGATAGTATAGGTATGTCCTTCATGCTCAAACTTTACACAACAATGCAAAGTGGAAGGAACGCAACCCATGACATGAATCCAGGGTCTTCCAAGCAACAAGTTATATTGAATTCCCCCTCCAAGATGTAGAATAATTCTGGGATAGTGCGGGGGCCCACGCGAATGTGGAGGATGATAAGTGCCTAATGTGGAGGTGATAGCATCATTGAATGAACACAACATGACAGATGTTTATGCATGTAATTGTTAGGTATGCACATTTGAGTGAATGCATGGGATGAAATGATGTTAATGCTAGCACCCCCATCAATCATCACACGTCACACCCATATGTCATCGATGTGGATAGAGATGAAGAGAGCTAGGTCCGGGTCATTGTTTTGGTGTGGCGCGATCTCTTCCTCTGAGAAGCTAAGGGAGGCTACTTGGTGAATAGGGTGGGTGAAGATGAAGGTGGTAATTTGGTGAGAGAGGCTACATGATGAGGTGTGATGATGGAGGCTACGGGTGTAGGGTCATTGGGCAAAACCTCAATAGATCAAGAACCTCCACAGAGAGCTTAACACGATGGGATTCTAAGGTTTGAATGAGGTCATATAAGGACATTTTGAGGGGAGACTGGTGTAATTGTTTTAGCATGGTGCGATGTGTGACTCCATTAGAAATGGGGTATGTGGGGCCGTAAATAGTGATTTTAGGTATGGGTGCAGATGGTATGTTGGGTATAGGATTTATTGGTGGGTCAGTTGCATTTTTTTTACCTTTATCCTTCTGAGCATGGGTAGTGACGTGTATCATGTTGATTTGAGGGGAGTTGGAAAATGGAGAAGGTGTAGGATGAGTGGTATAATGACATGACAGGAAGAAACCTACCGAGGAGAAAACCCCGTGAGATGAGCTGGGAAAACACATTTGGGTGATGGTGTGGCAAGTTCTCTGATGTGAACCATGTTAATTTCAAATCTTGGAGGTGGTTCTAGGAGTTATGGGGGTGGAGGTCATGGTTGTTGAGTGGGAAGTGTGGGAATGGGTGTCGGTGAGGCAGGGTCCTCATCGAGAAGGTCATCATTTTCAAAGTTAGCTTTCAGAGGACACAACTAGGATAAGGATGGTTTTCAAGGCCTTATAGTTCTCCACATCATGCCCTGACACATGATGGTAGGCACAAATTTTAGTGTCATCAAACCCTTTTGGCTTGGGTTTGAGGGGGTCATAAGGTCTGAGTGGTGGTAATGTGATGACAAAAGTCTCAAGGAGGTTGGTTAAGATTTTGGCATAGGACCCTAGTGGGTCACAATGAGAAGTGAAAGTGGGTTTGGGTGTAGGTGTGACTGATTGTTGAGGAATAGTCCTCGTAGGAGGGGGAGTAGGTCAAGCTATGGTTTTGGGTGTTGCCGGTGTGGTTTTGGGTGTTGGTCATGTTTGTCTGGTAGGGATATGGTAGATGAATGGGAAGGAGGGTGTGTGGTTGTTTTGACTACCTTATTGGGAGGTGGTAGAGTTTTTTCTTTGGGTTGCACCTTCTTGGGTAAAGGTGATATGGGTGTACGAGATCTAGAAGGAAAAGTAGATGGGGGAAGAGGATGAGTTACCTAGGGGGATAACAGAGGTGCTGTGAAGGTAGATGATGCGGGTCGTGTAAGGGGTGTGAGAGACAAAGACTGAAGTGTAGTGGGTAGTGAAGAAGTTACTGAGAGTATTAGGGGTATGGGTGGTAAAGATGCCAGCAGTGTGGATGTAAGTCGTGTTGGGCACTTGGGTAGGTTAGAGGTTTGCGAGGAAGGGATGGGCTGTCATGTGTTTTGGTTTATTGATGGGTGGAAGGTTTCTTAACCATGTTGGGAGCCGAGGTCCTAAGATGGATGGGATAGGTGCAGTGTGTGATCGGCACAAATGAGTATGAGTTCTATGGGTTTGGTTCTTTCTGTTTGGGTGTCGAGTAGGTGTGGTGTTGACTTTGGAGGATGTAGCTAAATCCAGTTTGATAGTGGATGAGTAAGGTTGGTGGTTTGGGTGACCCCTAAGGTAGTAATAGGTTTAATCGAGGAAGATGATGTAGGTGTGGGTTTGGGTTTAGATGTAGTTTGAGTTATGGGTAAGGGTGTATGTTGAGCTATGATGGGTGTCATGGAAGAAGTTGTGATAGAGGTGGTGGTCAGTTTCGGTTTGATTGGTCAAATATTTTTGGGTAGATAGTGGAAGTATCAAAGAAGTGACATCCGTATCTCACGTTGAGATGGGAAGCAAAAGGCACCCCAAAGTAAGGCCCTATCCACATAATCTAAGTGATTGGCCAAATGTGAGAATGACACATCTCAGTAGGTGGAGTTGATGAGGACCTAATGGAAAATTCCCGTAAAATGTGTCTTAGAGATGGGGAATTGGCTAGCTTCAACTTCCGTGGGTAAGAGAGCCAAAAGTAGGTCTGCAGGATCTTGGGTAGCTGATGGAGAATGCTCACCAAGAGGAAAAGGTATCTCAACTGGGTCTGTGATAGGGGAGGAGATGATGGGAGCTCCTCTGTGGGTGGAGGAGGTAAATAAGTATCCTCCGTGGACTAAGAAGTATCTGTGGGGTATCGGTTCTCAAGTGGAGAAGCCAAAGGTGAAATGGTCTCGATGTTAGTGGAAGACTCCTCCATAGGTGAGGAAGGAGGTGAAAGGTGTTCCTCTATGGGTGAAGGAATAGGGAGGTTGGTTCCAATGTGGAAGGAGGATTGTGGGCTAGAATCTCCTCTATGGATGGAATATGGGAAGCAACAGGTGCATCACTAAAAATAGCGTGGACCTCATGGGTATGGGTATCATGAGTTGAGGCCTCACCGGTTTGATAAGATGAAGGGGCATGATTAGGAAATGGTTTCTCAAGATGTGTAGGTTTTGGTCATGTATGTGCATTAGGATTATCCATGGTTAACTCACCTTTCTCGAGCATTTCTTGGACAATGTTTTTGAAAGTGATGCAATTTCGTCACTATGACCCTTTACTCGATGATAGTTACATAAGTCATGTTCTTTATACCATGCGGGCATGGGGCGAGCAGGATCAAAACCAGTGTGTGGTTTTATAGGTGGAAGGGTGATGGCCCTAGATTTGATAAGATTTTCTAAGACATAAGAGTAAGGTTCCCCAATTGGGGTGTATTTCCATGTTCTCATCTGAATTGAAAAGTCTGGATGGGTGAGAGATTAGATGAGGGGGTAGCCTGATTTGATGGATGAGTGGGCCAATGGCTTTGAGTACCACTACATTAGTGGTGCCCTTAGCTTTTGAATAATTATTTTGTGGTTTGAAGAAGAAGAGGTATCATTCGACTTGAATGCCAAATTCTTATTGTGTAATTGGATTTTCTTCTCTTTGATGGCCCGAATCTCTAACTTTCATGCCATGGTGAATGCTTCATCGAATGTTCGGAAGGTTTGGACCTATAGGGTCAGTGAGATATGTTTAGCACAAGCCCATAAAGAGTTCATGAGTTCTATTTGTGGCAGTTGGAAGGTGAGCTGATTAATCAAAGCTGCGCCAACGAGTGACAAAATCTGTGATAGATTCATCCTCATACTGACGTGTGGAGTATAGGTTGGTCATGGTAACCTTCTTGACGATATTGATGGAGAAATGATCCAAGAAGGCTTGGGCTACCTAATTAAATGAGAATATAGAGTGTCTAGGTAACCCACTATACCAATCTAATGCAGGTCCAAATGAGACATGGGAAAGGTTCTCAGAGTAAAGCATCATCATGAGCAATCGGATAACACCCATGTTTGAATGAAAGCAAATGTTGTCAGGGTCTTCCTTTATTGAAACGAATTTGAATTTAGGCATCTCCAATGCATGGGGTATGGATGAATAGGAATGGATGGGTGGATGGGCTCATTACAAATCTCATCATAGGTGAGAGTGTTACAGAGCCGAAACCATGCCTCCAATGTCTACATCTTGTCCAACATCAATTTGATTAGGTCATTTGGTAGGTTGTGATGATCGGGTGCCTCCTATATGTAATGTGAGAGGATTGGTTTTGGGCATATAACGGGGTGGCACTCCAAAGATATGGTGCTGCCATGTAGGTTGATTGAGAAGAAGGCAAAGAAATAGGGGTACATACCCATAGTGAATAATAGATGAAACAGAGGCTGCTGATAGTACGTATATGGAGGTGGAAGGGTCATGGTAACCCTAGTGGTAATGGGGGCTAACGATTGTGGAATGGAAAGGACCACGTTCTAAAAAGGGTAGGGGTCACCGACACCGGAGGTGGTAATGTAGCTACGGGTATATGAGACATTAGGGGTAGATGAGGTTGTGTTTTGGGTAGTTTTGAAGGTATGGTGGATGTGGTGGGTGCAATGGAGGTAACATACATGGCAATCATAGTGGGTATAGGACCTAGCTGTGAAACGACTGGGGGTAAGGTGGAGGTAGGTAGTGGGGAGCCGAGAGGGGGCAGAGTGGGAGTGAGAGTCGGGGGATAGATACGGGCATGCTATATATCAACTAACCCGAGGCATCTCGAGTGGACGAGTGGGAAAGATAAAACTACAAGGCGATAGGGTTTTGGTCAAGGAGTCACGCGAACTCCTCATCTCCGGTAGTGATAGTGATAGGTTGGATAGGATCCATGGTGGGTGATAAAATGGAAGGTGGTGAAGGACTAGGTGGGAGTGGTTGACAACTAGCATGGAATACGAGTGCACTTGCTTGTCTTCGGTCAGCACCATGTGAACCAAGATTGATCAGAGGTCAGGCCAGTTCTCTCAGAAATGACACAAAAAAGCAGGACAGTGAAATAGGTGGTAAAAAGTGGATTAGGTATAAAATGTTTGTTGGAAAGTGACACAAAGTTAACCGCAACCGATGTTAGGCTAAACCGAACGCCGATTATAGGTAAATCACTGGCCACTACTATGGGAAATGGACAAAGTGAGTCAAAACAAAGGTATAAATCAAATCCGAAAGGTATGCCAAATCGATGAGTTTTATAACATCAATGGGAATGATAAGCGGTGATAGACAGGACTCAAAAGTGGAAGAAGATGAATAAATGTCCTTTTAGGGTAGGTTAACAAAAGGACTGAACCGACACCGGTTGGTATAACCGACGACGGTGAGAGGGTAACCGATGATGGTCGCCACCTATGTGAAATTGAAATAGTGATGAAAGAAAAGTGGTTGTGAATTAAAATTTGATGAGGAATCAAACCCAAAATTCTAAGAATGATGAGAATATGGTCCAGCACACTCAAAAGAGTCGGAATACACCAACTATGATGAGGAGCGTGCAAGGAGGAAAACAAAAATAAATGAAGAGTGTGACCTCTCACCTCAAAATGTAAGCCAAGAAAAACACTAAAAAAAATGCGACCCTAAGAGTGCCTTTTCTATTATGTTTGTTTAGCTTATGCTATTTAAGGACTGACTCATGAACTGTAGAATAGAATTTTTGGTGAGGATGGCTTCCTACAAAGAAGGAGATCTAAAAGGTGAGGTTTCAGGTATGTTATGGTGGGGGCGGGCTTCACTCTGAAGTATGACTCGACAGAGCAACGAGCTGGGGAGTACCTACCAATCCTCATATCAGTGCGATCATTGATAGGCATTCCTAGGAAAGATGTTGTTTAAGAATATGTATTTGTTTTGAATTTTGTGCAATGTGGCAAGACTCAGAGAGAGAGAGAGAGATGTGCTTTCTATGATTCGTTTGTCAACCATCAGCTGGGAATGACTTCCAACATATAGGTTACCCTCAATTAATGTGAGCTAATGTGATAAATCAGAATGCAATGCACTTATTTTAAGCCCAAATCGAAATGTGAAGTTCGATGACACAAATGGATGAATAGGAAGAGGGATGCTCTTTCACTAAAATGCAAAAACAAGAAGAAATGATTCTTTTTAAGTACACCAAAAGAAAGGTTTCTTTTAGAGCAAATAGAAAGAAAAGGTAGGTTACCAAGGAAGAAAATTAATGTGTATGCTTTTCAAAAGGGAAACAAACACACAAATTTTCCTAGGAATGAATAAAATGCAAGGAACCCCGGATGGGTCCCACCGGCGTGCCAAAATGTTTCACCTGATTCTTAGATGTTTCTTTGAAATATTGACAAAACAGATAGGGTAACGGCCAGGAGGAATACCTGCTGAAATGTTGGTTGATTGGTTGTTATGCACGCGTATGACTTCTAAATCCACAAGCTGATCGTGAGAGCTTCCTTTGCTAGAGGAACTACCTATAATGGAAAGAAAGACCACCAAAAGAGTTAAACAATATGTGCAGTGAACTACCTAGCATATGCTAGATCCGGAAGTGTGATACTTCCTAAATAGCTATCACCCACTTGTTTAAAACAATTTAATGTGGTAATAAAATAAATCCTATCAAATTTGAAATGATTTAGGTATCTCATCCAAAATACAATAAGAAAGATCTAATCTAACAAGCTAAGTTAAAATAAGATCCAAGGTCAAAAACTAGTTCTCGGTCTCTCGTAGGTCCGACAGAGGTCTTGAGGATCATCACAGTGAATAAGGGTGATGTGGAATTAGGTGGATAGGTCACTCATTTCGGGTCAGTATGGGCACATACATAGACCGATGCCGATTAAGGGTGACCGACGGCGGTTGGGTGTAATCTGGTGCCTATTATCGTGGAATTCTGGGAATGCCACATAATGAGTTTTGGGTCTCCTTTGTGATTGCACCAAGGACTTTGGTTGGTCGAATGAGGTATTGGGTGGTTTGGGTGGGATTTGGCGAGGTTCTAATGGGGATATGGAGGGGTGAGTATTAATGGAGATCTATGGGTGGCTAAGAGAAAAAAGGATGACAATATAATGACGAAATGAAATGAACCAGAGGAATACAATGTTCCACTTACTTGGATTCTAGTCTTGGATGCTTGTGAGTGAGGGATGAAGATGCTGGTAAGAGATTGAAGACTGCAGATAATCACCAATCATAGGAAAGCTTCTGCATGGGCTACATGTGTATTCCTTTTGCTTGGTAATCAAATTCTCCAGGTGAGTGTTCGATGGTTGTGCAGAGAAAAATGTTTGATCTCCTTGCATGTGTGTTCTCGCCGAAACTCGTTCTCGAAGATGCGATATCCTCATGAAGGTTCCCAAATGTTTTCCAACCTACAAAATAAGGTTGTTTTGGGGATTAAAAGGTGACCGACGCGATTCCCGGCTTAACCAACGATGGTTAGGGATAATCGGTGTCAAGGCGGGATTTCCTAGGTTTACTAAACGAGGGAGATCCTCTCTGATTTTCACGGGTGTTTCGCATAGAATGTTTCACTTTTTGGAATAGAGTTGCTTCTATCCTTTCATTCCTTTGAGAAATGTATAAGGGTTAGGGCTAGGAGGAATACCCGGTGAATGTCGAGAGGGTGTGCGTGTACCGTAGAGAGAAAGATCGAGATCGACTCCGAAGAACTACTTTTTGTCTCGAAGGACTACTGCAAGTAAGAATACAAGACCACCGTATTTTAATTAGACAATAAATGAGGGAGCTGCCTTGGGCCCAGAAATATAAAACTTCCTTTCAAGGTGGTCAGCCTCTCGCTAATATGAATTAACACAAATTCTAACAAATAAGCTATTGTCCAATTACAATTTGTTTACCTTGTTAGAACAATAGAGAAAAGGCTGGTCTTGGTTTTGAATCACAGTGACCGATGCCGGCAAGCATGTCACCAAACGGTCATTGATGATAACCGATATCTTCCAGAGGGGTAGTGATTTAAGGGGTTTGGTAAAAGGTTGGCTATAAGATGACTATGGTGTTTATAAGGCTAGTAAATGATTGGGGATGGGTAACGGGGTGATAGAGAAGGCTCAGAGGGTATGGGAGCTGTTCTTGGGGCAGTGTAGGGGTAGAGGAATGATAGTTAGATGGGGGGTGTTACCGGGTAGTGGATCTGGGAGTAGACTTGTAATTACTGTGATTCAGAAATCCAAGAAATATTATTAAAAGAACGTATAAGACTTACTTACTAGTTCCTGATGAAAAATGCAGGTTCAAGGACTGTGATGACGAAGGCAGGGTTCAGGTAGGATGGTCTGACAATCCGAGATGAGCTATCTCCTCTCCTGATGCTTGGATGAGTGTCACCGGCTCTGTTATTCAAATGCAGCCTCTGGGCTTGATGTCCTTCTCTGCAAACTCCTCTCTTTCCTTCACTTGTCTCTGCTCAGCCAAGTAAATTCCAGATCCTTCCAATGACTTCTCCTTCAGATCAAATGAAAATCCAACCCTTTGTTTTTGTTGGGAGGTCATTTACAGGGAACCGATGGCGGTTACGTAACCGACGGCGGTCGAGTAGAACCGATTTGCCAGTCAAAGTGGGCTATTTTTAGTAAAATAGCCAACTTTCCCCTTTTCTCCCGAGGGATTAGTCATGGGCTTGGTCAAGTCATTATGAGGTTGGTTTTAGGTGCGGTGAGGAGTAATTAGTCATGGGTGTGGATGTAGACCAAGTTATAGGTCTTAATTAGGTTAGTTTAGGTTAGGACTAGGTCATGATGAGGTGGCGAAATGAGGTGGCAGGTATGATGATGTGGATTTATTAATTATAAGGTAATTAATAAATAATTGTGTAAGGTTTAGGTGATGAGGTTAGGTTATGAAATGAGATGCGGGCACAGGGGGTCGTAAGACACAAATTTGGTGTCTACATTAGCCCTCATTGTCATGTAGCTTGTCTTGTAAAGCCGCACTGACAATAATAAGAAGTGGTTACCCATGTTAAGGGTATAGGTAATCCCCTCAAATCTATCACATTGAGGTAACGTGAAATCGTGATAGGTCGATAAAGGGTAAATGGTGTTGAGATGATGGTAAGATGGTGGGGTAGGTCCAAGGAAGCAGACGCACGTCAAATGCAAAGAGTGCGACCACCAGTGGTACATGATTCAAGAGCAAACAAGCAATTCATAGCAAAGGTCGATAGTTTATCCAAACAAGGGTGATATAATCCCGTATCCAAGGCATAGGAAGTAGCTCCAGGGGATATAACGGGTAAGGTACAGAACGCTTAGGCATGTTCAGCAAAGACTCAAATGGTTGGTTTGGTCGAGATAAACGTCACGGTCTTGGTCTAGGCAAAGTTGGTCGACCGATCAAGTCAAGTACCCTAATCATGCTAAAACACGAACAGTGAGCTCGATCAACAAAAAGCTACATGTGGGTGGATAAAATTGTAATTTGTTGGTTTTGGGGTGAGGTATTTGAGTGGTGCGCGCCTCGGTCGGGCCGATTATGAGTGAGGGCCTCGGGTCGGGCCTGAAATGGTTGCTCAATCGGGCCAAAATGGTCGGTTAGCCTCGGGTCGGGCCAATGGTCGGTCGCGCCTCGGGTCGGCCAAATGGTTGGTTAAATGGTCGGGCAAAATGGTTGGTCAGCCTTGGTCAAAGCCAAATGGTTGGTCATGCCTCGGGTCGGGCAAATGGTCGGTCGTTGGCCTCGGTCGGGCCAAATGGTTGGTTACGGCCTGGCCAAATGGTTGGCCAAATGGTTGGTCATGGGCCGCCAAATGGTCGGTCGGGCCAAAATGGTTGGTTACGGCCTCGGCCGGCCAAATGGTCAAGTTACGCCTCGGCCAGCCAAATTATCGTCATGCGCCGTGAAGTGGGCCAATGAAGTCAACAAAGGGTTTTCAGAAAGGCGGATATAGGCGATGTGGTGAGAAAGGGCGATTAGTAAATAAGGGCAGAAATTGGGGAAAGGTGGGATTAAACCGATATCGATTCTCTATGACCGATATCGGTTATATGACCGATACCGGTTCTTTAGGGCATTATATAACCGATATCGGTTATAGTTCGAAAAACCTATAAAAAGAAAAAATACGGCCTGTCATTGTCATATTGTCAATTTGAAAACCAATTTTAGTTGTCTGAGGTGTATTAGTGAAATTGTTGAATTTGTCTTACCGAGGTGGCACTATTTGAGTGGAGAAGTGAGTGGTCGGGTAGGCCCGAGCGAGTAGGAGGCAACATTTGATCGGTGGAGGACCCAAAGCAGAGGGGATTTATAGCCATGGCACACCTGTGAGGAGCAGGAGGTGCCGACCAAATGACCACCACCACCTATCCCACCACGACGACGTGTAGTCGTACCGGTAGGTTCGAAACCTCTCATTATGTGAATTTAATGTTTTTAAGCTAGATTTGGGTTTTGGGTAGGAATCCATGTTTTTAATAAAAGAATGAATAAATGGAAGTTGTTTGGAAAATGGAGAGGGTAGGTAGGTTAGTTAGGCTAAAACGGTAGGGTGGGTAGGTTTTTAGGGTTTTTTAATGGGTAAAAGGGGAGTAATAGGCCAAAAATGGGTTTGGGGGGCCGCGTCAGGTTCGGCTCCGTGATTTTACAGTGACCGATGCCGGTCACTAAGCGACCGGCATCGGTCACGAAGTTTTCGGGCAAGGTGGTTTGTGGTCGAACCGGTGTCGGGTCGATGTCGACCGGCGTCGGTGGAGAAATGCTGGAGAGAGGACCGGTGGCGGTCATGGGTGACCGGTACCGGTCCTTAGTTAGGATTATTTATTTTGTTGGTTTGGTTTTGTTTTGTTTTGTTTTGGGTTGTTGTTTGGGTTGTTGTTTGGGTGTTTTGTTATTGTTTGGGTTGTTGTTTGGGTGTTTTGTTATTAGTGGTTTGGGTTTTGTGTTTATTGTTGGGCTTTGTGTTTTTGGGGGTGAAGAGGGAAGGGGTAGAGGTTGATAGGAAGGGTGATTGGTGGGTGGGGGGGAAAATGGGGCGGTTGTGTGGTTGGTGCGGTTAGGATAGATTAGGTGTTGGGCATGAATGGGGAGGTGTTAAATCGGTAGGGGCATAGGTAAATGGCAGAGTAGAGCCGAGTGATCGTAGGGGGTGCAGATAAGGCAAGGGGATATCGTAAAGGTTTTATGGTAAAATAGGTGGGTGTAGGTGTGTGTTATAGAGTCTGGGTGTGGTCGGTGGGTAAAAGGGGCATGTAAGGTTAAAGTAGTTGTTGTTTGAAAGGGTAGGTCTAATGAAGTGGGTGATTTGTGCAGCACGCAAAGAAACTACTACGCGGATAGATGCCCCCGCTGTTGAGACGGATGCGCCACACGTGTCCGCAGCAGCAGCTGGGCCATTATGCGCGAGGTGGGACTCCTGCGAGTCCAAATGATATAGGGCTATGATAGGGATCACAGTCTTATGGTTGCCCTCATCGAGAGATGGGATCCGGTGACTAATGTTTTCCATCTCCCGACTGGAGAGATGACTATTACCTTAGAGGATGTATATCGCATCCTGAGACTGCCAATCGTAGGAGAGGCAGTATTCCAGGTAGATGCAGAGACTGCTATGGACAACATTCTTCAGGTATTTGGGGATGCAGCCGCACTATTGACTTATCACAGCGTGAGCATTGCCTATGGGGACATGTATCGTGCCCACAGACATGAGACACGGCTTGCCGTGTTGATGATGATAGGCATCACATGCTTCGCCCTCCCGGACTCAGAGGGAGGCCGCTTTCCACGTGCGTTGATGGGGGTGCTACACGAGATGGTGGAGGAGCATACGTGCTATGCTTGGGCACCAGTATACCTGGTGCAGCTATACAGAGAGCTGTGGGGCTATCGCCGGATGAGGTGATTCGGATTTGTTCCACATTTTTGTTACACTACTGGGCATATGAGCACATCATATGTATTCGACCAAGAGGGCTGCCCCAAGAGCCTGTGGCCACAGTGATATACAGATATGGTTTTCGTGAGGTGGTCAGGGTCGTGGGCCACCACGAGCAAGGTGCTCACCGACGGATGTAGCTTACTACCGTCATTCGCAGCTGAGGGGCGTGACCGCATCGATATATCAGATGGAGGCCTTACAGAGGTCATCACCCCCGAGAGGAGCCCGATCACAAATAAGCGCCGGATCCAAAGATACTTTCTTCTGATAAAGCAGACGAGGCCGGGAGAGTATGAGCGATACCCCCGAGAGGGTACGACGACGGCAGCACTGGGGCTACGACAGATGAGCCACCTCCCTTCCCCGCACGAGGGAGGATGTAGAGGCCCCACCGCCCGCACCACACCCGTGGACCCGATTGGGCAAAGCAGAGAGGCCGGCAGATGATACCGTGGACGACGCCGCCGCACAGATCATTTTTGGTATGGTGGGCAGGGGGAGAGAGCAACAGGAGAGCACAAACCCACATAAATGCACTTAGCGGGTCATTATAAGAGAGAGGGACCAGCTCTGGGGACAAAGTGTGCAAGTCACATAGGGCAAATTCACACAGCACAGTACAGTATAGGTGTCTTACAGGGCAAAATAGCCCAGCACTGCAGCATGATGTGCACACACAGTACAAATGCCACATGTGCACCACCAAAGCACACTACACCACAGCACAGCATGCACACATGTGTGCACAGAGACATTGTACCGCCACCACACTGCACCACAGCACACATGTACAGTACCGCACCGCACAAGATGCAAGGTGTACACAAGTGTACCGTAGGACAGGGCCATTGTTATTAGGAGTCGGGACCAGCCCCAAGAGAGCTATGGTGGCACGGGCCCGCTATATGGAGGCGAGAGCGAGGCCCGGATTATCAGATGTCCTCGATGGTACCGGGCCGACTATCACCCATATGCGGCGCACACAGAGCCGAGACCTCTCTGAGTCGAGATCCTGTGGGGCGCAGCCACACCCGGTGGGTCTGACAGGAGGAGGAGGCGAGAGCCAAGACAGACCCGCAGGGAGAGGAGCTGAGGGCGGTGGGGAGAGTTGAGACATCCCTGGAGCGGAGATAGGTGTTTTTGTTTGTACATCGATATGTGCACCGGCCCGCGAACCGGTTATGTATATAGAGGCCTGCGTGCCCACATATGATTCATTCATTCATTTATTCATCTTGTTGTATATACCGGCCTCATGAGCCGAGTACGGGTCAGATAAGTTGATACCGCCTCGCGAGCCGAGTATATTTTTGATATGAGAGACCGCCATGAGCCGAGCCGAGATTTTGACAGCTATCATGCCTCGCGTGCCGGCTTTGATTATTATGAGATCACAGAGGCCCCTATGCGCAGGCAAGTCAGATATTCAAACCTTTGATGTATACATATATGATGATTTTGACTCACATGGTTTATATATCGATGGTGTTGATGTCTTTTTTTGATGGCTTTTGAAATGGAATGTGTGTATATATAGATGATGAGTTTGATTCACATGGTTTATATATGGATGGTTTTGATGTCTTTGTTGATGGCTTTTTTTTATTATAGATAGATGATGTTGATGAAATTGTGATGAGATATTGATGTGATGTTGATGACAAATATGGATAATGGTGTTGTTATGCAGGAAAAAGAGGCGGGCGCCACAAAAATTGGGTAGAAAATAAAGGAAAGGACTATGTTTAAGAAAAAGTAGGCATGTGACCGATATCGGTTAGATAACCGACGTCGGTAGAGGATAGACCGATATCGGTTAGGTAACCGATACCGGTTATTCCAAAATGAGCTTTTCTAAAAATAGAAAAGCTTGGGTGGCAACTTAAGTTCTTATTTTTAGAGTCATGCAAGAAGTTAAATACGCGAATGCGACGCTGTTTGACGACTGAGACAGGTAATTGCATGAGAGAATTGAGTGATAAGGAGGAAAGAGACAGGTAAAGTGAGTGTGGGCTGAGATTCAGAAGCGTAAAGGCAAGTTAAATTTGAAGAGGGTGGTGAACATGGCTGAACGAGGAGAAGCATCCAGCAGGGAGAGACGAGAGGGAAGACAGGGTCCACCTCAAGCTGCTGCATCCCAAGAGGTAAGTTGTTTGGTTGTATTTTAATTCTTGCATGTTTTGATGAATAGGATGAGAGAAGGTAAGAGGGTAGAGATGAGAAAGAAAAGGTGATAGGCAAGGGTTTGGGGTGGAGTGAGTGTTATGGGGTAGGTAAGTTGGGTGTCACGTATGTTTTTAGGTATGTAAGAGGGGTAAACGAGCAAAATAATTATCGTAGGGGATGTTTTTAAGTAGGTCAGTATAAGATTGACAAAGGACCGATATCGCTTAGAGATAACCGGATTTGCTAGTAAACCGGATATCGCTATCTATAACCGATACCGCATACGTAGGAGTTTCCGTAATGTGAGAAAAACCCATGGAGATTTGTTTTATCAATAATTATGTGTCGCTTTGATGTACGCAGCGAAGTAGGGGTTAAGGATGAATGATACGCGCTGCGCCATTGTTGTCACTTAATCCGAGCGGATGTAACACCAAATGAATGGGCATTGATAAATCATTTGGGGTTAAGTGGAATTCGCTATTATTCACGAATCACACGTAACCATGCTATGTCAGCAGCGCTGATCGAGAGATGGAATCCGTAAAAGAATACCTTCTATCCGCCAACAGGGAGATGACAAAGTGACGCTGAAGATGTGTTCCGTATTTCGAGACTCCCACCACAGGAAGACCAAGATATCGTGCATTGCCTAACACGTGCGCAGGGAGCGATAACAACAAGAGATTTGGTCCATACGCACGAGATTCGACACAACGAGGTTTAACATTCACTTATGGTATAATGTATGCAAAGACACCCCGAGGCAACAAGGTCAAAGTAGTATTAATGATAGCGGTGGGGTATTATGCATTACCGAGGGCGGATGGCGGAAGATTTCCAAAAGCATTGATGAGTGTTATTTGGGAAATGATAGAAATGAGCGTGACTTTCGCATGGGCACCCGCATATCTGGCAGAGTTATACAGGGGTTTATGGGCCTGCAGGTGAAAACACAGGACGACACTGGATTGTTCATACTTATTACATTGTTGGGCCTATGAGCACATAGTTTGTGTGCGCCCAATAGGCCGACCCATCGAGTCGGGAGAGACAGGAGTGCAGAGGTTGGGATTCAGACGATGGGTCCAGACAGAACAAGAGGCGAGATCCCAGGCCGTGATAGATGACATTGAGTATTATAGATAGGTATGGGAGATGGTGACGATTGCGGATATTTGTTGGAGGCCTTACAGGAACTACATGGTGACAGAGAACATAGCTGAGGAGTTGAGGGGTGTAGAGCGCTTGAGGTGGATCGCAGGCACAGGGCGGGTGAGTACGAGAGGATTCCTCTAGATCGCGTGCGCGACAATTTGGGTTCGTTCAGATATACCTATGACATATAGACCATACATGAGGATCGACGCCGAGGCAAATTCTCACCTCCCCGCCGACACCTCCGTAAGGGCCAAAGAGATAAAGCAACCGATCGTAGGGTAATGGATGCGGAACGACAGAGGCCTATAGAGTATGGTGGGTAAAGCAGAGTCGCGAGGTGCACGTGAGCGCCCTGACATAGCTGTGATTACAGCGGAGAGAGATCGTCTACAGGATTTGGTTCACCAGCTTCAAACACAGGTGAATGAGACAACGAGATTATTAGAGGTTTCACAGTTACGAGTAGAGAGACTAGAGGCAAGATTCCTCCACGCGAGAGGACGTATTCGTATGTTACAGAGATGATGTCATGGATCAAAGGGGAGGAACCAATAGCAGTGGCACCTTTGAGGATGGAAAGGCCAAGTGAGGGGCGTCGACGATCACGATCACCACCGGATTCGGGAGGAGGCGCAAGGGTCTAAGTGAATTTCATAGGAGTATAAGAATAAATAAGGATGCCGACCTGCGAGTCGATGATAGAGAAGATGTATTTGTTTAACATCTAAAAACTAAATATGTATGTTGTTTTGAGGGATGATAATACTAAGAGTGGTTGTGTTTTGAATGTTGTTTTGGTTTGTTTTGAAAAAGGATAAAGATGAATGTTGTCAAAATAGAAATACACGAAAATATTTATATTTACAACACATGGTAGGGGATGGTCGAGCTAACCTTGGGAGACCCCATGTCTCCTAAGTGCTGCCTACATAGCCCATTGCACAAAGCAAGGAGGGGCCTCAGACCGATGTAGTTCTCCTTAGACCAGGAGAGGTGAATTCAGCAATTTGGTCAGAGTTAGGCAATGTGTTGTTTGATAAGAATTTGACGTTGATAGGGTAATGTTGTTGGTGTTGGTAAGGTATTGCGATGTTGGTATAGGTATAGGTGAAGCGAAAGTTAGCCTACCCAAGTGGTAGGGAACCGTATCCTGATTAAGGTCAACACACAATCCTAGAGTCGAGCAAAAGAGGCAAAAGTGTCCCGTAGTTGAGAAGAGCTAAACAAACCACATAATAACGTAGAATGAGCTTGAACCTCTAGGTACCTCGCATAGATGATTTGATAGAAGTCGATAGGTGAAAAGAGTTGTATAATCACAATATATCGGGTATTACGTCACGTCCCTTGAGTTTTGTTGCTTTGATAAATGGTGAGGTGAGGTGGTAGATATGGGCGAGGGTGCTGAGAGCTTGTTACAAGGTGATTATTCTGACGAAAGAGGACCAAACCTAAATAGACAAGTCCATGACTCAAAAGTGCTTTTGAATACTGCTTTTTATGTTTTTGGACATAGACTGATCGATGCGGGAAGTCTACATGGGATATATATTTTGTTACTCTTGAGGTCTTCACGAAGCTGATCAATGTGAGAAGCTTCTGATAAAGGCTGACTGTGTATAGCTTGTCCTTCACGGGAGCAGTCTATTTATAGTAGCAGATGCGGCGTTTGTGTATAGTCATCCTTTCTGGGGAGCAATATATATAATAAAGAATAGCAATAGTTTGGCATATAGCTGTCCTTCGAGGGAGCAGTCTATGTATAATTTAGAGGTCTAGATGTCCGTTGGGCATAAAGCATCTAGTTTTGTAGGAAGTTTGACTCAAGAAAATCCCATAAGTGTTTAATTAAGAATGTGTCATTTTGATACTTTGAAGTCATGGACTAGACTAAAAAGGGGAAGGCATCTTTAAGGGGAGGTGATAATCAAACCATGTGAGCTTGATTTGATTTTGAGATGTAGGAAACAAAGTGTATGCGGTGGTAAATGAGCTCAAGGGACGAGCGCAAGGTAGATAAGAAGTGATATAACACTAAATTCAACAATAGAATGGTCAAGATGCAAGGCATTAAGGGGCTCAGGCTCAAGTTTACCATTAAGCGAAGCTAAACGATAAGTGCCTGATCCATAAGTGTGAGTGATAATGTAAGGCCCAATCCAATTAGGAGCAAATTTTCCACGTTTGCTCTTTTCTAGTTTGGTTACATGTTGATTCTCTTTGAGGACAAGATCACCAACCTTAAAGGTACGCTCATGAAGTCGCTTATCATAAGCACGCTTGATGCGTTTTTGATAGATTTGAAGGTGGTCAAGAGCCGTAAGACGACGCTCGTCAAGAAGCTCTAATTGGGCTAACCGCTCTTGGCAGAAATCATCGTTGGTGAGAATATCCTGAAGAGATATTCTGAGGGAGGGTATTTGTATTTCGAGAGGCAAGACAACCTCGGTACCATATACCAAAGAAAATGGTGTGGCATTAGTGGAGGTACGAATGCTAGTACGATAAGCCCAAAGGGCAAAGGGGATATGATCATGCCAATTTCTTCCAGAATCATTAACAACTTTCATGAGGATTTTGGTTAGGGTTTTATTAGAAGATTCAACCCACCATTGGCCCGTGTGGATAAGTAAGGTGATGAGAAACTAAGTTTGATACCAAAGTTGTCACAAAGGTCTCAGAACAACTTATTTTTGAAAGATTTACCATTATCTCGTTATCGTGCGATGAGGAACACCAAAACGATGATAATGTGATGGTTAACGAATTCGACGATTTTTTTTTTTTTTTTGGTCAAATGAGTGGAATGGCCTCCACCCATTTTGTGTAATATTCGGTCATGTGATTATCCATCGGTGACGCTGCGAAGAGGGGGTGGATGAATCTCACCAATAAGGTCTAAACCCCATCATGAGAAAGGCCAAAGATCTCGTATGACTCAGAGCGGATGGCTAGGAGTATGTCAAGGTTGGCATGTTGTCGACACATAACACAACGCTTAACATATTCATAGCAAGTCATTATTAAGAGTAGGCCAATAATAGCCTAGGCGAAGGATCCGCTTGGCCACGGCAAGCCACTAAAATGTCCACCACAAATACCGCCATGGACTTGTTGATGGTATAGGTGACCTCCGCCTGCTAGACATCGAAGGAGGATGCCATCAAAGCCACGTTTATAAAGGAGTCCCCCATGACGACATAACGAGAAACACTTTTAAGAAAAGCACGCTTTTCGCGCACTAAGTAGGTCGTGGGAGAACAGAGGTCAGTAAGGTAGTCGTGAAATTGGTGATACTGTATCCTCGCAATTAGCAGATACATTATTTATCATACAAACAACCGGGCCGAGTAAGATGGGGCAAAGAGTTGTTGACCAAGACGAATATGTCGTAGTCAATGGTGAGGCAGAATTTGCAGGCTAAGCAAGCCATAGTATCCGCAAATTTGTTAGTGGAGCGGGGAATGGTTTGGATAGAATAATGAGTAAATAAGGTCAAAAGTGAATCTACGTAGTGTTTGTACTTTTGAAGTTCCTCATTTTTACATTGGTAGATGCCCATAACTTGGTTAACTACCAATTGAGAGTCACCGAAAATGTTGATAGATTTGACACCTAAGTGTAACGCAACCTGGAGACCCAAAACAAGGGCCTCGTATTCCGCTGTATTATTAGTGCAGGGGAAATCGAGCCGAATGAAAGAGGCATAGGCTCAGCGTCAAGAGGAATGAGAACAACGCCGGCTCCTCCGCCACGCCCGGCATTTGATCCATCAAGAAGAGGGTCATTGATACGACTCCTCCCCGAGTGAAAGAGTAATGATGAGTTCGTCTTGGGAAATTAAAATTGGTAAATTGTTCCCTGTAAAGGGGCCTCCGCGAGTTGGTCTCGCAATAGTTTGTCCTTTGATTGACTTCTGGTGTATAAATTCAAGGTCGAGGTCAGCGAGGAGCATAAGCCATCGGGTGATGCGTTGGTTTAGATGTGGTTTGGCGTACATATAATGAATGGGGTCCGTGTTGGTGATGACAAAAGTTTTGTGATTCAGAGGTAGTGTCGAGTTTGGTGGCTACTAATGAATGATAGGGCTAGGCACAATTTTTCTACATGTGTATACCTAGTCTCGTAATCCACGAGAGTACGACTTATATAATAAACGGCTTGTTCTCGATGTGCCGAGTCCCGATGTGCGAGCATGGCTCCTATAGCATGGTCAGTGGCAGAAAGGTAAAGGTAGAAAGGGCGATCATCCTGAGGTGGGATAAGCACGGTGGTCGTAAGAGATAGGCTTTGAGAGCTTCAAAGGCTTGGTGACACTCTTCGCCCATCAAAGGCAATGTCCTTTTTAAGAAGGTGATGGAAAGGTTGACATCGATCCGAGAGTCGGGAAATGAAACGCCGGATAGATCAAGTTTACCTCGCAAAACTACGCAATTGTTTGAGGTTTTTTGTGGGGGCATTTCTAGGATAGCTTTGACTTTAGATGGATCGACCTCAATGCCACGCAAAGAGACGATAAAACCAAGAAGTTTTCCCAAAGGACACCAAAGACACATTTCTTTGGTCAAGACTTATACATAATATTGTAACAAGCATCGAAAATAATGGTTAAAACATCGAGATGTTCACCGCGATGTTTAGATTTTCCAAGAAGATCATCGACATAATCCTCAAGGATAGTGTGCATAATGTCATGAAAATGTAAGTCATAGCCCACTGATAGGTCGCACCAAAGATTCTTAAGGCCAAACGGCATGACACGATAATGTAAGGTTCCCAAGGAGTTATGAAGGTAGTTTTATGTTGATCGGCCGGGCTACCAAAATTTGATCAGATCCCGAAAAGCCATCCATGAGAGAAAGCATCTCATGGCTCGGGCAGTGAGATCAACAAGTTGATCAATACTGGGAGGGGGAAGTCATCCTTGGGGCAAGCGAGGTTAAGGTCTCGAAATCCATGCATATCCGAAGTCCCCCGTCGCTTTAGTGATAGTACGATGTTAGAAATCCATCGAGGATAGTCAATAGGCAAGAATGAAGGAAACAGAAAGGAGTCGCTGAAGCTTTTCTGACCAAGAGGGCAATGCGTGGATGCATTTTTCTCGCTTTCTATTTAACTGGTTTGGAATCGGTTTTAGGGTAATGTTATGGACAAAGCAATGTCGTGGATCAATTCCCGCATGTCAACAGAGGGACCAAGCGAAAAAGCTTGTCATGGGGTACGAGAAAGGTAGTAAAAAGGCGGCTTGTTCTCGATGTGTTAAGGGATTGTCCGATCTTCACAATGTGAGGATCCTCCTCCGTGTGGATGTTGATTTCTATAGTCACTCATTCAACATGGTTTGAGTTTCGCAGATTGTAAGGCGCGTTGAATATAGGAGTCATCCGCACCAAGGTAAGTGAGGATGGAGTCGCCATCCCGCACTCAACAACATTAATCAAGGTGAATCCTCTTCGATCATGTCCGGATACGTAAGGGGAAGAGAAGATGGGTCCTCATTATCGCGCTGATAAGTGAGAGGACCTAGAAGATAGCATTTATGAAAAAAAAAAAAGTTAGGAGGGATAGATTCAGTGGTCTATCGACTCAGGGGGTGACGATGGCAAAATGGGTGATGATGGTTTGGTAGGGGGGTGACGCTCGTCATCTTCCAGTGATACAACCGACACGAGGTTCTTTCTGTAAAGTGTTTCAGAAATCCGAGACCACTACGATCATTGTGTTTGCGTGTAGTTACTGGAATGATCAGATGTCGGCCTTGTTCATAAAGACCAAAACCAAAGCCTTCCAAGACAAATGAGTCAAGAAGGTGAGGGCAAACGACGATTTGTCGTGTATTGAAAATCGATCGAAGGGAACCACACCAAGAGGAGGTTCAGGGGTAACGAGGATGCGCCGACACCCCCATACGTTAGGTCAAAAGCGGCAATTAGGTGGTCCGTAAGAGATTACCTCCCACGCGACGGCCGTAGGTAGGATGCGCATGTAACCGTCCGTACTCCCGTGGGGTATGGAAAGAACTAACGTTATATAGGTGATACTCCCAAAGAAGGCGCTGAAAAACATCTACTAAGGGGTCCGAGGTTGGGATGTTAGTCTCATGGGAAAGGAAGTGGTATTTCATGACGACATGGTGGTTTCACTGTCAAGGTGTGGCCAAGTGGATGGTAGAGGTGTGGTCTGGTGGGATGGTAGAGGTGTGGTCAAGTGGATGGTCAGGTCGATGAATGGGTGTCTTGACCGGTACAAGCACATCATTAGGGCGATATAACATATTACAGGTTTTCAAGGGGGAGGATCAGCTTTTACTGGTAGGACTTCCCTCGTACTCAAATTTTATGCATCTATGTAAGGTGGAGGGAACGCATCCCATAGCCCGATCCAAGGGCGGCCTAACAACATATTGTATCGAACTCTCCCTCAAGGACATAGAAGAGTTCGGGTAAAGTGCGTGGCCCTACACGAATGTTAAGGATCACGGTACCTAAGGTAGAAGTAATAAGATCATCAATGACCGCAACATAATGGGGTCAGCACACACGCAAATGTAGAAGGGATATTCATTTGTTGGAAGGCTTTTCAAGAGATGATGTTTAGACTAAGACCCCCATCAATCATAACACGACGCACCCGAATGTCCTGACATATGTTTCGAGATGAAAAGAGCAGGGTCAGATCTTCTCGCACCAAAGTCAACAATTTCGTCTTCGAGAAACTCGACAAAGAAATGGGCATTGCATGTAGACAGACATAGAAGTGGTCAGGGGAGATAGGTTGTTTGGGTGAGCGAAGCAACGTGATCGGGTGTTAGAATGGAGGTAACAGAAAGGTTTCATTAGGTAAGACCTCTATCCTCAAGGATTTCAACGAGAGCTTGTCGATGAGATTCAAAGTTTGAATGAGATCATATGCAAAGGTCATTTTTACAGTGATCGGTGAAGTCAAGTTTGATCATGGTTCGGGGGAACTCCATCGAGACGGGGTAGGTGGTCCACGAATAACCACTTTAGGTGGTGGTGCGATCGGGATGGTGGACGAGAAAGAGAGGCCGCAGGTGTGCTTTCTTTCGCCTTCCCATTGTTTTTCTGCCCTCGAGTGGCAACACTAATCATGTTGATCTCGTGAACACGAGAGGAGGAGGATGGTAGGGATAAGTCATGGTCTTCGAGAGGTGGGGTTGTAATAATGATAGATCTTGATGAAGCGAGGACAGGTGGTATAGGAGAGGAGATTGAAGCTAAAGGTTTCTCCCTTCGTAAGTTGTCTTGTTTAACCTTTCTGTCTGAGAGAGGTGACTGATGAAGTATGGCTTTCAACGCTTTGCATCCTTCTACATCATGTCCTGGTGTGCGGTGGTAAGCGCAGATTTTAGACTCATCATAACCTATAGGTCGAGGTTTAGATGGATCATAAGGTCTAAGTGGGGGTAGGGAAATGGTCGCATTCTCCACCAATATAGCAAGGATTTTGGCGTAAGACCCTTTGAGTGGGTCAAAGTCAGAGGAAGATGAAGCTATTGACTGGGTAGTTTTTGGTAATGACGGGGTATGGTTGATTTGTATGGGTGGTGGTTTAGCCAAGGGATTTTGATAATGGGATTTAACTAAACGTGGCTTCTTTGGCGCAGAAGCTATGTTTAGCTGGTTAGATGATGAGGCCACCGATGATGTGGTATCAGAAAACAACCACGAGAGCAATAGAGTGACAACAAACAAATCTTTTGATGATGGAATTTGTTTAGGGTCGATAGCGACAGATACGCGGATGATGGTGTTGATATACCCTCGATCTCTCGTATGGGTGCAGTAAGGCGAGGTCATTTTAAAGAAAACGCAGGAGGTATGATATATTGATGCAAGGTGGAGGGATGAGGTCCCAATATGGAAGGTAGGTGTGACGACGATGGTTTTAGTTGTGATAGAGGCATAGGTTGAGGAGATTGAGTCTGTCTCCTAAGTGGATGGATGGCTTTATTTTTAGATAAATCTAGTCGTTTGGGTGGGTGTGTTAAACTGGGTATTGGTGAGGTCCCAAGCGTAGGGGAAGATTTGGTTAGGCTAATAGAGGTGGATGAGGTATTCGTAGAGATGAGGGGGTGAAGATGAGGACATAGGCATTTTAAGCTTCAAACACTTCGGGTATATGGTGAGGCGTCTGGATCGGCCATCCGCATTTGAGTAGAATATGGGGTACTCAAACGTTCCCATAGGACTCGTTCTATCTTCTGAGGGATGACAATCCTCACGTGTAATAGGAACTTTTGTATGGAAGAAAGGTGGGTTGTGATTCCGGTCCACTGTGGGTGTGATACAGGGGGTAGATGAGGCACTGTATCAATGGGCGTTAAGAGGTCAACCTATCACTAAAAAAGATTTAGGCGATGAAGAACTAATAGGTAGGAGGGCATGTTTGAGAGAGGATCCATCATGATTAAAGAATTTGGTGATGTCAAGCAAAGAGGTTTCTCATCTAAGGATGACAAAAGAAGTGGCGAGCCTTCCTCTTGTACAACAAGAATGGTAGAAGGAGATGTTTGGGAAATAGATAAGTTAGATAACATCCGCTCACAATCTTGCAAGGATGTGGTGTAAGAAGGCTCATCCGTGAGAAGAGACCTCTCGGGAAGTGTTAATTCCTCGATGGGTAAAGGAACGGCAAGGATTTCGTCTTGTCTCGATGGTGATGAAGGGGGTTCGGTTCCCGTGTTAGTGAAGAGGCTTGATTCAGAATTTTTCGATAGAGGCTTTTGGGTCCGGGAGTCAAGATCGCATGGATCTCATGAACACTCTCCTCGCCTAAGATATCTTGGTTTACATTATCATAAGAGTGATTCGGGAATGGTTTGTTGAAAATTTTCAAATTTCGCTTAAGCAGGGGGCGTTAGGATTATCGAGGGCTATATCCCCGTATCAACCATTTCCTCGCACTATGTTTTTCAACATCTTGCAGCTTTTCATGACCGTGTCCCTTCACGCGGTGGAAGTTACGTCATTTTCTTTACTCAAGAAGGTATGGCGCGGGTGGAATCAAACCCGAGTGAGGTTTAACAGGAGGTAAGGTAATGGCTCCTGCTTTAAGCAATTTTTCCAATATCACACCATAAGTTTCTCCCAAGGGAGTGTAGTTGATGGGCTCCGCTTTATACTTATAGTGGTTTTCAAGTGGGGGTATTGATGGTGGTTGGGATTTGACCATCACCGCGTGCACAACTCCTTTTGATTTCAAGGCAAATGATGGGTGAGGATTGGTGGTGTTAGGTTTGTTGGTGGAATCTTGGGTTCAAAATTGGGGTTTTTGCTGCACAACCGCAATTTCTCTTCCTCTAAGGCTCGAATCTCTAGTTTTCGAGCCATAGTAAAGGCCTCACAAATGTGCGGAAAGTTTGAATTTGAGGGTAGGAGAGATGTGCTTAGCTTAGCAGCCCGCGTAAAAGTTCGATAAGTTCGGCCCGAGGCAAGGCATACGTAAGTTGGTCGATAAGGCCCCGCCATCGTCCAACGAAATCATGATAGATTCGCTTCAAATTGTCGATGGCATGAGGTCGGTGATAGATACTTTCTGCAATGTTAATGGAGAAATGATCCAAGAAAGATTGGGCTAGTTGGTTAAAAGAGAAGATTGAGTGTCTGGTTAAAGCACCGTACCACTCCAAGGCGGGTCCCGATAAGGACATGGGAAAGGTGCGGAGTAAGAAGGCATCATCATGAGCAATTAGATAAAGCAGGCATGTCTAAATGAGCGCAAGTGTTGTTGAGGATCCTCCTTACTATTAAAACGAGTAAATTTTGGTAATTCCCATCGAGGAGGATATGAATGAAGGGGGACAAGAAGGGTGGATAGGCTCCCAAAAACTTGCTCGTATGTCAAGTGGCGCTACGACTTCCTCAAACAAAGCCTCCAGATTTTGCATTTTGTCCATCATTTGTTTGATTAAATCCGTGGTCGATGGATGAGATGATGGTGCGGTTGCAGTAAAACGGAGGCAGATTGGGGCTGGCGGGCCACCACTAGACAATGGTGGGGTTAAATGTTGATAAGGTATGGAGGACGAATGTGTTGAGGCGACCGAATAGGGATGTCCTATATAAGATGTTGAGGTCACCGGATACGTGTGTGGAAATGAAAAGGTGGGCGGAGCTTGAGAAGGAAAGCTCGTGTGGATAGGTGGCAGAGAGCAAGTCATGAAAGGAGCAGTCTGCAAGAGAGACGAGGTAGGAGTGGTCGGCGGTAATGATATGTGGGGCCCAAGATTAACCAAAGGAAAGCCAATCTGTGCCGTATGAACCCCTGAAGCCGCTGGATTGGGAAACGGGGCTAAGGATGCAGAAGGCAAAGCGGAGTTATCAGGCGGAGAAGGAGCTAAATGAGCAGCTATACTAATAGGCATGCCAACAAGGAGTCACCATCTAAGCGTACGGTCAGTGGGCATGAGACAAATAATATCAGACAAATACTAGGATTAGCGCCAAAATTTTGCAAATTCCTTATCTCCTACAGGATTTTAGGAACCTCACCGGTGTCCGTAGGGTTCCCATGAATGTGAAGGGGGTGATTCAGCAAAGGCACAGAGCAGCATGTGAAACCATGGCGGCGGCTTGCTTCCGAGTGATAACAACCATGAGACAAGAGTACATGAGAGGGTTTCAATCTATCAGAATGTAAAACAACCCTAATGGTGAAATTGGTAGGTCACTGGTTTGTCGTGGATCAGTAAAAGACTAGAATCGATATCGGTCTACTAACCGATGTCGGTTATATCAGAATCGGCGCTTGGCCAATTAACCGATGCTCGATAATAGGACCGGTATAAGAAACCGTAAGAAGTCTGATTTGAGTTTTTAACAATACTTAGTACATCTATCAAACTATTCTCAAGTGATCACGTAAGTAAGGATAGAGAGAAAACAGAACTAAAACAAGCAAGATACACAAGCAAATTAATGAGACTAACCCTAGGATTAGTTTTAATCAATTTGGGCTTATGCCCTTAGACGCAGAATGATGTCAATCCTAAACAAAAGACTTAGGGAAATGTCAAGTTTGTTTTGGCTTATAAGGTTACCTCAATCTAAGTGAGGAATACCATGGAAAAGGGGGATGTTTTGAGTCATTGTGTTAATTGTGAAGTGATTCAATGTGTGTCAGGTGCAAAGAAAGTAAGATTAATTTCTTTCAATACCATGGAAATCACCCCCACGTGTATGACCTGTTACTTAATCTACGTTCACTAGAATTGAAAACAACAAGCAAGAATGTAATGCACGTGTTTTAAACCCAAATCGAAAATGATATTCGATGAAGCAAAGAAGATGACTTTCACTAATGCAAAGCTGGGAAAGCAAGACAAATTCTTTTACCAAATATAAGAAAATATCGTGTGAAATTTTTAGGAGAAGAAAACAGCAAGTATGCTCCCTATATGAAAGCAAGCAAGAAAGAAAGAAACCCGAAATGGGTCCCACCGGGCATGCCAAAATGTTTCACATAGAATGTTTCAGCTTTTGGAATAGAGTTGCTTCTATCCTTTCATTCCTTTGAGAAACAGATAAGGGTTAGGGCTAGGAGGAATACCTGTTGAATGTCGAGAGGGTGTGCGCGTACCGTAGAGAAAGATCAGATCGACTGCGAAGAACTCCTTTTTGTCTGGGAAGGACTACCTGCAAGTAAGAATACAAGACCACCAGATTTTAATTAGATGATAAGTGAGGGAACTGCCTTAGGCCCAGGAAATATGAGACTTCCTTTCGAAGGTGGTCAGTTCCCCTGCTAATATGAATTAACACAAATTCTAACAAATAAGCTATTGTCCAATTACAATTTGTTTACCTTGTTAGAACAATAGAGAAAAGGCTGGTCTTGGTTTTGAATCACGGTGACCGACGCCGGTCAGTGTCACCGGTGCCGGTTGATGATAACCGATATCGGTAGGGGTAGTGATTTAAGGGGTTTGGTAAAAGGTTGGCTATAAGATGACTATGGTGTTTATAAGGCTAGTAAATGATTGGGGATGGGTAACGGGGTGATAGAGAAGGCTCAGAGGGTATGGGAGCTGTTCTTGGGGCAGTGTAGGGGTAGAGGAATGATAGTTAGATGGGGGGTGTTACCGGGTAGTGGATCTGGGAGTAGACTTGTAATTACTGTGATTCAGAAATCCAAGAAATATTATTAAAAGAACGTATAAGACTTACTTACTAGTTCCTGATGAAAAATGCAGGTTCAAGGACTGTGATGATGAAGGCAGGGTTCAGGTAGGATGGTCTGACAATCCGAGATGAGCTATCTCCTCTCCTGATGCTTGGATGAGTGTCACTGGGCTCTGGTTATTCAGTTGCAGTCTTGGGCTTGATGTCCTTCTCTGCAAACTCCTCTCTTTCCTTCACTTGTCTCTGCACCAAGTAAATTCCAGATCCTTCCAATGACTTCTCCTTCGATCAAATGAAAATCCACCCTTTGTTTTTGGTTGGGAGCGATCAGCATCTTGTACGCATGGGAATGTGGTTAGAGAGAATGTAGGCATTAATTTTTAGGGTTTGGGTAAGTCTTAGTTAGTTATGGTAACTTACTAAAAAAAATAGGTCTTAAAGTGAGTCTGATGAGGTGTCTATGTGAGATGTATGTGGACATTATTCCTAATTAAGATATTTAAATAATAAATATGGTGAGGATAATGAATTAATTTAATTTAATTAATTAAATTAATATTGAGTGGAGTGAAAGGATCCATGGCTAGGTTAATGTGAAAGGGTGTTTACTGGCAGCCGAGGACCGAAGGGAGTGTGACCTAATTTTAGTGTCTTATGTATCTCAACCTGATTGTAATGTCCCCTTTTTTCAAAATAATATAAATTGAAGACTTCTTGCTCATCTTCCTTTCCCACGGACAAGAATTTGAACAAGGAATAACTTGAGTTATATTTCAGTTTCTTTTTTCATATTTAGGTTTTTATTTTGTGTTTTTCTTTTTGGCGAAAGTTTGGGTTATAGTGCTCCCAACATGAAATTAAAAGATACATTAAGCTTAGTAAGAGGTTAGCAAGGTTGGAGAGTTTCCAACATGGAAACAAAAGATAAAGCAATCTTACAAGGTTGGTGTACACTCTTATTATTCTTGGCAGTAACTAAAGGGCATAAGAGGAGTCTCATAAGATCATTTGCACATCATCTTTTGGCATATACACTTTATACTCTGGTCTCTAAGGCTAATTGCTCTTAGTCCATTCCAGTATTGGGTGACAATCCATTATTATGGCATCCAAGAGAGATGAAACCCTTCCTTGTGGGAGATTGGAAGAAATAAACCATTCAATTTGGTGGAGTTGAATACTTTCATTGAAGACCATCTTGTTGGTTTTTATCTAGGGCATCAAGAAGAAGACCTACAAAGAGATTTTGCATTATTTTGAGTCCCTCTCCTAGGAGAAACTAGGGTTAGAGTGTTTTCAGGTGCCTTCTAGGGCACGAAACTTCATTATTATTTGATATTCAAATTCATCATAGTTTATAAGGTTGGTATCTTCTATATTTTGTAATTATTGGGGTTCGTAGGTCTCATTTTAGCTATTTTGTGGACTACACTTCTATTCTAAAATAGATTACATATTGGGTAATATTTCAGATTTGTCACATATTTTGGCACAGTAATGGTTCTTTTAATTGTATATAAATTAGAGAAGCATTGATATATTTAATTTCATCTTGTTTTATGAGTGTTTGATTCCATAACATGTAAATTTTAGTCGTTTGTATTCGATTTTGTGGTTTTTGTGTTTCCTTGGTTTTTGTTTCAACCCTAGAAAGGGACATTACGGTGGGTATCGAGCTTGATGTATTCCCAACCTTGAGGTTTATTAAAGAGGATAAATGGTGGATAGAATTTTTGATGATGTTAGATTCGAAATGCTTGCTCTAGGGAAAGAAAAATTGGCCATAAAATGTCTCACTTGATCCATACCCTTTAAGCTTTGAATGGTGGAAGGATCTCTTCAAAGGAGTCAATAATACTTAGCCATTGAAAGTGGACAACATTGCTAAATGGTGTAAGGAGTACAAGGATATTTTAAATAAGATTCATGATGTCATGTCATTTTTTGAGTTCATAGGAGTAAGCAAGGAAAGATCAAGGCCCAAGCCTAGGTCACGAGCTACACAAGATGAAGAATTAGGGTTACAAGTAATGGAGGAATCCATCATACAAGTTTAAGAGGAAGAAATCATGGAGCTTGATCCAAAGAAGAAATAAGAAGAAGAACCAAATTTATTGGGCATTGAAATGTAATAACCCATGGGAGCCCTAAAAGCTCCCACCACCATTCTAAAATTGAGCTCTTGAACTGGTTTTAGAATAACATGCATATGAAGACATCAAAGCTTGATGAAAATTTGAAGCATGAGCCTAGAAAGGAAAGGGAAATCATTGAGCATGAGTCCCAAGGTAATATATATTTAATATTTAATGAAGTTTCATTGGTTTCAAATGGGTGCATGTAGCTAAATGTTGAAAAAAATCAGATTTTCATAAGGGTAAAGAGGATGACATTATGGAAGGGCATGTCCATGAAAGAAGGGCACTTCTAATTCCTCAAGATTATTTTTAGATCACTTGAAATTTCCAAATAGTAGTCAATGATGGGAAAATTGAGGAATTTTACCACCTTTGAGTGAGTTCCGGAGATGTTCCAAACAAGTGCCAACAAAACAATGGTGGGATTCTTTCCTAACATCCCAAGATATAATGATGTAAAACATCACATTTTATCTCCTCTTATGTTGATTCCATACTTTTGTCAAGTATGGGTAGCTTATTGTTAAGAAATATCACATGTCATGTTTGATACCTTTTAATGTGAAGAACTTGTCGAGTAACATATGACACATAGATCTTTTCTTGCAAGATTATGTGGGCATAAAAATTTGGGTTCCGATTGATCTCTTGAATTGTAAGAAAGAGGAATTCCTTGATATTGTTACTCCATGCATATGATTAGAAATAAATTTGATGGAGGATTGTTTTGAATTTATTATGTATCCTAACAAATTTGTGAAGGATTCTACCCTCGATGGACAAGGAGTCACGGTTTTGATTGATAATGGAGCTACTTACATTTCATTGATGAGAGCTTGAGGGAAAAGGTGGATTTGAAGGTGGAAGATTTCAAAGGATTCACAGTCAAGATAGTGGATGAATAATCCATTCCATGCAAAAGAAGGTGTCTCGAACTCCTTTCGCATTGGGAGATCATTATGTATGTGACGATTTTAATATGATTGGCATAACTTGATATAAATCTTGTGTTTGGGGTCAATGGATACATTCATTGGGAGATACCACTCTTAACTAACAAAGTATGGAGTTAAGCTTCATGGATAAGGAAAAGAAAGTAATACTTCAAGATTGGAAGCATTTAATTATAGATAAGTATAATGTCATATCGGTATAACATAAACATGGTAGAATTGCTTCATGGTTAGGTCACCAACAAAGTATGTGGGTGTTTAGTTGTGTGAGGGTAGTGTACGTTGGAGAATTGTTGTCCAAATTTCTTGTTTGTAATGAAGTTAAAGAACTATCTACTAAATAAACTAGCAACTTAAAAATGTTGGAGGGCTTATGTTACCTTGGATGTGATACGGGCGTTAGATGGCTAATTCTCTCTACTGACTTGATATACCCGCAAATAAGACTAAAAATAATTTGATTAGATAAACAAATG
>CM031238.1:6824540-6904643 GCA_018340775.1 Taxus wallichiana var. yunnanensis
GTTGCGTATTGCCCATCTTCCACACTTCAAAGCAAATACCGTATCATGATAAAGGGTTTATATGTACAAGAACAAGTAATCTAGAATTCCTAAGTAAGTTCTCGCTTCAAAAAATCGTTGTTGTTCAAACAAACCACTTATTCAAATGTCGTAATAGTAGAAGAAGGATAATAACACATGTAGTAGATGAAAAAATATGCACGTCTTCCATTTAATATTTTTGAGCAAATGAAGAAGGCCAATGTTGATGTGACAATGTGAGATGTGTTGGATAATCCATCACAAAGAAATCTCTTATAATTAATCTCTCAAGAAATTACCTCCTGCCGTCCAAGGAAGGTGCAAACAACTCATACCACAAGCTTCATGTTTCTCATGCAAAGGAAAACCAAGTAAGTAAAATTATCAAGACCCTCCTTTTTTACATGTCATCAATTGTGCGAGTAAATAGTCAAAGTGCATAATTTCGTATGATTTGATTCAAGGGCTATTACCTTCGTAATGCCTAATAAAAATTTCTTCAATATCCTATATCTCTCAATACACATTCTATTTCTAAGGGAGTTTTCAGAATTTGATGGGTCAACCATGGGTGTAGTGGGAGTGATAAAAGATCTTGAGTTAACCATCCATGTCTGCCTCAATCCTCACCATAACCCATGATATTTCAATAGATGGACTCGCCTCCCATGTTTTCCATTTTCTCACAAGATATTTCACTGCACCGCTAAGTGTAGCATTTATTTTTCTTTAGATTGGAATCACATGCTTAAGAACTATATATGGTAAAATATTTACAATATAAGAGGAACCCATCTTTCCTACCATATTTAGTCATATGATCCTACCCTTATCTAATCAAATTTCCATGTAATACAAGAAGAGAATGAGAAAATGCTAAGTTTTAGATGAGAAGCCTATTCCTCCTTCCATACCTAATTTGTTGCTAGATGAATGGCTAAAAGAAAACACAAATTTTATTCTTTATGTTAAAGATATCAAGACCTTTAAGACTAGTCTTCTGGTACTTATCAAGATTCTTCGAGAATAATCTATTATACATGTGTCATTCAAGTAAAAGGAAAATACTGACTATTACAAATGTTCTTTTCATGGTTCTAAGAAAAACGAGATGGAGAAAATATTGTGGATCATTTATCCAATGAATGAGAAGTTCTTATTTACTCAATGCCGATCATTGTAGTTTATGTGCTCTAACAATGTGGCCGAGTATGAGGAATCGGGTACACGGTATTCTAATCGGGCGAGAAGTGAAATATCAAATAACGTCATGGTGTTCAAGACACCGAATTGGTTATTCACCAAGTCGTAGGGAAGTGTGCCACAAATAACAAGTTGTTAAAATCTTACTAACATAAGAGTATAGTGATCTACTAAATATATTCATGCTCTTAACTCCGTAGGTCAGTCCTAGTAAAGTCAATAAGGAAGAAAATCAAATGGCATGCCTAGGTTCTCAATTTTCACCGAAAATATTTTTTCAAAGGAAGTGTCCAACATATCAAAATGGTTGCATTATGACTTCTATTTGTTAGAATTTGAGGATTCTAATAAATATGGATTTAATCAACTTATATATTACATAATGTTACAATAAATATTTAAATAAAGATTACATCATAACATAAGTAAATAAAGAAATACTTACAAAGAAATAAATAACATAAAGTGATACAATATTTATAATGGGAAAACCCCACTAGGTAAAACCACTTTGAAAATAACCTTTACTTCGAGAAATTATTTTACATCCAATAAGATCACCTCCTCCTTTAAAACCTTATTTACCAAGGGTAAAACCAAATCACTTGATTCGGGCACAATTCCTTGATATATTTAATATCTCAAATAAGGACCTAAAGTCCTTTTTATATAAGGTGATCGTGTAATGCCTCCCTCACCCACCTTTCAACCTAAAATGGTTGACACATACACCTAGGTTTATAATATTTAATATTAGAAATATAATCATTTCATGATATTAAATATTTAACTTAAAATATATACTCTAGGTTAGCATATTTAATAATAGGAAATATAAATATTTCATAATATTAAATATTAACCTATATATTAGTGACGGACCCATATACATTAAGGGTCGTTGTAATCTACTTAATCATTGTGTTCCAACAATATCAGAGATAATAACACCCTAATCGGAAGGTTTTTGTTAGCGATGAACAAATCGATCAATTCATACAAAATGAAGCTAAATTTTCTTCAAAACTACAATCTTATTTACAAGATGTCTATGGGGATTAGATTATTTAGCTGAAAACAAAACATTTCTAAAATGATTGGTCACTTCTAAACATATTTTTAGTCTAGATGATGGATTCGGTGAGGTGATGATAAAAACATGGTGGAAAAGCAAGAAGATTTTCAATTGGTTACAATTGCTCCGTATAAATAACTTCTGAAAGGTATGTGATTAGGATGAGAAACATGTGTTTATCTCCTCAGGTCAAAGATTAGCTGATGTGTTCTCTCGGGAATATGAATATTTAAAATAATTCAATCCAGATTTATTCTAAAGATTCCATTGATTCTGATCCCAAGAACACTAAGAGGGGGTGAATCAATGTTCAATTCAACCTTTTTAAACCAATTAGATTTCAATTAACCAATAATGCACAAAAAAAGAGAAATAGAAATCACACACACACACACAAAGAGAGACAAGATTTTTAAGTGGGAAACCCAATTTGGGAAAAACCCACTAAACCACAACACTATAGGCCAAAGGTTAAAAATTTGTTGAGCTACAACTCAACTAATGAAGCTACAACTTCAAGTCAAGAAAAAACTTGATCAATATACAAGCTACAAATTTCCAAAAAGAACCCACTTCTAATTATATTGAGCTACAACTTAGTAATTTAAAGAAAATTCTCACACTTCAATTTGATGCAAAAACACCTGATGATTGATCCTAAATTAGAAAAACCTTATCTTTCACAATTCATCTAATTCATAAACTCCTCTATTCACTTCATTCATTTCTATCCTTATCCTATTTCACCCTTACACTCACCAAATCTTTCATTCTCTACTTAAAGTTTTCATTGATCATTCAAAACTTCAAGCTTCACATAACACTACCATATTCTACATTTTAGACAAACATTTTTATATAGTGACATTTTAGAGTCCATATTCTCATTTCACTCTCATTTTACACTCCTTTCATTACTTTCAATTCAATTCATTCATCTTCATTTTGATCAATCACTCATTTCATTGTTTTTAAAATATCATATTTCATTCCTTCATCTTCACTCTTTCATTTCATTTCTTATTCTAAACAATCACCGTATATTTCATTTTTCAAAATATCTATTCACAACTCACCTTATTTTTAGTGTTCACTATGCTTTCATACTTTATACTTTCTTTTCAACTTCCACTTCATTTTCAATATATAAAAGACTTATATTTATTTTTTGACTCATTTTTCATATTTAAAAAATCATATTTCATTGTCCTTTCACAAATTTAACAAACAAGGTTCAATTGTATCTTCAAAATTCTAAAACTTTTTTCAGCTCCTAACCTCTTCAAATTCTTTTATTCTCATTTAAGAATTATTCATTATCAAACAAGTCTCTAAAGAATAGACAAGAGTGACTTGCTCACCTCACATTTAAGCTTGAATGTCTTCAAAAGGCATTCATATTGACAAGAGTGTAATTTCAAGGATTTCAACAAGATTCCATCTAATGAGTTTAAAACAAGTGATTCATTAACTTCAATCTAATTTTATGAACCATATTTTGCACATCTTCAAAATTTCAATGATTTAACTTTTCACAAAGACACCTTAACAACCAACCTTTCACTCAATTTTTAGATAGCTAGTCCATTATTATGCAAACATGACCTTCACTTGAGATATTTAATCTTTATCCAATATTTCAAAGCATATTTTTTTAATTGTGAAAAAGCATAACCAATAACCTTGTAATTCAACTTTATTTGGGCCCGGAACCTTTAAAACCTTCATTTTGAAAATTAGAGATTTTAAAAAAATTTTTTATGTCAAGTTACAATCTTCATAAAAAACAATGAGATACCTATCAAGTTTTTTATTAATCCTTTTTAAATTTATTCAAGCATACTCAAGTCATCCTTCATTTTATTCATGCAAACTAAATTTGAGAAACATTATTTTCGATTCCAAACCGATTCTTTTTCGTAAATCTAACACATTTTTCTCTGAAAACAATGAAAACACTTTAATACACTTTTAACCTCATGGGCACAATTCAAAAATGAATTTCTTCTCAAAAAATTCTTTCCAATACTCAAAAAATTCAATCATTAATTTTGTATAAAAAGGTCCAATTTCCAAAATAAAAAAACTTTCTATTTATATTTTATATTGAAATATCTAAAAATTTTTACAATGATAAAGATTATTTTATCCGATCAAAAATGTTGAATGAAAACCCTTAATCATTCAAAGCATGGTAACACAAGATCAATAAAATTCTTCATTGGCTCACTTAAAAATTGATGAATCCTTCAAAAATTGAATGAAATTTGAAAATTTAAATATTTTAAATCATGTGATCATTTTCACCTTCTTCAAAAACAACATTACTTACCTTGAAAATTCTTCATATGCTTTAAAAAAATTCTTTAATGGTTCATTGGGAAAAAGTGCTAAGAATTCTGGTCATGAAGCATTATTTAGTTTACTTTTTTCACCTTTTGAAACCTATGATGTATTTTAAGGACTAGAACATATTACATAGGTGTTCCATACAACAAGACTTCATGAAAAATTTAAGAAAAAAATTTCATTATGATTCAACATACAAAATCTTGAGATATGAACTTACATTCAAGATGGTATCACATACAAGCAATGAGAAAACAACTACTTCACGACATTTTGCCCAAAATATCCAAATTTACTATATAAAATATTGTTCATGTAGATTCTATTAATGAGATCAATTATGATCAAGAGCAAGAACACAATGATCATTAAACACCTGAAGATTCAAAGAACATGTCTCAAGAATATTCATGCTACTAACTTCGACTTCACTTCCAGACAACATGTCATGATTGATTTCACAACTCAAATTTACATTCATTGGCAATAACCACCTCAAGAATGCACCTTGAAAATTTACATTTAAGAATTTGGGAAACTTTTAAGGAAAACATTTCAAGATTACAAACCACTTATACATTGACCAAAAATGAGTTTTCAAATTTTAAGAGAACAAACTCAAATTTTTCCAATGCCATTTCATGACCAACTAAGGATTTTTTTAGAATATCACTCAATTTTTGAAAAATTACTTTATCTAAGAAGTCCTCTAATCATTACTATGAATTTTTCATATTTTCTCTGATAAGAAGACAAGACTCAAAATGCATTTCTAAAAAAATTTTAGAAAACTAACATAACTTCACATACCTCTTCAAAACTTGATGAAATTTTTTATGAAGAACTAAAATCACCCTCTCAAAAATGATCCATAATTTTTAAATAAATATGTCCAAATTTCCTATTTACAGACTATCTCATTTAGCCTCACCACTTCCTCTCAAAATCGCTTTGGTGAATTTTTTAAATTTATCTCAAAGGAGCTAAACTAAGACCTTGTTTTCTTGACATTAAAAATATCCATAGATCTTCCCATGCTCATATTTCTTATCAAGACATTTACCAAAATTCTAACCTTCCACATACTCTAAAACAATCTAATGAAATTTGTCTTTAGACATAACTCACCTATAATATTTGTTCCATTATCATATTTTTTCAAATATTACTCAACTATTCCTATGAACTTTATTTACTTCCAAGAATACAAACTTTTTATTCTACCTTCTACTTATGAACCACCTGAACTTTGACTCATGTATCTTTTTAAATCCACCTCTAAATGAGCTACCAACACATGAAACCAAATTAAACCAACTTAAATCATGCTTGAACCATGAATATTTATCCTACATGCCATTTCACTCATCCTTTTCCATCAATGTCATGTGACATCAATGACAACAACCAACAAATGTAACAAGGTTCAAAATCTCCCCTTTTCATTGATGGCAACACAGTAGAAACTTTGATGGAAAACTATATGATGACATTTTATGTAAGACCATGAAATCAAGTTTCCAACACACTCTCTCCCCTTTGAAATCTATGAAAAGGTGTACAAACACAACAAATTGATTAGCTTGAAAAATCAACATAAAATAGAGTATGCTCATACCTTAAGGGAATATGTTGCTTCTTTTCTTGAAAAGACTAAAATTGCTTTATTCATTCCATTCAACACCTGTAACACTCCCTCTGAGATATAAACATGAAAAATTCAGACAAATTCAACCTTCTTCTATTGTTTTACTTCACCTCTTGTTTTTTTCCTATAATTTGAAAAGAACAAACTCCCCTATTTCAAGACTCAAATCGAGCCCTTGGAGAGCAAATTTGGCACTTATCTACTCCCCTATCATTCTGAGATATTTAGTGACTTTTAGGGGCTGATTTACCCCCAATTTATGCCTTAACTTCTCAAAACTATCTCTAGGAAAAGGTTTTGTCATTATATCAGCCACCTCTTCTTTTTTGGATACATGCTCAAGCTTGATTTTCTTCTCATTGACTTGTTCTCTCATAAAATGATATTTTATGGGTATATGCTTTGTCTTTTGAGTGTAAACACTAGGTTTTTTGAAACACTTATAACACTTGTACTATCATAATACAAAGGAATTGGACCTTTCACTTTCCACTTTGTAATCTTCAAGTGTTTGTTTCATCCACATCACTTGTGTACAAAAATAGTTGCTGCAACATATTCAACTTCACAAGTAGAAAGAGCTACAAGAGACTTTTTTTACTTAACCATGAAACAAGGCACTTACCAACAAAGAAAGCTCCACCAGTTGTGATTTTTCTATCATCTAAGTTGCCTGCCCAATCTGCATCTGTGAAGGCCTTAATCTGAAATTCATTACATCTTGATACCAAAGACCATAATCTAATGTCCCCATGAGATACCTAAATATTATTTTCACTACTAGAAGATGAACTTCCCTTGGGTCTTCTTGAAATCTTCCTACCAAACCAACTTCCTACATAATATCAAGTCTTGATGTTGTGGAATACAAAAGGTTCCTATCATGGACTCTATATAAAGTCTAATTTACCTTTGGTGAATTATCTTCTCTTACTGAGTTTACACCCTACACTCATAGGAGTGCTAATGGCTTTAATCATGCATCTGGAATCTCTTTAGCATTTCCTTAATATACTTTGTTTGTGAAATGAATATTCCTTCCTTATTCTGAAGAATTTGTAGCCCTAAGAAAATGAAATCTCTCCTAACATAGACATTTCAAATTCCTTTTTCATTACCTCAGAGAAGCCATGTGACATGCTTTCATTATTTCTCCCAAAAATGATGTCATCCACATACACAACCACAATCAACAGGTGTTCTTTTTCTTCCTTAATGTACAAATTACTATCTACTACACCTTTCCTGAATCCTTTCTCAATCAAATATTTGTCTAACCTACTATACCAGGCTCTAGGTGCTTGTTTGAGCCCATATAATTTCCTTTTTCATCCTACACACATAATCCAAATCATCAGTAAGAGTAAAACCATCTAGTTGTTCTCATATAAACCTCTTCATTTAGGTGCCCATTGAGAAATGTTGACTTCACATCCATTTGATATACTTTGAATCCTTTATGAGCTGCATATGCTAAGAAAATCTAATGGCTTCCATCCTAGCCACAGAGAAAAATTTCATCAAAATCTACTCCTTCAACTCTGTGCATAGCCTTTACAAACCAACCTTGCTTTATTTCTTGTTACTTCACCTTTTTCATTCAATTTGTTCTCTAAACCCACTTGGTTCCAATGATATTCTTGTCTTTTGCCTAGGTACCAGCTCCCATGTTTCATTTTTCTCAATTTGGTCCAGCTCTTCATTCATTTCTTTTATCCAATTTGATCCTTACTTGCCTCCATTACATTCTTTGGTTCTATCTTTGGATAAAAGAGCCATATCTTCTTGATTTTGAATATTTTTAGTCTCCTTCTTGTTTGAACACTACTTTCTTTGTTTCCTATGATTTGGCTTGAAGGATGATCTCTTTTGACTTTCCTTGAAGGTGCTTTGGTGTCAGTCTTTCTTCTTCACTTTCTTCTTCATGTTCAACTTCTGAAATTTCTTCATCATCCTAATTTTAGCAGCTTGTGGAGTTTCTTTAGGCTGAATTTTCACCTTCTTTGAACATGATTCATCAACTATAACATTTTTGCTTTCAATTATCTTGTTTTTGACTCTTATTATAACACCTATAAGCTGAACTAATAACTGAGTATCCTAAAAATATACCTTCATCACATCTTGAGTCAAACTTACCTTGATTTTCATCATCCCTCTTGATGTAGCACTTTCCAAAGACTTTGATGTGTTTTACACTTTTCATGGCCTACCTTTCCATAGCTCATATGGTGTCTTTCTTATGTTGTTTACTCTGATTTTAGCTCTATTTAATATGTATACCACTTGTGTACCTACTTCTTCTCTCCAATATCCATCAGGTAAATTTTACCTTCATTTAGCATAGTTCTAGCCATTTCTTGCACCATTTTGTTTCTTTCTTTCAACCACCCCATTTTGTTGAGGTGTTCTTGCAGCTGAAAATTGTCTTCTTATTCCATGAGTCTCACAAAAATCATCAAATTCAGCTGACCAAAACTCTCCTCCTCTTGTCAGACCTTAAGCTCTTTATTTTTCCATTCTTTTCATTTTCAACTAGAGCTTTTAAAAGCCTTGAATATTTCTAATGCCTCTGAATTTTCCTTGAGAAATGCAACCCATGTCATCCTATTGAAATCATCAATCAACAACATAAAATAGCTATCCCCATGTATGCTTTCAGTTTTGGTTGGTCCCACAAGGTCTGTATGAATCAATTCTAAAGGTTGTGTGGTGGAATACTCTTTTGTTTTGAAACTTCTCTTTGTTATTTCCCATGGAGGCATGCTTTACAAAGTTTATCAGTTGGTTTTTGATCTTAGGCATGTTTCTAACACACCCCATAGAACTGATTTTGACAAGATTGTCAAAATTTAGATGTCCCAATCTTCTATGCCAAAGCCAACTCTCATCCACTTTACTTGTGAAACATTTTTCTTTGTTTACTTCCTTTGAGAACATACATGTTATTTTTAGTTCTCTTTTCTTTTCCTACCACCTTTCATGTTTTTCTTTTTCTTATGTCACAACCTTTATCATGAAATACAACAATATATCCTTGTTTGCACATTTGACTAACACTCAAGGAGATTGTGCTTTAATCCTTCAACATACAATACATTTTCAGTTATAGTTTTTCCATTATCAAGACTTAGCTTACCTTTTCCAATAATATTTGTGATGTATTGTCCCCAAATCTCACTATGCTAGATGCATTTTCTTCTAAGGATATGAATTTTCTCTTGTTTCCTATCATATGGCTAGAACACCCACTATCAATATACCACTCCATATCTTCACTCTTGTGAATGAAAGGTTTTTGTGCTATCAATCCTTTCTCTTTAGTACCTATGTAGGATCTGATTTAACTCTATAGTAGACATTCTTTTTTCTGTCGAGAGGTCTTTGATAACAAAACTTGGCAATATGCCCATACTTTTGACAATTATAACAAATCATTCATCCTTGTTCCTTACATGATAAAATTTCATATATGCCTACCATGAACCTTTGAATACATCCTACATTTTGCAGCTTTGTGACCAAATTCATTACATGCAAAACAATATCCATAAAATGAGTGTGCATACCTCATGGCATAGTGTCTTCCTGGATAATGTTTCTTCTTGAAATCAACTTTCTTGACTTTAGGGGTTCTTCATTTGTCTTGGTCACCTTCTTTCTTGCTTGATTTGTCATCTTCCTTCTTCTCTTCAAATCCCAAACTAGTTTTGTCATTTGCATCTTTTTGCTTGCTTAAGAGATCACTTCAAATCAGTTGTGCTCTTTTCAAACTTGTGGTAGACTTTCAATTTTGCAGAGGTCTGATCCAACTGAGTTTACAGCAACTCCATTTCAGTTTTGAGCTTCAAATGTTCTTCTTCCTTGATCTTAAAGGCCTCTTCAATTTTCTTTACTTGTGCTTCAAACTCCTTAACCATTTCTTCATGTTCTTGAGCTTCCTTTTTCTGATTTTCTTCAAGAAGTCTGATCTTTCCTTCATACTCTTTTACCATGAGTTTTCAGTTTTTGGTTTCTCTTCTTTTGATGCTTTATTTCTTCTAGAGCACTTATTAATTCAGCCTCAAGATTGAATTCTTCTTCTTCTTCATCTGAAATTTCATATTGGGTCTAAATTTTTCCTTTAGAATTACTTATGTGGATACTTTATAGCCATAAACAAGTTTCATCTTGCATACCTTCATCATCACTTTCAAGCTACTAGAATCACTTAACTGTGAGGAGCTTGAACCTTCTTGTGTAGAAGTTTTTCTTATTTTTGAAGTACTTATTTTTCCCACCTTGCTTCTTGAATTTATTCTTCTTTTTTGAGAAGATTCCTCATCATCTTGATTTCTTTGTGTTTATTAGGACATTTAGAAAAAAAATGACCAACTTGCCACAAATGAAACATTTAATGGGATTTACCAGTATTTTCTTGAACCTCTCTTCATCTTCCTCACAAACATGGCTTCTACCTTCTCATCATCTATCTCCATATCAGAATCATCTTCCTTGTTCTTTTCTTTGTGAATCTTTTATCTGCTTTAAAATATTCCTCTTTACTAATTTTGAATCACTAATTCTCATCTCATATGCAGTCAATATTCCATGAAGCTCATCCATTTTCAGGTAGTTAAGTCTTTAGCTTCCTCTACTGTTGACACTTTGGCATAAAATTTTGAGGACAAGGATCTGAGCACCTTCTACACAATCACACTCTCTTTATCTTCTCTCCTAAACCTCTGATCATATTTATGATTTCATCCATTCTCTGTAAATATGAAGAAACATTCTCACCTTCTTTCATCTTTATGCTTTCAAATTATGCTCTATAAGTTTGTAACTTGGCTATATTTACCTTTGATATCTCCTTCATAAATTATCTTTAGCTTGTCCCACATTTATTTAGTTGTATGGAACTGCATCACTTTATAAATTCAACCTCTTCTATCCTACACAGGATAATTGCATTCATGTCTTTAGAATTTTCTCACTTTCTCTTTTCCTCTTCATATCTATGGGAGGTGTTATGTAGGGTAGCCATTAAACACAAGCTTTAATTATGTCCAAGTGAACATTAGATAGGTTTTCATCAACTAATTGCAAAAGGCATAGTTTGAATATTAAACAAGGGTGCCTTGGAGGTAGAGAAGCCACTAGGTGATTTGCTTGCCATAGTTGAATTTACTGGATCTCCCTTGAGTTGTTAGACTCACTTCACCAGGGAAGCTTTGATACCAATTGTTAGAAACTGGAACACTGAGAGGGGGGTGAATCAATGTTCAATTCAACTTTTTAAACCAATTATATCTATCACTTAACCAAAAATGCAAAAAAAAAAAAAAGGTAACCCCACATACATAAAAGACAAGGGTTTTTAAGTAGGAAACCCAATTTGGGAAAAACCACTAAACCACAAAGACTATAGGCAAAGGTTACAAAATATTTTGAACTAAAACTCAACTACCAAGCTATAACTTCAGGTCAAGCACCCACTTGACAATTTACAAGCTACAACTTTCTAGAAAGCACCCACTTCCTGATTTGACTAAGTTACAACTTAGTAATTACAAATAAAACTTTATCACGCTTCAAATTGATATCAAAACACATGATGATGATCAAAGATTAGTAAAATATCTTTCACAATTGATCTCACCCTTCATCAAATTTCATTTCTTCATTCATTTCTCTTTCCTCTTGTCATCTTATCAATTGATACACTCACTTGTCTTTTTTTAATAACTAGAGTACTTCTATATTGTACTTCAAAACTCAACAATTACATAACATTGTCATATTCTCATTTAATAAGTATTTCTTACACTAATCTCCCTATTTTGATTTCACTAAAATTGATATCCTTTGAGTTCACTATTTCATTCAAAACTTCACTTTTATGAGACCTTTTATATCATTGATTTTCAAACCTGTCATATCCCTACCTTCAAGTATTATATGTCTTTGTTTCTTAATAGTCTCATATCCTTCAATTTATAGCTTTCACACACTCACCCTTATCTTGTACCTAGTTTTCATGCTTTCATACTTCATACATTTCTCTCAAAGAGGTTTGGGAAAGGAGAATTTGTCTTTTTTCCAACAAAGGGTTTGTTGAAACGGAATGGCATTTCATTATGGAGTGTTCAAAGATATGATGATATCTTTATCTAAATACGAGAAAAAAATTAAAATTGGAAAACTTAAATGAGTTATTTGTAGAAATAAAAATTCAAAAGATCATTGGTTTAGTGCTCAAGATTGATGAAAGAGAAGAGCTGATATGGCAAAGAGTCTAAAAATTGCTTAATGTATCAATTTTGTTTGGTCTCATAGACTCTTCAGTCTCATGGACATCATTAAAATATCCCATTTCATTTCATTTCAACTTCCACTTCACTTTTCTAGTATATATTAAAGACCACTATATATTGTTTCATTGCTTTTTCTATCTTAAAAAAACTTATAAACATTTCTTACAAGCACACATTTGTAGAAAATTTGTAATCTTATACTGAGAAAACAACATAAAATAAATAAACCGAATAATTAAATAACTTGCATAAATAGAATAATATTCAAACCATCACAGGTTGTGTAATCTCCATTAATTAACTCATACTCAGAGCTTTGACTCAAATTACAATGAAGTTTGTGCATGCAACACTTCTCTAATTCTACCTGCATATTTCACACTTCTGTGTGTGCATACAAAGCAATTACAATTGTTGTTATTTAAATAGAATAACTCACCCACTAATATCTCTTCAACTAAGCATTCTAAATTTAAACTCATGCTTTAAAATAGTTGCATGTTGTGCATGAATTAAAGCAGATTTATTTGAATTAAATCTAATCCTAAAAATAGGACTTTAACTAAAGCAAGACTCATGCTAAACTAAAGCAAATTAAATCTATTTTTAATCCTTCTAAAATAGCTACGGTTGGAATTAGCAATGCATGGTGCATGCATATTTCCAACACTCCCCCTTAATTTCAAACTATAGCTTTCACTCTTTTGGAACTTCATTTGCTTTTTCAGATCTGTCATGCACAGGATTACAAACTCCCAAACAATCTCTCAAATATTCAAAACTTATTTTTCCAAAGCCTTTGTAAAAATTTCTACAAACTAATCTTTCTGATCTATAAAATTCAAGAAAATTTCCTTTTTGTTTACCAACTCCCCTGATAAAATGATACCTCGTATCAATATGCTTGCTCCTCTTATGAAAAACATGATTTTTGGACAATGCTATGGCTAAGTTGTTGTCACAAAAATCTTTGTAGCTTCCTCTTGTTTATGTTGTAAATATGTCAACACTCTTCTCATCCAAACAACTTGACATGTTTCTCATGTTGCTACTACATACTCTACGTCTTTGATGCCCATGAAACCACTCCTATTCCAAAGTGAAAAGTATATCCGGATGTGCTTTTCCAATCATCTATACTTCCAACACTGTCACTATCTATATAACCAATGAGTTTGAACTCATTTGAACTTGAATAAAGAATTCCATGATTCCTTGTTCCATGTACATACCTCAAAATTCTTTTTCTAGCTTTCTAATGTGAATCTTTTGGAGATTCCATGAACCTTGATATGAGGCTCACACCATACATGATATCAGGCCTTGTGGCCATCAAATACATAAGACTTCCAACCAACTTTTTAAACAATGTTCGATCCAACAAAGATCCTTCATCCTCTTTCCTCAACTTCAAACCCTATCGCAGAATCAGTGTTGGTGCTAGCTTACAATTCAACATGTTAAACCTTTTAAAACCATAATTTTCATACTTTACCTTGTGATTTTTGGACTTCAATGCCCAAAAATTAATGCATAAGACCAAGATCTGTCATCTCAAACTCCTTCTTCATGGCTGATTTGAATGACTTAGTAAATGGATTTCCAAGAATGATCAAATCATCTACGTATAAATAAAAATTTAAGTTTTACCTTGCTCATTTATCTTGGTGTATAAGGTAGGATCACTTCTCGCTCCTACCTGAAACCATTCTCAATCAAATAAGAATCTATTTTATTATACCAAGCTCTAGGTGCTTACTTGAGACCATAGAGTGCTTTATTCAATCTGTATACTTTTCCTTCATGACCTTCAATCTCATAACCTTCTAGCTGATTTACATAAAATTACTATTGTGGAAAATCAGCAACACCCCTAGATGTTGATCAGACTTCTAGTTGACATTTTGGACATCCAAAGCAGTGATTGCACAAATATCAATCCTCTCCTAAAGTGTGGGACTTGAAAATGGGAGAGGAATCTCTAGATTAGAGGTTGGTTCCTCAAATCCTCTGATCAAATATATCACTTACAAGTTGCAGAGGTTTAAATTCAAAATCCTACTCTAAATTCCAAAGAGGGCAGAGATAGAGAATGCAAAAATTGAAACTAATGCTAATAGGGTGATGCACCAAAGGAGTGGTGAACATTTTTTGCTTCTACAGACTGACACAAATCATGGAAATGCAACAAAAATTCATGCACAAACTGATGACATGTAATGAAAGATCAGAAAGAAAACAAACAACATAAGCAGAGGATTGAAACTCATTCACAGAGCTTGCATTGTCATTTTTAATATCAAAATACATACATTACAACATCTGGGAGACAAAAACATGTTGCAGTCCTAGAAGAGGCCTGATTTTTCCACAAAAATCACCTTTTGTGAAAGAGGGAGCCTGCAATACATAAAAAATGTTCAACCCTTTGAAAATGAGCCAAATCTGGCTTTTACAAGCAGCAAAACCATGAGCCCATGAGAGAGAAACATGGAGAGTTTCAACCACCAACCAAAAATGTAGTAAAACATCATAGGCATCCTTACAATCCCATCCCTTGACATTTTTCAGCCATGCTGAGAGAATGCAAGCCATTCTTCATTAAAAATGGTGGTTGAAACGTCATTTCGCCCATGACCACGTGCCGAGGTGTTTTTCGATTTTATCTCTCCAAACTTCATCAAAATGCACAAATGAACCTCGAATCTTGTAGAGAATTTCTCCAGCTTTCCATTTATATAAAGAACATGAAAAATCGAGCTTCTGGATCGAAAGATATGGCCGTTTGAAATTTTAGGGCAAAACAGGGCCAAATCGGATTGGCGGGCAAAATTTTTTTAATTTTCCACTTTTTGGTCATTTGGAAAATTTTCCAAAAATTCCCACGCTCCGCCATTATGGGTGCCATGTGGCATGCTCTAATTGGGGTGAGCCCTTCAGTGCTTCATTTTCCTTTGTTTTCACCATCGGAAAATTTCTGAAAATTCCCCGCTAAGCCGATGATCTAAGGACACGTGGCGCATGTTGATTGGGTAAGGGCTTATCCTCCCGAATTCTTCCATCACTTTTTGACCATTTTTCTCATTGGACACATGGTAAAACCCCATTGGATGTGGGCTTTCCCCTTAAAATTTTCTTTGCCGGCTTTTCTTGAGTTTTTTTGCCGCCACCAAACACGTGGCAAGATGTGATTGTTTCGTGCTCTGGGGTGATTTTTCCTTTGAAATTTCCTTCTTTTTCCTTTGGGAAAATTTCCCAAATTTTCCCCACCTTCGCCATTCCGGGACATGTGTCAGCCTTTTATTGGATGTGGGGTTGGGCAAACATTTTCCTTTTACGCAATCCCTTTTGGAAAAATTTCCAATCTCCTCCCGCGCTCCGCTTGCCCGCGTGCCCATGGACATGTGGTGGGCTCTGACTGGTCGGTGGGACTATGGGCCAATAATTTTCCTTTCCCCTTTTTCCCCAACACTTTGCCAAAATTTTAACTCCACCTCCGTACTCCAAAATTCCAACTCCCTGGGGACACGTGGCAAAGCGTGATTGGGCGCGGGCCTTTCCTCCGAATTTTCCATGGCGCCAACACTTAGCCAAATTTTTCAATTTTTTCCTTGGACACATGGCACAATCTGATTCATCAAGTGGCTTATGGGGAAACTATCCCTTTTGAAAACTTTTCCAAACACTTGGTAAAAAAACCAAGTTTTCCTTTCGACCCCGCCACTTCCTTGGACACGTGGCGCCATTTCATCAAGCCGCGGGCCTTTCAAGGGAAATTTTCGCACAAAAACTCCGCCTGCCACTATAACTTCAAAAATACATGGAGTTAGGAGGAAAACTTTACCTTTCTGGAAAGCTGAGAAAATATCTATCCAATGGTGCCATTTCCAGAAAGTTTTGAGTGCCTAAAAAGCAAAAAAATATGACTAAGGCACAAGAGAGGGAAGAATGAAGGAGTTAGCCACAAAATGAGCAAGGGAAAGATTTTGGATAACAATTTTGGTGACTCAGAGGGGTCATCTCGCTCACCGTATGAAGTTACCAAATGGGCTTGGCAAGCAATCCATTGGGCATGGAGTCATTAAATTCTCTGTTTGGTACCCCAACTGACTAGAACACTGCAAGGAGGAAGATGGAGGGTGACACATCATCTGATTGGAGCAAGGCCTAGTAAACACATCTCCAGGAACAACAAGCATGTGCCAAAGCACTTAGGGAAAGCAAAGCTAATCTATAGAAAAATAATGTGCATAAGAACTTGGAGGAATGAAGACCTAGCTAATATGTACAAGGTGGAGAATTCCTTTAGTATAAATGCTTTAGATAGATCCCATCGACTAGAATTTGTAGTTCTTCACCATCCAATGAAGACAATTGAAATCATTTTTGTCCTTACACTTTGTGACTATGTATGGGTCACTCCAAATGGCATCAAATTTTGAATGCCTTCCTGGTTTTGCTCTATCTGCATCCCATTTTAACACTAGATCTCCAACTTGGAAAGATCTATCCTTGGCCTTCCTATCAAAGGTCTTCTTTATCAAAGCTTCATCCTTCTCCATTGCCCAGATGCCTGATTTCTTATTTCTTAGAGCTCCATCAATTCTCGCATATCTAACCTCCATGGGCTAAAACTCCAACAACTCCAATCAAGTTTCATGAGTTCCAATGTTGGCAACTCAAGTGACATGGGAAAATTACCTCTCTTCCATAAACAAGCTTGAATGGGAGTTACATGTAGATCTCTTGGGAGTTATCCTATCAGCCCATAAGGCTGATTTCAACTTAGTATGCCAAGATCTCTAATTTTCATCAAGGGTCCTCCTAATGATCCTTAACAAGTTCTTGTTTGTAGATTCATCTTGGCCATTACCCTGAGGGTAATAGTTTGATGAAGTACTTAGGTAGATCCCATTCTTGACAACCCATTCATTCACCTCGGACACAATGAATATCAATGCATTATCTGATATTATTGTAGTAGGTATACCAAATCTAGTTGTTATTCCCTCATAGAAGTCTAGGATGCTAGATTCATTTGCTTCCTTGAGTGCTACTACTTCAGTCCACTTGGTGAAGTAATCAGTGGCTATTAAAATCCATTTGTGCCCTTGGCTTGAATTGGGATTAATGAATCCAATGAAGTCCAAACCCCATTGCATGAATGGTTGGTCAACTGAAATTGGATGCAATGGAAGGGCAGCTAGTCTCTCTTTACCTGTGAAGAATGCACAATTCTTGCACCTCTTGATCCATGCATAATAATCACTGAAAATCTTGGGCCAATAATAGCCATCCCTCATGATCTTTAAAGCTATCACTCTTGGTGCAAAATGACCACCAAATGGTCCACCATGGAACTCTTCCAACATCCTATGAATCTGATTTGTACCAATGCATCTCAGCAGCACTCCATTCACATCCTTCTTGAACAAAACACCATCAACAAGGGCATATGGGACAGCCTGCAATCTAAAGTGTCTTCTTTTGGTCTTGTTCATCTCTAGAGGGAATAGACCTGTGCTTAGGAAGTGCATTATGTCTTGGGTCTAGCAAGGAGTGAGGACACCATCATTTTCCTTTTGAGTGCTTCCTTTCTCATGGTTGTCTTGCAACGCCAAAACAACCTCCTTCTCATTGCATGCTTCCTTGTGTTTTTTCAAGACCAATTGCTCACACAATCCTTTTCCTCTCACCAACTTGGTGACTTTGATCTCTATGTCATATTCCATGACACGAGTAATCCAACCTACTCTCTTTTCATTCAAGTCTTTGTTGAGGAGGAAATCTTTAACTCCCACATGAGAAACCAGCAATTGAACCTTGTTGTTTGAGACTAGATGCTTGAATTTCTTCAAGCTCCTGATTACTACAAGAACATGCCTCTCAATGAAATAATATATCACCTCATAGTCTTCTAGGCTTTGGCTGAAGAAAGCAATTGGCTACTCATCATTGTCTTTGTTTTGCTGTACCAAAATTGTAGAAATAGTATCATCACCCCAAATGCGTAGAGGATGAAATCCTTAGAGAAATCCGGTTGATGAGAGTTGGGTCTTGAGAGATGGATTCTTTGATTTCTTCAAAACTCTCTTTGCCCTCTACTTTCCATTTGAAATCTATGCTTTTATTTAACATCTTGGTGATAGGCTTGATTAGGGCTACAAAATTTGGGACAAATCTTCTAACAAAATTTATTCTCCCCAAGAAACTTTGAAGGGCCTTCTTGTGGCTTCAAGGCAATGGTAGTGCTCTTATGGATTCAACTCTTTTTGGATCAATTGCTAATCCTTCTTTGGAGACAATGTGGCCAAGGAGTTTTCCTTCATGGGCTGAAAAAGACACTTTTAGGATTCAAGGATACTCCAAATCTTCGTACTTTGGGAACACTTGTCCCAAATGAGAGAGATGGTTTCTTTGATTTTTTGAAAAAAAGTGATATCATCAAGATATATCAGCACCATGTTGTTAATCAAATCCTTGAACACCATGTCCATTGCCCTTTGGAAAGTAGCTCCAGCATTGGACAACCCAAATGGCATTTTCATGTATGCATAAGTTCTCCATTTGGTCAGAAAGGTCGTCTTGAACTGATCTTCTTCTTTCACCATAATCTGATTGTACCCCGAATAGCCATCAAGTAGTGAAAACCTTTCGAGCCAGCAATAACTTGCAAAATTTGTTCCATGGAAGGAAGTGGGTAATGATCCTTGAGAGATGCTCTATTCAAATCTCTAAAATCAACACACAATCTGATTTCCCCACTCTTCTTTCTCACTGGAACCAAGTTGGCTACCCAACTAGAATGCTTGATAGGGAATATGATTCTTGATTCTATCAACTTATTCAATTCCTTTCTCATGAGAGGCTCCATGTGCGGATTGATCGCCTTTGTTTTTTCTTGATGGTTTCGGTGATCCAATTCAATGGTGTGTTGAGCTAACTTGGGATCAAACCTTTCAAATATTCATATCTCCAAGCAAACACATCGGGAATTCTTGACAAAGTCGTATGAACTCATACCTTTCTTGCTCAGCTTGTCACTTTACCAACTCGAGTGATTTTCCTTCTTCCACCAAGATGAACACTGAATCTTCTCCCTTGACTTGAATGTTTTCCTTCTCCTTCCTAAACTGATCATTAGGATTGAAAATGGACTCCAAAGTAATAAGTCCCTTTGGTAGTTTGTTGGTTCTTAGCTGTACCACTTGGTCACCATACTGTTGTTCCAACTTTTCCTGATTTTTAGCTGAGAACTCAACCTCTTCTTGCAAGAAATGGATGATTTGCTGGTCATTTTCAAACACTTGCCAACTCATATTGTTAACCGCAGCCAAGGCCTTACAATCACATGGATGTTTGGTTGTACCTTGTCTTTTTGAATGCTTTCAACAACATCAAAGGCTGCCCCAACTACTACAAGCCTATCAGCAACTTGGTTCTCTTTTCTAGGAATGAATTTTATGCCAAAACCCTCAAAATCTTCAATGAGGTCCCACACCCTATTTTTGTAGCACTTGAGTAGATCATTCTTGATAAAGCATGTTGCCCCTTAACTTGGCTTGACAATCAACTCACTGTCACCAAAGACATGCAAGTTCTTTATTCCTCTCTTGATTGACCAATGCAATCCTTGTATCAAGGCTTCATATTCAGCAATGTTATTAGAGAATGCAAACTGAAATATAAAAGTTGAATAATACTTAACTCCTTGATGCGAAATAAGCATAGCTCCACCTCCTACACCTTGTCTACTCCTTGATCCATAAAAAAACTGTCATACCTCATTTTCATCCTTGTGGTTTGGCTTGGTGATGCTATGAATAGGCTGATTTTCTTCATGCATGCAATAGACTCCTAGCTCAGATTCTTCTACTTCTTGATAAGGATCAAAAGCGTGCACCTTGTTTTCCCATTCATAAAGAGTTAGATCTAGGATTCTTCCTACCTTGGTGTCAGTTTCATCAGTGCTTGGATAATCTTCTTGATCAAACGCCGAACAATTGGTATTGATCTGACTTAGAGTGTAAGGCTCAATGTGAAAGTTTGCAATAGGTTCAGATCTGATTGTGGCTTTAGCTCCATATCTTGTTTTGAACAACATGTGTGACCAATCAATAGATAAGTAACCTCCAATCTTGGCTATGAAATCCTCTTGCAGCATAGGGCAAAGAGTGTTGGAAGATCTATTAATCGAGACATCTTGCAAAACAACAACATTGGGGCATGCATGCAAAGTAAGACTCAAGTTTTTATCACTCCAACATGTTATATTGCTGTCCCATCTAATTGCACTACCCCTTTGGATATGACTTCATATTGAATTCCCAACTGATCAGCTATTTTCTTGGGCATTACTAAACTACTTGCCCTAAAATCAATCATGTAGTTGTGTACTAAATGGTTTCCAATGATCAATGAAACATAGAATGGAGGGGGATTCAACATTTTACCTTGTTGTCCTCCATGATTCCCTTCAGGCTGGGCAGTATTTGTGAGCACCTTCTCTTGCATTTGGACTTGCTGATTTGAAGTTGACCAGTCCTTCATGGCAGCTTGTAGCAAATCTCTTTGGCTTGGGATAGATAGTGATTCCCACATTGATATGTTTACATTTGTCTTCTTCATCTGATCAATGATGTTGAATGGAGATGAAGCATCTCTTTTCTCCCTTGGCCTACACATTCATTCCTTGCACATGGGCAACAACAATTGGCATTTGAGTTGGCCTAGGAGCTGTTTTAGGCAGCCCTTGTGTGTTTGGAACTGAATTTTGTTTGCCAATAATTTGTGGAGTGATAGAAGGTTGTGGATTGCTTGGAGCTAATGGCTTTTCTTCACCCAAATTTCTCCTTTTTGACCTTGTGTTGGCTACAACACTTTGGGAAATTGTTTGATTCATGCCACAAAAATCTTCTACCTGCCAGTTTACAAGTGTGGTATCATTTGGAGCTGATTGTTGCTGGAATGTTTCTTGTTGTTGGTTATTTCCTTGACTACCTTCACCCTCCACACCAGTAGTTGTCACCATTAATGCTTGATTCAAGGAACTGTTGAAGCACATAGACTAGTTGTGAGGTTCATTACATGGGAAACACCAATCATACTCTTGAGCTATGTTGTTTTGCAGACCGGCACTAATGCCTTAGAGGTAGATATGGCATTGGGATTCTAGGGCTGAAATGCTCTGTTGGCGGGTGAGGTCTTACTTGATTTAAATTTACAGTATTTGGATTGGGTGGTCTTTGAGGTTGGTATGGCTGCATGTTAGCCGAGCTTGAGGCCAGGAAGGGAGGTCTAAAACATTGGGCTTGCTGCCTCTTGAGTGTAACCAGCTCATTGCCTAGATTTTGCAATTGCTTCATGACTTCTTGAAGTTCATTTGAGGCAATAGGAGATGAAGTAGAAGATTCACTTGAATTCTGATTTCTAGTATTGGGAATAGGAGCTAAAATAGGCACTTGACTAGTATTTGGGCTCTCTAAACTTGGAAACAATGGCATTGAAGTTCTAGGAGCTAGCTTGTCACTTGAATCAAACAATTTTCAGCTCTAATGGCAATGCTATAAGCAACGGGGATAGTTGTGCCTCCCATGGATTGAATCAACATAGAAATATCAGAATTTAAAGATTTAAGGTAATATAGAAAAGCACCTTCTGGCAACGTTAGCCTTACTACCATTGGAATTATCTCCCAAGTCATTTGAAATCTGAAGTTGAAGTCAGTCAGCTGCTCATTGGGAGCTCTCTTGATGGTTGTTAGTTGTTCCAAAAGGGACAAGTTATCTCCCTTTTCTCCAAACTGCTCATGGAGGGCTATACATAGCTGGTTCCAATTTTGGATAGAACCTGAGGCAAGACTCCTAAACCATTGCAAAGCTTTCCCTTTGAATGAAGATGTCGAGTGAGTTTGACAAAGAACTTACATCTCATTGATCTCATGGATTGCACAAATATTGGAAATATCCTTAACATGATCACCGTGAGTGGTCTAATTTTCTCCAAGAAGTATGGGATGTTTTTCAATGTTGCAAATGGGATTGGATTTTGTGCATTGAGAGCAAGTGGGCTGCTGCCAGTGAAATTGACATAGGGGTTGTTTTGTGCCATTCTGATTGGCCTTAGGACCCTTGTTGATTGAATGAAAGGCCTACTGTGTGGAGGAGTTGATAGAGTTATGTTTGGTGGAGATGGAGACCTTTGAATTCTCCTCAATCTTTTCCTTCTTCTTGGAGATAACTGCGAGATACTCAAAAACACCTCTTCTTCTCTAGCTCTTGACCTTGTGGTGATTCTTCTCATGAGTTTTTATGTCTCCTTGCACCGCTAAAACAGTGATTCTTCTTCCTTGGAGTCGGCATGGATGTATAATTTAGGGCTCTTTTAAGCAAGAAACTCATAAAAATGCACATCAATTTTGTTGCAATGAAGATGAAGACCTCTAAGGTCCCATCGACCATGCAAAATTGTTGTGGCAAATCAGCAGCACTTCCACGGATGTTGATCGAGACTTTTAGATGACATTTTGGACATCCAATGTGATTGCACAACATTGAATCCTCTCCTTAAGTGTGGGACTTGAAAAATGGGAGAGGAATCTCCAGATTAGAGGCTGGTTCCTTAACTTCTCTGATCAGATATATCACTTACAAGTTGCAGAGGTTTAAATTCTAAAATCCTACTCTAAATTCCAAAGAGGGTAGAGATAGAAAATGCAAAAATGAAACTAATGCTAATAGGGTGATGCACCAAAGGAGTGGTGAACATTTTTATTCAGAGATTGACACGATCATGGAAATGTAGAAAACTTCAAGCACAAACCGATGACATATAATGAAAGATCGAAAGAAAACAAACAACATAAGCAGGATTGAAACTCATTCACGAGCTTGCATTATCACTTTTAATATCAAAATACATACATTACAACATCTAGGAGATAGAAAAAATGTTGTAGTCCTAGAAGAGACCTAAGTTTCCCCCAAAAATCACCTTTTTTGGTGAAAGAGGAACACAGTAATACATAAAAAGTGTTCAACCCTTTGAAAATGAGCCAAATCTGGCTTTTACAATGCAAAACCACGACCCCAGGAGAGAAACATGGGAAAATGTGGGAGAGCTTCAACCACCAACCAAAAATGTAGTAAAACAACATGGGCATCCTTACAGGCCCATCCCCTAACATTTTTCACCATGCTGGGAGAGAATGCGAGCCATTCTTCATTAAAAATGGTGGTTGAAACATCATTTCTATCCATGACCACGTGCCAGAGGCGTTTTTCAATTTTATCTCTCCAAACTCCATCAAAATGAAAAAATGACCTTGGAATCTTGTAGATAATTTCACCAGCTTTCCATTGATATAAAGAACGTGAAAAACCGAGCTCTGGATCGAAAGATATGGCCGTTTGAAATTTTAGGGCAAAACAGGGCCAAATCGGATTGGCGGGCAAAATTTTTTAAATTTTCCACTTTTTGGTCATTTGGAAAATTTTCCAAAAATTCCCCATGCTCCACCATTCTAGGTGCCACGTGGCATGCTCTAATTGGGTGCGGGCCCTCTGCGCTTCATTTTCCTTTGTTTTCACCATCGGAAAAATTTTCAAAAATTCCCGCCAAGGCCGATGATTTGAGGACACGTGGCACGTGATGATTGGCGCGAGCCCTGTCCTCCTGAATTCTTCCATTGCTTTTTGACCATTTTTCCCATTGGACACGTGGTAAAACCCCATTGGATGCGGGCTTTCCCCTTCAAATTTTCCTTGCAGGCTTTTCTTGAGTTTTTACCGCCACCGGACATGTGGCAAGATGTGATTGGTTCGCGTTCGGGGGCGATTTTTTCCTTTGAAATTTCCTCCTTTTTCCTTTGGGAAAATTTCCCAAATTTTCCCCACCTCCCGCCTTTTCGATGCCTGGGACACGTGTCAACATCTTATTGGATGCGGGGCTAGGTAAACATTTTTCCTTTTGCGCAATCCCTTTTGGAAAAATTTCCAATCTCCTCCCCGCTCACTTGCCCACATGCCCATGGACACGTGGGGGCTCTGATAGGTTGGTGCGACTACGGGCCAATAATTTTCCTTTCCCTTTTTCCCCAACACTTTGCCAAAATTTTAACTCCACCTCCGCGCTCCAAAATTCTGACTCCCCTGGGGACACGTGGCAAAGCATGATTGGGCGTGGGCCTTTCCTCCGAATTTTCCATGGCGCCAACACTTAGTCAAATTTTTCAATTTTTTCCCCTTGGACACGTGGCATAATCTGATTCACCAGCGGGCCTACGGGAAAAATATCCCTTTTGAAAACTTTTCCAAACACTTGGTAAAAAACCAAGTTTTCCTCCGACCCCCGCCACTTCCTTGGACACGTGGCGCCATTTCATTGGCTGCGGGCCTTTCAGGGAAAATTTCCCACAAAAACTCTGTCGGGCCATAACTTCAAAAATACATGGAGTTAGGAGGAAAACTTTACCTTTCTGGAAAGCTGAGAAAATCTCTATCCAATGGTGCCATTTCCAGAAAGTTTTGAGTGCCTGAAAAGCAAAAAAATTATGACTGAGGCACAAGAGAGGGAAGAATGAAGGGAGTTAGCCACAAAATGAGCAAGGGGCACATTTTGGATAACAATTTTGGTGACTCAGAGGGGTCATCTGCCTGTTGGATGAAGTTACCAGTTGCTTGAAGCAATCCATTGGGCATGGAGTCATTAAATTCTCTAGCTTGGTACCCCAACTGACTAGAACACTGCAAGGAGGAAGATGGAGGGTGGCACATCATCTGATTGGAGCAAGGCCTGCAAAACACATTTCCAGGAACAACAAGCTTGTGCCAAAGCACTTAGGGAAAGCAAAGCTAATCTACAAAAAATAATGTGCATAAGCACTTGGAGGAATGAAAACCTAGCTAATATGTACAAGGTGGAGAATTCCCTTTAGTAGCAATGCTTTAGATAGATCCCATTGACTGGAATCTGTAGTTCTTCGCCATCCAATGAAGACAATTGGAAAGCATTGTTGTCCTTACACTTTGTGACCATGTATGGGCCACTCCAAATGGCATCAAATTTTGAATGCCTTCCCAGTTTTTCTCTATCTGCATCCCATTTTAACACTAGATCTCCAACTTGGAAAGATCTATCCTTGGCCTTCCTATCAAAGGTCTTCTTTATCAAAGCTTGATCCTTCTCCATTGCTTGGGATGCCTGATTTCTGATTTCTTAGAGCTCCATCAACTCTGCATATCTAACCTCCATGGGCTCAAAATCCAACAACTCCAATCAAGCTTCATGAGTTCCAATGTTGGCAACTCAAGTGACATGGGCAAAATTGCCTCTCTTCCATAAACAAGCTTGAATGGGGAGTTACCTGTAGATCTCTTAGGAGTTATCCTATCAGCCCATAAGGCTGATTTCAACTTAGTATGCCAAGATCTCTGATTTTCATCAAGGGTCCTCCTAATGATCCTTAACAAGTTCTTGTTTGTAGATTCAGCCTGGCCATTACCCTAAGGGTAATAGTTTGATGAAGTACTTAGGTAGATCCCATTCTTGACAGCCCATTCAGTCACCTTGGACCCAATGAATGCCAATGCATTATCTGATATTATTGTAGCAGGTATGCCAAATCTAGTTGTTATTCCCTCATAGAAGTCTAGGATGCTAGATTCATTTGCTTCCTTGAGTGCTACTACTTCAGTCCACTTGGTGAAGTAATGTGGCTATTAAAATCCATTTGTGCCCTTGGCTTGAATTGGGATTAATGACTCCAATGAAGTCCAAACCCCATTGCATGAATGGTTGGTCAACTGAAATTGGATGCAATGGAAGGAAGCTAGTCTCTCTTTACCTGTGAAGAATGCACAATTCTTGCACCTCTTGATCCATGCATAACAATCACTGAAAATCTTGGGCCAATAATAGCCAGCCCTCATGATCTTTAGAGCTATCACTCTTGGTGAAAAATGACCACCAGCTGGTCCACCATGGAACTCTTCCAACATCCTATGAATCTGATTTGTACCAATGCATCTCAAAGCAGCACTTCATTCACATCCTTCTTGAAAAAACACCATCAACAAGGGCATATGGGACAGCTTTGTAGTCTGAAGTGTCTTCTTTTGGTCTTGTTCATATCTAGAGGGCATAGACTGTGCTTAGAAGTGCATTATGTTTTGGGTCCAACAAGGAGTGAGGACACCATCATTTTCCTTTTGAGTGCTTCCTTGCTCATGGCTTTGTCTTGCATGACGCTAAAACAACCTCCTTCTCATTGCATGCTTCCTTGTGTTTGTTCAAGACCAGCTGCTCACACAATCCTTTTCCTCTCACCAACTTGGTGACTTTTATCTCTATGTCATATTCCATGACACAAGCAATCCAACCTCGCTCTCTTTTTATTCAAGTCTTTTTGAGGAGGAAATATTTAACTCCCACATGAGAAACCAACAATTGAACCCTTTTGTTTTAGACTAGATGCTTGAATTTCTTCAAGCTCCTAATCACTACAAGAACATGCCTCTTAATGAAAGAATATCTCACCTCATAGTTTTCTAGGCTTTGGCTGAAGAAAGCAATTGGCTGCTCATCATTGTCTTTGTTCTGCTATACCAAAACTATAGAAATAGTATCATCACCCCCAAATGCGTAGAGGATGAAATCCTTGGAGAAATCTCGGAGTTGATGAGAGTTGGGGCTTGAGAGATGGCTTCTTTAATTGCTTCAAAACTCTCTTTTCCTTTGCTTTGTCCATTTGAAAGCCATGCTCTTCTTTAACATCTTGGTGATAGGCTTGACTAGGGCTGCAAATTTGGGACAAATCTCCGAACAAAATTTATCCTCCCTAAGAAACTTTGAAGGGCCTTCTTGTGGCTTGGAAATGGTAGAATTTTTTTGACAAAACCTCCTAAAAATTCCCTTTGAAGGAGATTTTCAAGTTTTTCAGGTTTCCATCACATGCAAACATGTCTTTTACATGCTTCATGTTGAGTGTCTTCAAAACCGAAACCCGATTACATGCCAGTGTATCAGGTTTTCAGAACCCAGGAGCATCGGAACATACCTTACAAAAAACATGTTACATGTTGCTTGATTCCCAAAACCTGAAATGATCCTTTGCGTCGGGTTTTGAACCCGATAGCATCCAGACATGTCTTTTACATGCTTCATGTTGGTTGGTTCCCGAAACCCGATTTGTTAAGAAAACCTTTGTTTGAGTTTTCGGAAGTGCCGAGCATGATGACATGGCATTAATGTTGAGTTTTTGGTTAGTTGGCACACATGTCGAGAGGAGGTGTAATAAATGCTAGGGCTTTATAAATACTCCAATTTTACACGTCATTTCTACCTGACATATTTTTACTATGTGGATTTTTTATACATGCTCCTTCGACCTCCAAACCTGACTGAACTTCTCGATCGATTTCATGATCCATCTTCGATCATTTTTGAATTTCTTGAAGGTATTTTTCTCTTCTTATCATTTTGTGATCTTCGGGTTTGTTTTTGAAGCGTTCTTTTGGCATTTTTCCTCTTTTCTTTTTCTTGCCTCTGGGTTTAGGGTTTAGGGTTGTATTCTTCATTTTTGTTGAATTTCCATGAAAACCCTTGTTTAAAAATCCATCTTGGGTGTTTTCTTATTTCCTTTCATGGATATACTCTTGTGGTTTTTGGGAATAATCTATAAAACTTAACTTACAAGCGTGGTGGAGATTTTACCTGTTCTGACATCCTAGAAACCCGACACCTGTGTGTCGGGTTTTACAGGGTGTCCGACACCATCCTTGTTCCACATAGTATCGGGTTTTGTGAATTTCTCAACACCATTCTGGTTCCGCATTGTATCGGGTTTCGAAAGCTTCTTAACATCCTTCAATTTTGTTTGTCTTGGGTTTCACAGGTGCCCAACATCTTCCAACTTCCGCTTGTGTCGGGTTTCACAAAGTGTTCAGCATCCTCCAAATTCCCTGCAGACCATCAGGTTTTGTAAAGTGCTTAACACCCCTAATTTCTGCATGTGTGTCGGGTTTTACAAAGTTTCCAACACAACCTAGTTTCTGATTATACTGCAGTGTGTCGGGTTTCATGAATTGTCTGACAGGTCTCAAATTCTCGGTTGGTGTGGCGGGTCTGTGGGGTTGCTCAGCAAGCTTCCAAGTCTGATTGTTCAAACAGGAGTTATCTAGGCATTCTTTCTTCAGGACTTCTCATGTCGATCCTAGATCATCTAAGGATAAGTCAGACAGGTCAGGAAAGATGAAATACAAGTACCGGAAAATGGAATCCCCTTCCTACATAGATTGTAATTACGACATCTGAGATACGGAGCTTGGTAACATTGACATGGAAGACTTTTGGAACAGAACCAAGGATTCTTCTCAGAGTCCCTAGATGAAGTCAATAACTAATAGTGGCCTCCCTCTCGCAGCAGGATTCCCAATGTCTGCTCAATGCCCCGAGTTCATTCTGGCCTGTGCTTCTAATTATGACTCAGATTCCCGCTCAGTGAAAAATCAAGCAGGAGAAACCATAGTGAAGTTGGATGGAGGTTACTTTGATGACCTCTTAAGATTACCCAACTTTGAGGAATATGTCGATGTAGATCTTAAGTCAACACAGAAAGCCTAGGACAAAGATCAAGAAGATTGCATCAAGCATGTGAATAAAAATTTCTTGATCAAGGCCAAGCCAGCCATCTCTAGGTTTCCCAAGTTTGTCCCCAGGAGTGATTTCATCCTTGAAATTAGTGACATCATCACCCTGTTGAGTTGAGTATTTGGACTCCCGAGTCAAGAGACTTTCACGGGTGGATGTATCAATTCATGGTCCTTATAAAGAAGAACGAACAAGGGATTGATTGGAGCAGTCTTATAAGTAATGAGATTGATTCCCAGATGAAGACAGTCTTGACTACTAGCAAGTTTTATATGTCATCATATGTCACCTATGTAGTAGCTAGTATGAGGAATTATCTAGGGTTGGACATGAAGGGAAGTAAGTCAACCAAACATATATATTGGTATTTCCCTCAGTTGACAATGAAGGGGTCTGAGGATCAATTCAGAAGAGTGAATGACACCTTCTTTTATGAGAACATCTGCATGTTGAACCCTGACTTAAGAAAGAGAAGAGTCTCTGATGAGGCATGGGCTGAAGTATCAAAATGGGGTTATATCTTCTTGTAGTTCAAGAAGTTCACATACCTTCGGGTGGTCATGTACAGGTGATCCTTTCGATTGCCCAGATTCCCAGGTGATAAGCTGATCCTGATGGAGTTGGTAAGACAATTGTTGGATTTCCACAAATTCCAAAAATTAAACACAAGGTCAGTCGTATCCTTCCCTATTTCCATCGGAAGGTACATGTGCTCGATAGTGGTTAAAGCTAAGAACATGGTGCATGAGCTTTAGGACAAGTTGAAGAAGCACATGAAGCACAGAGATGGATTTGATTTCCGAGGAGTCCTTAAATTGTATGGGACTTTATATCTACATGTTCCCAACATAGAAGATATTTGGGTTGATCTTCGGGATGAAGTTGCCATCCGAAGAAAGGAAAATAGCAGGTTGACAATTGAATAAATCTAGATGCTAGATTTATCTGACATCCCAGAGGGCACCACGGATAACGAGAGTGTCCTTGATGCCTCATATGATGGGTTGAATGAAGACCAATATGTATTCCCAGCCATTGATTGGTCCATCACTGAGAAAGCTTCTATTACGGGAGGGCTGCTCAAATTCTTGCTTGTACTAAGGTGTGGCTCATTTCTTGGGAATGAGTTATAAAGAAGGGAGTTTTTCAAAGCTAGATACTTTGGAAGTGGGACCCTCCAAGGGAAAAAAGGAAAAGGATAAGAACCCTTCCAAGAGGCCAATAAAGGTTAAGTTTGTCAGAAAGGGAGAAGATCAAGTAACCACATCAGTGGCCACTCTCCCACAAATAGTTGAGGTTCTTGATTCACCTCCACAACTAGAACAAGGAAATCCTCCTTCAGGAGAAGAGATTGTTCAACCTTCCATTCCTCTTTTGGTTGACAGTTCATCAGAGGTAAGTCTTCCTCTTATCTCTCAAGCTCTAATTTCGAATCATTACCTCCTCCCATTCAACCTTCCTTGCCTCAGATTTCTTCACCAAGTTCCTTAGCCATGGCTAGTATCTTCTCTAGGCCTCTCACCTCTCCCCACTGGACCCTATTTAACCATGGATATGCCTCCTCCTTCTATGCCTTCATTCCCTAAGTCCATTGTCACGGACACTACACTGCAGGTGGTCACCACTCCATAAGCTAACCTTCCTCCACCTGAGGATGTGACCGTAACACCTACAATGGGAGCAACTTCTTCCAATATGCCTCAATGGTTAATAGATCAAACTCGAGGAAGAGGAAGGTGGTAGTTCCCCTACCAGCCTTTGATTTCAGTTCCCTCAAGGTCACTCCTACCAAGTCACCAAGAAACCCAAAACAGTTTCAAGGATTTCAGTGGATGCCTCAGGGCATAAATTTACAGAAATTACTACTCCTATGGCTGATAAAACCAAGGATGATATAATGGTCACAGATTATCAAATCACAAGGGTTGATCTAGGGAAAGTAACAATGGAGGGAGCACAACAGGACACACAAGATGCCATGAATGTGTTGTGCCAGAAGCTAAAGGAAACTAAGGCAAACAAAGATGAGTTAAAAGAGAAAGTACAACAGCTGACAGAAGTACTACTCAAGCTCTCAAAGCCTCCTGAGTCAACACCATCATCCTCTACTCCTATCAGGTTCGATTTCTCATCGGTACCCATGATTGAGAAGATTAATGAGAAGGGGAGAATGGTCAATGAATGGATCTAGAGGCTGCTCCTAAGGAAAAGAAGTCATTGATGACACTATGGAAGTCTACAAATCCTTAGAGGATATAAAGAAGGATGGAGAGAAAATGGATGATGACTTTTCAGAAGAAGTCAGAACCTAGAGTTAACTTTTGAAGCTCTCCAAACGCTGAAATAGGTTCCATCCCACATCTTGATCGAAGAAGGCATCATTCCACATGGGGACAAGCATTTTCAACTGACCAAGGCCATTAGATTTAGAATAAATATTCTCAATGAAGCTTGTAGCAAATTGAGGGAATCAAGAGATCAATTGGTCGATGGCACGAATGACATAGAAGAAGAGCTAATCAAGATTTGTGCTAAGGTGTTGAATGAAAGCTTGGGTATTCTTCCTATTGATGATCTTTACAAGTAGATCCAAGAATCAATTCAGCATGAACCAACTTATGGCTTTACCTAGAAATCATTGATAGGTTTGTGAAAATTGAACATTCTTTGGAAACACTAAGGAAACTCAACAAGAGATTGAAGAAGCTTCCTGGCAACGCTAGCGATACTCAGGAAACATGTGAAGTTCTGAGTGATCATTCCACTATACCTGATGAAAATGAGATGCAGGGTATAATCAAAAATTCCAAGAATTTTGGGACAAGCAAGCTTTGCTTTGGAGGAAGACAAAGATGATGAAATAGAATAGGCATAATGTTGCATGTCATTTCAATCCTGAAATCAACATGTCTTTTTCATTTTTGTTTCATCACATAGGAAGCAAATTTTGACTTGGTCTCCTACGTGAGAGTCAAGCAAAATAGGACTCTCATTAAAAATACTATTTTCTAGGATTTATCCTATTTTCTCTCTACCCTTTTATTATAAATAATGGATGCTTGTGCATTCCAAAGGGTTGATATTTTTGGAATATTGAGAACTATTGTGAAGAAGAAAAACTTTGTGTTTTCTTTTAATCATTTGAGGAATAGAAGTGATGCTATTTTGTAAAATTTGTGTTGTGAGATGTATCTTGCTCGGGATATTGTTCTTATGTTCATAATCTTAAGCTATTCCTTGTTTAGAATCTTGATTGTTATAATCATTTCAAACATTACATTTTTGTCTAAAAACTTGTATGATTATTTCGTGATCTGTATTTGCTCAAAAGAAAGTACGTTCCCCTCATTTCCTTTCCATTTTGTTTCTTCCATAATAATAATTTCCTTTCTGATCCATTTCATTTCGAAAGAGCAATATCTTCACCTATTATGGATATGGATTTTGGGATTCTATCCCAACCCCAATGGTTAGATTAGTGTGAATACTGTATATTATTTCTGTTGTGTTTTAGACTAGTAATAAACAGGAAGCCTCACCTGTCTTTGAGGAGGGATTTAATCCCATGTACTATGGTTGAACCTCATATTTTGGCTTGACAAAATATCCAACCAACAATACTCACTATTTTCTCTATACTTCCATCCTATGCTTCATTCTCAATAAACCAGTACATCCCAAATGATCACAACTTTTCCAATGACTAGATTGTACAACTTGTACACTTTTGTATTATCTCGAATACCCAAAAAATACACTTTTCTCCTTTGTTGTCTAACTTATTCCTTAGCTCTTCAGTACATGTGCATATGCTACACAACCAAAAACTACTGAAATGTGAAACATTGTGTTTCTTGTTAGTCCATGCTTGTTGAGGAACCATGTTCCTAATAAGTTTCATTGAACACTGCTTCAAAATATAAATAAAAGGTTATACTATTTTTACCCAATAATCATTTGGAAGATGTTTTTCCTTCAACATGCTTCTCACCATCTCCATGATGGTTCTATTTTTCCTCTCTGCCACACCATTATGTTGTGGTGTATACTTGGTAGTAAATTACTTGTGTATACCATGATATCTACAAAAATTCATAAACTCATTAGAAACATACTCACCTCCTCTGTCCGTTCTGAGAACTTTGATGTAGTATCCACTTTGCTTCTCCACTAATGCCTTGAACTACTGAAATGTATCAAAGGCATCTAATTTATTTCTCAGAAAATAAACCCATGTCTTCCTTGTGTAATCATCAATGAATGTCATAAAATAAATACAACCTCCAATAGAAGTTATCTTCATATGTCCACATAAATCCAAGTGTACAATCTCAAGTGGTGCACTTGCTCTTGTTATTTTGCCAACTGGGAATGAATCTCTATGTTGCTTCCCCAAAATATAACCTTCACATACCCTTTCTGGTCTCTGAATCAATGGAAAACCTTTAACCATAATCTTTCTATGTAATAAATTAAAACCTTCAAAATTCAAAAGTTCATACCTTAGATGTCAAATCCATGATTCATCTTTCATGACTGAATGAAAATCTAATTGTGTTCCTTCAGCATAGGACTCAATTGTATTTACACAAGAATCAGTGTAGGACTCACTTTTTGTATTGCAGACCTGATTTTCATTGGTGTAGGACTCTGTTACACTAGCGCAAGACTCTTTTACCTTTGTGCAAGACTCATATGTTTGAGTGTAGGACTCGTGAAAAGGATGATTTGGCTTAGAGATAGACTTTGCTACAAATTGAGCTGCTGATTTTTCTGCAAACATATCTGATTTCTTCTTTTTTCCAGGTTTTAAAATCAATGGAAACATCCTATTGTTGCTCATCTTCACTTTTGCAATCAATTGAGTGTTAGGAGATTTTTCCACAATCATGCACTCATTGTCTTCCATATAGACTCGGTATCCTTTTTGTACCAGTTTGTCCAATACTCATAAGGTTATGTTTCAAACCTACAACATAGTAAACATATTTCATACTTATTTTCTCCCCTGTCTTGTTAGAATACTAATGGTTCCTTTTCCTTTTATAGAAACAATATTGTTATTTCCAAGAGTTACATCACTCTTAACTGAATCATCCAAACTAGAAAAAAATCTAGATTACCTGTCATGTGATTACTGCAACTTGAATCCAAATACCATACATCACATGGACTCTCTTTTGAAAAATTACATTCAATAGGGGATAAAGAAGGTATTGCTTTGGAAATCCTTGTGCATGTAATAAACATAGGTTTAGAAATAGAACTTCTAACCTGATTTTGATTTTGCCTCTCCTAATCATATTACTTTTCTTACAATTATAAGCATAGTGCCCATAATTTTTGCAATAATGGCATTGAACATGAAAATTATCTTGTCTCTGACCATAACTCTGTTCTCGATTATGTCCTCTTTCACCTGAGCTTGATGAACCATTGTCGCGTCCTCTAGATGGACTTCTTCCTCTACCTCTTGGGCTGAAACTACCTCTTCTTTTGCCACGGTTGTAGTCATTTTTACACCCATCACAAAGGAAATAAATCCCATGCATGTCGGCCTATCACCCAACGGGTGTTGGGTGCTCACCTAAGGCATGCGTGGGTGCCGAGTCTCTCTTTTATGTGAGTTAAGTGGGAAACCATCATCTATGTCATGAACTTAATGAATAAAGGTGGAAATGAGACATACAATCATCATAGGGCTTAGAACAGCCTCTAGACAAATGTATTCATTCCAAACAGAGGGTACTTACAGACAACAAATAGAACTACAAGTAGAAAGGAAAATACATAAGGATTTACATCTATTCCATAACATCCATGAACATAAATGAACAGATATAGATATGAATCAATCAATTACATTCCTACTCATTCATATTTGTAACCTCATTACATTCAATGGATCCATTAGACTACCACATCTTGTTCGAGATCAAGTCATACATCACAACAGGGATCATGTCCTTCATCCATATAAATAAAAAATTATATCCCAACCCCTTAATACATTACTTCCTTATATAGCCTCTACCCAATCCCACAGAGTTCTCGCAGTATTTTTGTAGAGCTCTACTCTCTATATTCTCCTCCCATCTATCCGATCTATCTATCTCTTTTTCTACTACAGGCACTCATATATATAGGCATCCCAAAGTGCCAACTCATCCTTCTGTGGCCTCAGATCCAATGCCAAGTGTCTAAATGTGGTCCTCCATGGGAGCATGCTCCTCCAGGCCTGAGCTCTCCACTTTTTGCCATGATGTCTTCTAGAACCTTCTATCACAGGGCATATTCCTTTCGTGGGCATCACGTTTCCAGGCTAGCACCTTATCCACTCATGTGCATTCGGGTCATGATTTTCTCGTGTCCTACCCAAAATGCCCAATATGGCTAAGTCCTAAAACCTTGGCTCTATCCGCGCGCATGCCATAGGTTTTCTTAAACCCTTCCTTAAACCTTATCTTGTGTGCCTTCTCCTTACGCACCCTTCTTCAACTAGGCCTTACGCACCTATGTGCCTTTTTGTACTTAGCCAATATTTTGGGGTCCCAACATCACCCCACACTACACATGTTCTCCATCTATAGGAACACTTCTCCAATGAATAAATAATTATAGTAGACTTACGTCTTGGAAAAAGAATAAGGGGATGAAGAATTTGGGAAAGAAGAAAGAATGGGAAGTGATGGCATTACTTTATAATAAGCTAGGAAAATCTTTTGCAAGTCATCTTCTAACTTATTCCGGCATCGACTTCATTCTACACTCTCTACAGAGGTCACTGACTAGGGTGCTTACCTCCCCAAAACTTAGTCCATCTCCTTGAGCGTTCATAGTGTCAACAATTTTCTCCAACTCCTTGCTCATGTCTTCAAGTGTGTCCATCCTTCTAGTAATTTATGGGTACAGTTCCTTCAACCGGTTTTTGATTGAACCCCTTAAGGTTTCAATGGCCTCGTATTTATTTTCAACCTCAGCAAGGATTATGTCCCTTTCCACCCTATTTCCCTTATTCTTCTCTTGAAACTCCTTCAGCTCTACTTCATGAGTGGCAACCAAGATGCTCACCACTCTATCCCTGTCTGTGCAATTATCGTATGTGGCCTCAACAAATTGGGTAGCAATCTTGACATCCGCAAGTACCTTGCTATACTCAGCAATGATTGCTACCACTTTCAATTTTTCCTCCCTCTCCAAGCATGTTGCCACTTCTTCTATGGACTCCAAGGCCAATGGTTGTCTCTCCATGGTGAGGATGCGCGTCAGATCTTCTAAGCATTCAAGCACGGATCTCGTACTTTTGTGTGGGCGGTGTCGATATGGATGCTTCAACATAATGGTGCTTGTGATAGACTCCATCTTTTTGTATATTTCATGCACCTTCACCTTCTCATCCCTTAGTTCATGCTTCAGCTGCGCGCTGATCAACTCTTCTTGTTTCAAGCCCTTAGTCTTCTCAAATTAGCTCCTCTTCCTTCTTTTCTATCTTTTCCTCTAGAAATCTTACTTTGTCATTTCTTCCAAAGATCCTAGCCTCAGTCTTGACTCGCAACCTTGTTCATCACATTACATAACTACTCATCTGAGATTTTGGGAATTTACCAAGGGGTTGGCTCCCTTAGACTCCGGTACTAGCACAATTTCCCCTTGGTATATTTCAAAATCTGCTCATCAATATAGGACTCAAATGCCCAAGAGAGAATCTTCCTTGTCCGGGGTATGTGCCCTCCTCATTAAATGAATCCATAGCTAGAATTTATTCCATGGGTACAAAGTGCTTCGGAAGTGTGCACGTAACTCCTTCCTTTGGTCATCAACATAGCCCATGACCTTTCCTCATTATTTATCAAGGATCTTCCTTCCCAAGTGTGCGCCTTTGGGGAAACTCACATTAGACTAGGACCTCCTCCCATACTGACTTTTATTTCTCAAAACTCTCCTCTTTACCCTCTTCCATCACTATGTATGCGTTGTGCTTCAATTCTTGTTCTACCAAGGCCTCGATTATTTCGTTGCCTCTCTTTCGCCACCTCATTTACTTGTTACTTCATAAGGCTTGAGCCTTCTCGCTTCTACACGCCAACCTTCTCACTTCTTCCCATGTGTTGGGTGCCTTCCCCCTCTTGGATACCTTGCACCACATGAAAAGGAACTCTTGTTATTCTTCTCCGCCCTCTTCTTCCTAATCATACACTCGAAAACAAGTGGTCCTTGGTCTCCTTTAGGATCGGTTTCTTCATTGTCATCCCTCTCACCAAATTATTTCTCTAATCTCTTTGTCTCCTCTAAATCAGCTTCCTCCATCACTTTCTATTTCTTCCTAATCATGATTCCAGCTTATGAGACTCTGCTTTCTCTTCCTTCTCCGGTGATTTCTCCTCTGTGATAAGATTTTCCTATTTCGGTGCCTTCTCTTTGACTAGGGACCTCTTCCTATGTGCATAAGTACTTGTCCTAACACTTATTCCCGGGGTGCCTATTTGTTGTGTATCTTGGGAACTTGGTGCCTTCTTCTTGGGCATGGTCTTCTTCCCACCAAGTCCTCGGTATAGCTATGTCATTTTTAAGGTAAGATCCCTTCTCAAACTTGGGCCTTATCCAAAGGGATACACATGACATGACCTTCTCTATAATAGTCAGAGTCAAGGGTTTCACCATTTGGACTTCATGCGACACATACTTTTCCATGTACATGCACTTGTTGGGGTAGACCAACATCCTGCGCATCTCCTTGTGGTCCCGGTCCAAACTTCCAAGGTCAAACTTTAACTTTTTGGACTCCTTGAATCTGTTAACTCCCACTTGGAAGTATTGAGCTGTGAAGGCGAATGGGAGCTTGCACCATGGGCTCATGGTTTCATCAGTCAACTTGAACCTACCAATACAAAAGTGTTGGTATACAACAAACTCATCTTCTCCTACTATAAGCATTGGCAGTTGTTTTGGTATTCTCCATTCTACCCCGAATGCATTCCTTAAGCACGTATACCATTTTTCAAGATGTGCCTTGTGAACGGGTGTCATGCTATCATAATTGTATTTCTCAAATATTTTGGCAAAGCGGGGTCTTCCTCTCGGGTACTCCCAAATGAACTTGTATGCTACATCTAGTACACTCGATCTCTAAGAACACAATGGTTAAAATGACATTACCAAAAATAATCTTGTCTCCTTCCATAATACTTGTGGTGATACTTTCATCTACAATGTATGCAGACAGATTGTAGATGGCGCCCTTTGATATTCTTATAAAAACATTCAACCAGGACTTGTTTACTTGCGTCCATCTTTCTTGGTCATTGATCTTTGTTACTGGCATGTGATCATTCTCATCACTCGGTCTTAGATATCCTTGATATCATGGTACCTTGACCCTTTCTTGAACACATACACGGCCACCGTATCTTTAATCACTTCCTTATTGCATAGGTCATCCTCTATATTATCTCCTTCATAGATAAGGCACATGTGAATCTTGAAATTAGTTGAGGGGTTATGTGTATTTTGCACCCCATGAAGTAAAAGTGTTCTTCATGTATGTGTGACATCAGCCACTAATAGAGGTGCTATGGCTTTCCGAAGTAGGGCAACTCATAGAGTTGCAATAAACCCGCCTTCTCTAACTTCACTTTTACTTCGTCGCTATAAATTAGTAACCCCTCTGGTGTCCTCTTGTTTGTTGGGTGCACTAACTCCAGCTCCATTTCCTTTTCAATCATGTTTGTGTGATGATTGTAGTCACTTATTGTCATTTTCCTCAAGTGGGATTCCCATTCCATCCCGAGCAAAACCCCATCTGGGTACTGCATTTCTACATACCATTCCTCATTGGTACCTGCGGTGGTTTCTTGTTGTTTGCTCTTGCCCTTGCCCTTCTCCTTTTTAGGTGTTACTACTGGTTTCTTGGGTGCCATTGTGTAGGTTATCACTTCAACTTCTCTTCCTAGCTCTACTCTTCTATCCTTTCCAAGTTTAGATCTCGAACTTGTGAAGAAACTCCTTTCCAACCCATGCCCTAGCTGCCAAACCCTAATTGGAATATCTCCTTCACAAGATGACACTTCTCCACAACTCTCTCTACGCCCATGAACTATTTCCCTCCTAGTTTGTAGATCCAAACTGGTCACCCACTTAAATTTTTCCAATTTTTCTTCACATGGATCAACTCTAGAAACCCTAGTTTGCAAAATATCTTCCTTCTTTGTAATTACAAAGTAAATAATGAAGTTCCCAACCTTCTATTTATAGTTTTTCCCGCATTTAGCATTAAATGCCACTACGTAACACCACGAATAGGTTGTTACTTTCTCCTGAGCATTCAAGTGTTGATATATGATTTCTCCTGTATTAGGACATGTTCCTTTGGTTTAGGGAAGTCATGCTTGATATGGATTATATCCTTTCTGCTCTTAAGATCTTGACTGAACCGGAATGTGCTTGGACTCTTTTGTTTCTTTCATTCTGACACTTGAGTTCAATTTGATTTCTAGAAGATTGTGGATTTATCCACCTTTATGACTCAGCCTTGGATCAGTTGCATTGATCCAAGGAATGTTTTAAGTTTATTCAGGATGAACAAATTGTATTGACTTTTTGAAGAGTTACAAAGTCTGATTGAGCTTTGAATGATCAAATCCCGGAGGTTAACTCTGGCTAATCATGGTAAATAGAATCTTGTTCCAGATATCATAACATCAGGAAAGACCTGGACCTTAAGCCAGGTAAGATGTGTATGTTTTATATCTAAAGCTTAAATTATTTGATGCCAAACGGAATATGATACAGGAATGTTTTATCCTGTTTTGAACTCAAATACTGATTAGTCCTATTTAGGGAACTTGACTAGAATCGTGGGTTAATAGTTTTAACCTAAACTATAACCTAATGTTACAAGATTTGTTAATCTAACCTAGTCCTAAACTATGAGCTTAATACTCCTAAGGGTTAACTAAACCTAGCACTATGGAAATGAGACTAATGTCATATCCTATGATCTAACCTAAGTCACTAACCTATCCTAACTAATGCTAAGAAGGGGGACCTAAGGAGGGTCGTGAGTCATGGGCGGTGGTTTCCAAGGCATTTAAGAAGGGATAAGGATGAAGGACAGGGAGTGCTTTGCCGAGTTTAGCGGTGGATAAAATTGCTAATAAAGTCTTACGTGGCGGTATCTCTAAGGATGGGAATGTTTGTTTATTTTGTTTTGGCAATCACCAACTTTGGCAGTTGGTGGCAATGGAAAATAGGCGGGAGAATAAAAATAAATGCATTTAATGAGCATCGGGCCTCGAGCGCAGATTGCTTGGGAAGGCATGCAAGCGAATTTTTCTTGGTTGTTTTGTTTTCCATGCATTCCATTTTTCACTCTGCATGAGCACTGGTTCTTCGAACCAGCCATCTACTCTTCGTTGCATGGAAATTCTAAGAGTTTCAGACTTACTTCTCTGTCAGGGGAAGTATATAAGGCTTGGAGGTGACAATACTTTGTTGTTTAGTTTTTCGTGGAAGAAGAAGAGAAGGAGGGAGCGCATTCAGAGGTCTTCTTCAATTTTTAGTGATACTATCAGGCATGATAGGCCCTAACTTTTAAAAATCTTGCTTCCTTTAAATGCTTTCATTAGAACAACTCTGTTCAGATGATTTATGCTCAGACGGCTTGGCTGATAGCAATGTATTGGTTTTCCTTTTTGTTGATTTGGGAATTTTGGGTTGTATGTAGATCCTGGATGAAACCTGCTTCTTATTCTTCTTTCCATGCTGTGAATTCAATATGGGTTTTGCTTTCTGATGGAAGTGTTTTATATTTTCTTTATCTGGCTGAGGTATTGGATTTAAAATCGCTCCATGATAGACTTCGTGCTTGATGATTTCGTGTTTGAAAACACCACTGTAATTAACTGTTGTTTCGAATATGGTTGGATTATTTGATTATTGCTTAGTTGTATGAACTCTAACTACTACTGGACATCTTCAGGAAAGTAGGTAGTTGATTTTGTGGTGGAAATATTAGTTCATTCTGTAAAATTTGACTGGTTTGGTCACATGAGTTGGAAATAAAGTTGAATTCTAAGCCTGTACCTTTATTTTAAAGGGGTATGAATGTTCTTATGTATACAGAGTTTTGTGAGCATGGAAGTGTTTGATTAAACTATTGTTTTTGTGATTTTACATGGATATAGGAAGAGAAAACATATTTGGATAATCTCTGTATCTCCTGGCAATTTCGCGGGTTAATGGGACCCGCCATAGTGAAAGTTAGGTAATAAGTGTGGTTGAGTTATGGCTGTGTATACCCTGAGATGACTGCGAAGTCTACTTTTTAAAGCCACATTTTACAATGTCGAATTCTACTATATAAGTAAAACAACGACTTCAACGTCGTTAAGTTTATTTAAGTACAGCTAATGCTTTTCCTTTTGTAGTGGAGATTTGGGTTGAAATGATCCATATACCACAGAATGATTTATTTATTTTACACAGTTAAAGCATGGATAATTACTATGATATAAGTAGTATGGATTTTGAGGCATTGTTGAATCTGCATTTGAGAATCCTATTATTGACTCTGTACATGCATTTCTAGTTTAGTATCTTGAAATGATATAACGACTTAACTATGCAATGGTAGAAATAATTTAGTTTTGATCTATTAATAATAAATAGATAATGGGAAGATTATCCTAACTCTTAGACCAAATGGTTCGAGAAAGGAAGGAAATGTAGACTTGCTTTAGAGCAGGATTGTGGTCTGAGATTAGATCGTTTTTAATGTTTTATGTAAAGGAAACGTTATTGGCATTTGTTTAAATGTATAGTTGTAAGATCGCAATGGTCTATTGGAAAATCTGAAGGTGATTCTATTTGATCTGAGCCTGAGGCTAAACGTACGTATTGCTTTACTTGCCTTCTTTTTTCCGATGGGATTAGAGTATATGTATATTACTTCTTGGAAGTTGTACAGTCCTGAACTTGGTTAAAATAGAGATCAGAATTTCTCTGTTCCTTCCTCTAGGTAATGGAAGATAGTTGTTATAGGTTTTGAAATACGAAGGTACTCTCTCTCTCTCTCTGAAATTATGAGTGTTCTCTTCTTTAGAATTTTCTATAAGAACTCTACAGTATGGGTATGAGATGAATAGACTGTTAAAATTAGGTGGAAAGAGTGGTAAGTGTTGAATCTAAACTAGAGGTCTCATTTCCTTCTTTTTAGTAGTATTATTACCCTGATTGAGAATTTTAGTTATTATCTACTTGTATAAAAGTAGCACTGTAGTAAAAGTTTTGTATACTTATCAATGTTTATGAATTGATATGAAAGAGTTAGAGGAAATCCTGTTAGATGAACTTGCTTGAGGCAGTAATCTGTCCTTTGCTTGAATTGTTTATATGCAAATCTGTTGGTTGCATACCTTGAAAAGGTTTCATTCTTTTGATTAGAGTGATTATAACATGATTGATACTGTTCTTGGTTTTCAGATGGCTAGGTACTTAAGATTCACATCGTTTCTTCTTATTTTCTTGTATAAGATGAATCATCCGAAAAAGATTTAAGTTGAAATAGTAACTATAATATGAGTTATGTTATAAAGTCATATTAGAATGGTAGAAAGAAAATTAGCGTGATTCATGATTATGGATTTGATGAAATTGATTTCATTTAAATAGGTTGTTTAATGGAAACAATTGGTGGAATGCAATTGTTTTAAGAATTAGTGCTTATCATGCTCAGTTCACTGAACTGGACCGTGCTAGCAATTTTTGCAGATGGTCATCGTAAGTGGTAAAGGCATGCAGATCTGATATGATGCACAGATTGTTTAATCTGGTTTTTATGATGAATTCCGACATGATTTCTCTAATTGTACTATAAGAAGAAAGTTACTCTTTTGCTGGTGATTATTGTATTAAAATATGCTGAAGTGCATAGGTTGTAATTGTATAGGCTTGGAAATAAATGAAATGGGGACATATTACTTACGTGGTTGTGTTCTTATTTGTTGAATTGATCTTCTCTTGTCTGTATGAATGAGAGTGCATTCTTATTATTATATGCAATGGGGTCTAGATGGATTCCCTAAGTAAGCCTTGTAAAATTATGTGGCTGAATACTACATGTTCTGGTTAGTAATTCTTATATATTATGAATATGGCTAAATTGGAAATTAGACCACTGCATTTTTAGGGAAGTTGAGGTTGAACTATGCCCTAACATGTAGCTATAACTGGAAGAGTATTCTATTACTCCCTAATAATGTTCTAATTCAAAGCAATGTAATTGATGGCTATAAATCACCATGTCTTAATGGTAATAAGTCTGATATATTTCAGTCTTCGAGGTTGATACGAACCCTTACGGGTTTAGTTACCTTCCTTATGGGAAAACTTAGGGCTGTTGTCCTATTATGAGGAAACAAGGTTATTAGGAACCAATTGGCATCTTGACGCAATCTTTAAACTTATTAAAACTTTTCTCTGCGTAAACTGAACCTAATTACGTAAGGTAACTCAAAAGTGTGGGACCCAGGGTTGGGGAAGGCTACCCAGTTAGGAGGGCCTGTAAACCAATTATAACTCAACATAAGTAACTTCTTGGAGGTATGTACATCTTTCTGAGGCTGTTTCGTAGGATGTTGACACATGTCAACTACAGGGTTGTACCTTCGAGAAGATTAGGATCTTCTCGAGGATACAACAATGCAGATGACATATGGAAATACCCTTCTACTTTGATCGTTAAGATTTACACCTGAAACTTGATCAAGACTTCCCTTCGAACTGGTTAAGATCATAGATAGATTATGAGGCAGCCCTCTGAGACTTAGGATAGCCTGACACACGGGGTGAACATTGGTTAACCCAGTATGTCAGCTTACCCCTAGTCTTCAAGGGCATCCTTATAACATGAATTATGATATTAACCCGATTCGAGTGAAAACTTGGGACAAGGAGACTGACAGAAGTCAGTATAAGATGTTCTATATAACATGGGAGTGGGGTGAAGGACGTATTCTAGATTGACGAGTATGCCATCAAGGAATAAGTAACATGAACAGTATGTTTCAAATCTTTGGCCAAAGTATCGCAAGTTGTTGATTGCGTTGTCCTATGTCACCTAGTCTAAGGGACGTGATGCCGATGAATAATGGTAACAATTATTCAGATAGGTTCCTTGGACAGAGCACTCAGAATCTGGATTAGGGAAGAGAACCACAAGAGTGAAGTGTTCTGATGAAAACACCAACTCTAAGATACACATGAATAGATCGGTAGTTCACCGAGTCATGGAATGAATAGATCGCAGACACCGAGTCATTACAGCTGCATATGGTTATCTATTATAAGAATGATTGTTATGATCTCATGTGTTCTAAATTATGTATTTAGAACTAGAAAACACTAATCAAAAAAAAATTTATCTTGTTCTAATGTATTAAAATGGGGATGTTACAACTTCACCTACCACCATACTTTAACACTTAATGTGGATTTTTCAAACAAAACCCATCTTTAGCACCTTAACTCATGTGCTCAACCTTGCAGAGATAATTTTCCAGCCTTACAGTGCGTAACCAATACTTCTTGATAGGAGACTCTTGCACGCATGTAACCAGTACAAAGGCACTTCTTCACATGATTTTTTCTCTCTCCTACCTCATTTTGCCTTTGCACTTCTTTCTCTCTTATATGTGGTTCTCTCTCAGATGTGGATCCATAATGTAGCCTTACCCTGACACCAACCATCCTTTTTCACCTTTCCTCTCATGCACTTCCTTCATAGGGCCATTCAACTAGGATTTCCAACGCAATCCTTCCTGGTGCTTCACACTTCAATTTCTTCCACCTTACTCTACCCCACACTAAAATGATGCACGGTCCTTTGCGTAGTTACAACCTTCAAAAAGTAATGAGATTACCGGTGCCCAAGGCACAACACAAAACAGCAACGAGAAAGGGAAACACAAGAAAAGGAAAATGCATTAAGGGAAATCCTAATCTAACTGGAAATACTACCTTATTTACAAACACCAAGAAGAATTATTTATAGTAGGGCTTCAACCTACTCCCATTGAAGTGTCCTGAAATCTTGTCCCATCCAACATGTAACTGGCATGCACCTAAATCAAGGATGTACGAGATGATGTAGGGACCCAACCAATGCACCTTCAACTTCTCGGATGGTGTAAAAACTTTGAATCATACAGTAAGACCATCTGCCCAACCTCAAACTTCTTTTTCTTAATGTGATGATCATGCCATGCCTTTTGTTTTGCTTTCTCAATTTTCTGGCTCCACCTAGCTAATGATCGTCTCTCATCCAATTGCATTAACTTTTCAATTCTCTCTTTCGGTGCTTGTTGATTAGCCAATCCTTCCGCATGTGTTATACACACAGAGAGGGTAACATGAATTCAATGAGAAGGACATAAACTAACATCCCTCTTCATTCATTTTCCTCATTCCACTGAGCTTCCATCTCCCCGTAAAAAGACCTCGGGAAGGCTCTTCCTGAATACTTAGGTAGCTTCTTTCCTCCTAGGCGTTGGACTATATGCACCTTTGTTACCTTTGTCACCGATCCTCTCAATTACCATCCAATCAACTCATAGGTTCCATGTGCCCAATTATCGCATTCTATACTTGTGGTGTCACTTATGGACTGAGCATGCTCAAACTGGATAAATCCTTTTGTGGGATGAATTGTCTCTAGATTCCTTATCGAGCGCATGTATATTCTATCCGTGACCTCCTCTCCCAAAGGTTTAGTATAGGGTGTTGATTTTCCATCAGCTAGGGGTATGATGACCCGTTCCTCCTTATTTTCAAAGCTTATGTATCCCTTGTTGAACCGAAGATCTGCATTGTTCTTATAGCACCATGGGCACCTAAGTAATGTTGGGAAATTGTCTACCTCAGCAAGTGCCAAGACTTCAAACTCCCTAGTAAACTTAGCTCCTCGAATGGTGATTGCTTTGCATCCTTTAAGACATTGATGATCATAGCCTTTGTTTTATTTTCCATATACAACACATTTGAAGATGGCTATAATGTAGTTCTTCCCATCTGATGCCATGCATCCAAGGTAAGAACATTGACCTCCACGCCCGTATCAATGAGGATATTACTAAGGATACATCTATCCATGACTACATCTAATGTGATCTCGAGTCCAAGGTTGTGAGGGGAAGGTTTGTATGCAAGACATGCCTCTCACACTCTCCTCCGGCATGTGGTACCTTCTCTCTCAACCATTCTCCTATCAAGGGAATAATATTCTCTTGCCTAAGCATTTTACATACTTCCTTGAGCTCATCTAGGTCATCCTTGGCGCCTCAACCTTCCTTCCTTGCTCCTCCCTCTGACTACTCCTTTAGACACCGTATTTCTCCTTGTAAACTCGAATTACGTCCATGGTCTCTTAATATACCTCCTTTTTGATGCGCGAGGTTTGGGTACTTTCCATGTACCGAGTTCTTCTACCTTGGTATTTCCTTTGCGTGCGTAGCCTCTGCTCTTGTTGTTACCATAACAGGTTCCAAGCCTACATCACGTGTCACCCATGGCATCCATTGTGTGTCAGCCTTCTTAATGCTTACCATTGCAGCACCCTTGTCTTTCTCGGTGTGCTGTTGATTCATATGCTCAAACAACTCAAGGCACTCCTCATACTTGTTCTTCTTCCCACACCATGAGCACTGCAATAAGTCTGGGCACTCACACTTGTAGTGGTCTGTAGACCCACAATTAAAATAGGTTCCATGTGGGAACTCACTTCTTCCTCTTCCATGGTTACCACAACCACGAATCCTCCGTGAAATCCCCTTCCACATGTGCCTCCATCTGTGTGCTCCTCATAACAGTGATCATCACCCTTAGAACTACTAGCAAGGCTAGTCTGTGCGCACTCAAGATCAATGGCCTCATGGATCTGATCAATAAGCCTACAATCCTTAGTATCATGGGTTGTAGAGGTGTAGATATTACAGTAGAAAGACACATTCTTCTGCATTACACACTGTAACAAGGGACATCTACTCGCATCATGGTCCCCATGACAAATCTCATAATCTATTACTACGGTGTACTATCTTCCGAGGGAAACTATCCTTGACATGCCCCTCTACTTCATAATCTATACACCATATACCACTACGAGTCTCATGGGATAAGTTCACAAACAAATTCTCTAGCTTCTTAGCCATAGTAGCAATTTGAGCTTCCAAGAATAGGCTAACACTAGTATCAACACTTCTAATAGCTTTGGCGTGTAGAGCAGCTTCTAACGCCTCACACGGGTCTATGTGAAAGTTTTATGAGATAAATCCCTTATAAAAGGTGTTATCAACCCCCAACAAACCATTGAGCATGTTATGAAGGGTGAATTTCATATGACAATTTTGATAGGAGAGTCTTAAACCGTGCATCATACTCTTGCACGCTTTCCTCCATTCCTTGTTGAATCTCCTTTAAGGCACTTGATGCTCTTCTCATTTCAAATTTATGAATGTGGAATTCTCACAAGAAGGAATTCTTTAAATTAGTATAATCCACCATGTCATTTGATGAGGTTCATATTTCCTAAACCATATATGCATGCACCCTCGCAACATCATTGCAAACTCGGCTTGCCTTCCGCTCTAGGCTAGTGATTCCTTTTGTGCTCCATAGCAAGAACTCACACTTGTGAACATATTTTGCAAAGCATCTTCAATACCTCTATAATCTAGAAAATGTAAAGACATATCAAAGAATACTTGAGGGGGTAGTCAGGGGCCCGTGTCCTTTTGAGCTAGAGCCTTGGTTTCTTAGGTGTTTCTCCGCCACCAAATCCACCATGTCATGTGCCTTCTAACCCACTAGATCAACCAGGTCATGTTCCTCCTAACCCACTAGATCCACCGGTTCCTAGTCCTCCTAACCTCCCAAATCCACCGTATCCACCAGTCCTATAGTGGATGTGCCAGGGTCCCCACAATTCCACCGACCGTGTGTTGATGGTCTATGATAATGCCCCACTACCAATAGTGTACCCCACACCACTCCTAGATGTGAGACCGAAATCTTGTGTATCTATACCTTTCCCAAAAATTCCTCCTAACACTAGAATGGTATGTGTAGCCATAGAAGTCCCAAATAAGAAATTATATCTCTTGGGTGTAGATCGGTCACTTCCACCAATACCAATTAGGCTAACAATATTCTCCCCTTGATCTAGAAAACCAAGTGCCAGGGTTTGGTCACTAGGTGGGTTCAGATGTGCACCAAAAATATTCTCTCTCCACACAACGAAATCTCATTAGAATCCAAAGGGGTCTCTCTTACATGCTTTCCAAGATGGGGTAGCATAGACTGCTCAGGTTCCACGTCCTCTGCATGAACCTCAAATCCTTCCCGCAATGTCTACCTCCATATATCCATCACACCAAACCTTACATTCTCTAGCAATCTCCCTTTCACATGCTTCACTATACTTGAGTCATCTCTCCTCCCTTTCTTTCTCCATCACAATATCTACCATCTTCCTCCACCCTAGCTTCCTTGCCCAATGCTCAGAATGGTTTAGCCAACCATTAGAAATGCCTCTAAACTCAAGGTAACAATCAAGATCTTCATTTCTAGAGGGATAACAGATGTATAAATGATCCTTTGGGCTCCTGTAGAAACTCAAACTCAAAAATTTCCAGACAAGAATATGTAGAAATGGTGTACTCCATAGTGGATCTAACTAGTACTCCTTTCCACCAATGATCCACAACACGAGTCCACGCGATCTACATCTTACAAATGACCTTTGGTATTCTTCTTGGGTCCACACATGTGATTTATAATACCATCTTGATCTACACGCATATGCCGAGAGTCATTCATACAGTTCTAATGGGAAGCAACAAAAAAAAAGTTATACAAATCATGGTAGACATTCTCTTCTACCCATCTACATGCATCAAAATCAGGTCCAAAGGTCAATCTATGAGAAAATTCATCCTCCATGCTTTTAAACCATGTTTCAACACTTTCCAAATTTAAATGCTTTGTCATCACTCATTACACAGATCAAGATGTATGTCATTTCCCTATAACTTTGAAAAGAGGTCATGGTAACTAACCAAGATGTAGACATTTTTACACCCATCACAAAGGAAATAAATCCCATGTGCATCGGCCTATCACCCAATGGGCACTGGGCACTCACCCAAGGCACGCGCGGTGCCGAGTATCTCTTTTATGTGAGTTAAGTGGGAAACCATCATCTATGTCATGAACTTAATGAATAAAGGTGGAAATGAGACATACAATCATCATAGGTCTCGAATGTACTCTAGACAAATGTATCCATTCCAAACAGAGGGTACTTATAGACAACATATAGAACTACAAAGATAAAGGAAAATACATAAGGATTTACATCTATTCCATAACATCCATGAACAAAAATGAACAGATATAGATATGAACCGAATCAATTACATTCCTACTCATTCATATTTGTAACCTCATTACATTCAATGGATCCATTAGACTACCATAGCTTGATCAGATCGAAGTCATACATCACAACAGGGATCATGTCCTTCATCCATACAAAGAAAAATTTATATCGGTAAATGTTCCTCCAAGAGGGTTTTAGAAGGTCCCACAACCTTATACAATAGAGCCCATCAGGCCAGATTTAGCAATAATAGTAGCAAAGCAAAAATACCCGAGCAGATTCCAAAAAAGGAGGACGAAAAAAAAAACAGAGATAAAGAAGAGATACATCATATGAGCTTTTTCACTCAGAAACTACATTTTTTGCTCTAGGAGAGCCTGAGTCGTTAGCAAGATGTTCGGCCAGTTTGATAAGCTCCGAGCAGTCATCAGCAATGGCAGTCCTGGTGATTCCGTGAAAGCCTCCCAAGCTTTCAGAGCCTTGAAATGCACTGCGAGCTTGCTTAAAATAGAGAAACCATGTCGGCTCTGCGATTATCCCTTTTAGTGTCAGCAGACTCAGGTTCAGCAGGTTTCGAGTCCATAATAGGTGAGGAATGAGAAGTGTCAGCAGCAAGAACTTTGTCGTCGAAGAGAGCATTGTTTCCCACAGACTGGGAGATGGGATCCACCACCGGTTGATTGATATCTAACTGCTCCGAGTCCGGGGAGTCAGGGTAAAGCTGAGCCAGGCCCAAGAGATCAGCAGCCTGAGAGTAATCAGGGCTGGAAACAGGGGAAGAAGCATGACCACTGGCTTCAGTGCCTTCCAAGAACAAGCAAGAGAGGGGCGTGGGGAAAGAAGGGGTGGCAGGGGGAATAGAGGCAACGCGGGGGGACTCACAATAGCCACATCAGAGTCCGAACCAGAGGAGAGAAGCAGATGATGACGACGCCGAGAGGAGCGGAGGGAGGAGGAGGAGGGGCGAGGGGAAGGCGAGGGGGAGCGGCGGCGGTGACCCAATTTGGGGGGGAAGTGAAGAAGGTCGGAGTGAGAAGCAGCGACAGAGAAGAGCAGATAAAGCAAACCCTGGTGAAGAATGACACCTTCGCCCTCACGAGCTAACTGAACCGAGTGTTCTAAGGACTGAAACAAAAAGGCCGCCAGATTGATTTTCTTCCCCCATCGAAGATGAGAGAGGATGAACAGGTGGGGACCAAAAACAAGCCGATATCTACCGTCGATGGTAAAATACCGCATAATGACCTCCGCCACTCTGTCCCAGGGAGAAGGCAGGGAGTCCCGAGTATAACCAGAGAGGTATTTCACCGGTCTGTCACCAGGGGCGTTAAATTCCTGAATTTCCGCATGCAGCGAACGCTTGTAGTAGATGTCACCTGCAGCAGGAAGGCCAGTGGCGTCAGCAATGGCATTCGTGGAGATGGTAAAGCGAGTGTTGCCGATTTGAACCCGACCCTTCACCCAGGAAGCCGTGACCGCATACGAAACCAGCGCAGAATAACCCGCCATTTTCTCCAGGAAGGTGGCAATTCCATTTTCCAGCAATATATTCCACACCTCCCCATCATTTTTAATCGAATCACAGTTATCAGGCTCAAGACGCTTCAATTGACCCCCCATGGTATGAATGTTGGAATAGTTGCAGAAGTGAGAGCAAAAGTGGACATTTAACAGCTTAGACAGGTCGGGAAGCCGTCGGCCAAGTTATCATTGTCCTCCCGCCACCTCCTCAGATGATTAATGTGAAGATAATGCCCATTCGTGCGGAGATCCCCGCATCATTACAAAGCACCGTAATCAATTGTCCCTCGTTAAGAGTCAAATCAATTAACTTCATCATAAATGCCACCGCCCTTTGAGAGGGCCATAGCGAGTTTGCCGAAACCCGAGTCAGCCCTCCATTCCACCAGTCAGCAATGGGGTATATCATTTTGAGTGATTTGGCAGAGATCATTCGGGAAGTTGTCTGTCCAGCTTTGCTGATTCTCGATGAGAACACCAATATTAGCAAGGAGGTCCGCCACTTTATTTCCCTCCCGAGGACATGCTGGAACTGGATTTGCAGGAAAGATCTTTGAATAATTCTGATATCAGCAATGATGTTCCTTATCGACCAATGACCGAGTCATTAGACTGCAGGAGTTTGATGATGTTGAGGGAGTCACTTTCAACTTGAAGGGGATCATCACCAAATTTGATAGCCATCTCAAGGCCTTTGAGGACTGCCAAGGCTTCCGCACGATGGTTGGTACCAAAATTGAAGTTGTGAGCAGAGGCAGCAACAATATATCCCGAAGAACAACGAAGAATGGCTCCTCCTCCAGACTTACCAGGATTGCCTTTCAAGCTCCATCCGTGTTCAGTTTTTTCCAGCCCCTTGGAGGGGGAAGCCAGCAGACTAAATTCCGAGCAGTGTAAGTGCCTTTACATTGAATGGACAATAACTTCTGCCACTCCTGGGAGTTACAGATTTGGATTTTTTGCTGATATTTGGTCCACATGGTCAGATTGATATTTTCTTGAAGAGCCAGAGCAATCTGAGTAGCCACCTGACGAGGATCAAGACTTTTTTCTTTGAAGATTCTTCTGTTTCTTTCTTTCCATATGCCCCATAATCCGTGCGGGAGGAGGAGTTTCCAAGCCAAATTCAGAATCGGATGAGTAAAAGGAGAACTCCATTGAGAGAGGGTGTCCTGAATGGATTCCGGAAGGTCCAATACACTCCCAACCTCGATAAAAGCCACTGCCAAATAACTTGCGAAAAAGAACAATGGATCAAAAGATGTGCAGAGGACTCCGCCTCTTTAGCACATAACACACATTTAGTGGGGAGAGAGAAACCCCTTCTTTTTAGATTCTCCCCAGAGAGGAAAGCATTCTTAGAAGAGAGCCAAGAGAAAAAACCAATTTTGGGAGTGATCTCATTAGGCCGACATTGGAAAGGGGGGCCAGAGTCAGCACTATGCATCGAAAGATAAGCAGCCTTAACCGAGAAAGAACCCGACGGGGAGAGGGGCCAAATAATCTCGTCCTCATTTTGGGAGAAAGGGATGTAGATGGAAGAGAGCACCGCTTTGAGCGAAGACAGGAGGCTACTCTGCAGATCGCTGATATCATCCCACGCCTTAATATCCCATGAGGGAATGGAGTTCACCATCTTCCAATAGCCCGAAGCTAATCTTCCATGCTTATTGATGATGCTTCTCTTAATAGGGTCCCAGGTAGGATTAAGATCAAGGGGTTCTTCCCGATCCAAAATCCCTCCAGAAATCAATAAGGTGACCATTCCCAAATCTCCATTTAGTGCCAACGAATGATGGGGAGAGAGCTACTAATAGAGTTCCATATGGCAGAGCCTCTAATAGATGGAAGTGAGCAGATCTTCGTTATTTGCTAGATATTTAGCTCTGAGCAGATGGGCCCAACAAGAGTCACCTTTAGCCACTTCCCAAGCAAGTTTGGCCAGGAGGGCCCCATTCATGTCAGTCATTTTTCGAAGACCAAGCCCACCATGAGAAGTTGGCTTACACACCTCTTTCCATGCCACAAGATGGATCCTTTTCTTATCTTCAGTTCCAGACCACAGAAAGTTCCTTTGAATTTTTCCACAACCTCCCTCACAGAACTGGGAATCTTGAGCAGGGACATGAAGTAAGTAGGAGGCTTTGAAGAGTGGCTTTCACCACTGGAGCTTGCTAGCCTGACTGAGCAGAGCCCCTTTCCATGCAGCCAACTTTTTTTGATACCTTTCAATGACAGATTCCATAGATTTTTTGATTGCTTTCCATGGAAGAGGGGGATGCCAAGATAAGAGGCGGGAGATCCACAATAATACAACCAAAGATATCAGCAATCTTTCTCTGAGTCCTAGGGGACGTGTTGATGAAGGAAATGCTGCTCTTGTTGAAGTTGACAGTTTGCTGAGAAGCTGATTGGTATAGAGAGAGGATATCCATAATAGCCCGGCTTCAATAACAGAAGCTAAACTTAGCAGCAAAGTGTCATCAGCGAACTGGCTATGAGTGGCCGAAGGACAATTTGAGGTGATTTTCATACCAGAAATGATAGATTGATTTTTAGCCGCTTCCAGAGCTCTGCTAAGGGAGTCCGCCATTAGGACAAAAAGAAAAGGTGACAGGGGATCCCCTTGCCTGATACCTCTGCTACTTTTGAAGAAGCCCAGAATGCCATTGATAAGAATAGAGAAGCAAGGGGTCGAGATACAAGAGAAAACCCAGCTACACCACTTTTTGTCGAAACCAAATTTTTCCAGACCTTAATTAAGAAAGGCCAGCTGACTCTGTCAAAAGCTTTTTGCATATCCAATTTTAAGATCATTCCTGGGGACTTCGCAAGAAGGGCCGAGTGAATGGCTTCATGAACTGTAATTATACCACCTTGGATGAGTCGACCTTTAATGAAGCCATTCTGATTGTGAGAGATGAGATCCGGCATTAAAGGTTTAAGTCTGGAGGCCAACATCTTAGTGATAATCTTGTAGGACGTGTTACATAAACTTATTGGCCTAAAATTGGACACATCTTTAGAGCTATGCACTTTTGGGGCAAGTGCAACGAAAGTGGTATTCCATTCCTTAAGCAGATTGTTGTTCATCTGAAATTCATTTACTGCTTGGAAGAGGTCCTGCTTGATGATTTCCCAAAAGACTTGGAAGAAGGCGGCAGGAAAGCCATCCGGACCCGGAGCTTTGTCCTCTTCATTGCAAAAACTGCTTTGTGAATTTCCTCCATAGAAAAAGGCTTGATCAGATTGTTGTTCATCTCAGTGACACCAGATGCGGAATATGTTGGAGCATTTCATTCATTGATTGTTCCGGAGGGGGCAGATCACCATGGAGAAGATTAGAATAGAAGGAGATAAGCTCGTTGGAGATATCAGTCTCAGCAGTTAGCAAGGTACCTGAGGACGACACCAACTCACGGATCTTATCTCTAGCCTTATGCTTGCAAGCAGTGATGTGAAAAAATTTGGTATTACGATCTCCTTGTTCGAGCCAAAGGGCTCGAGAACGTTGCCTCCAATAGGTCTCTTCTTCTTTAAGTGTGTTGTGATAATCACTGAGGAGGGAGATTTCATGTTGGTGAAGATGATCCAATCTTCCAACAGTCTCAATTTGTTCTGAGATTTTTGCCAAGCTCTGAGTTAGCTCTGCTTGCGAAGCTTGATGTTACCAAAGACCTTCGACTTCCATATCTTGAGTTGTTTTTTAATTTCTTTGAGTTTGCTGGAAAATCTAAACATACTAGAGCCCTCAATATTGATATTCCACCAGTTTGCTACAAGGGGGATCAGGTGGTTGTTTTCAAGCCAAGCAAGCTCAAACCTGAAGGGAGGATTCTTGGCATTCATTTTGTGATTAGCACTCAACAGAAGAGGGCTGTGGTCAGAGGCAGCCCGAGGGGGAGTTGAGGTAGAAGTCAGGAAAGAGAGAGATCCAGTCCAGAGAGCCTAGAGATCTATCCAATCTGCATTGAATGTGGTTCCTGCCCAATCTGCGGTTTGACCATGTATAAGATGAGCCATGGAGATCCATATCCAGAAGAGAATTCACCCTTATGAAGTCAGCCAAAGCCTCCATGCTAACCGGCATGGCAGGCATACCTCCCTGTTTTTCCGAAGGATAAAGAGGGCAGTTAAAATCACCCATTATTAGAATGGGAATTTTACCACAAGTGATGATGAAGTTAGTGATATCTTTCCAAAGTTTTCCTCGATGAGTCTCCAAGTTGGGGGCATACACATTGATAGCAATCCAAGAGGAGTCCGCTCCAACCTCTTGGAAGAGGATGCATAAAAAGTTGGGGTGCTTGAACAGGCATTCCCCTTTGAGACTTCTGGGATCCCACAAAGTACAAAGCCCCCCTGAGTTCCCTGTTGAAGGTTGAGATTCAAAAGAAGCCGCTGGCCAGAGTTTAAGGAGGTGATCCTCCTTTTTTAGTTTGGTTTCCTGCAACATTATGATATCAGGAGAGTTCTGAATTTGATGTCTTTGATAACTCTTTGCTTTTGAAGAGAGTTGAGCCCTCTTATATTCCAAGAAATGATCTTCATTTCTTTGGTTTGGGTTTACTCCCCACCACCATGGGGATTGTGCTTTGAGTTCCTTGCGCGACATTTATAGCTGCTTCTTGTTGAAGCTTGATACTGCTCGGAATTCTGCCCCGAGCTTTTTCCAAGCCTATATCGGGTTTCTTGTTGCTGCTTCTAGTAAAACGATGATTGAAACTATCATCAGAGGAAAGTCCCGAGGGGGAGGGGACAGAGTCTAAAACAGGCAGACAGAGGGGAGGCAGGGGAGGGATCCAAGGAAGAGGGGATCGAAGGAAGGGGAGGGAAGGGAAGAGGAGAGGACAGAGGGGAAGGGGAGGGGAGGAGGCAGCCAAGGATAGGTCAACTCCTAGAGAGGAAGAGGCGGGAGAGCCGAGGGAGGCAGAGGGGAGAGGAGAGGTTGAAAGGCCAAGGAGGAGGGGACGATCTCAGAAACAGGATCAGAAGATGTGTTGATTTCTCCATCCTCAAGGAGAGCGAAGGAATTAGAAGTGGGGATGATCGGGATCTCAATAGAAGACGATTTGGGAATAAATTTATTTTTGATTTTTGGGGATAGGATTTGGGACTTGGGTTTTGGTTGAGGTTTAGATGGGCAGCTAGAGGCCCGATGACCAAGTTTTTTGCAGAAGGAGCAAGCTTGAGGAATATATTCGTAGTCAATGGGTTGTTTCCAGTTCCCCAAGTCCGAAATAAGCTCAATATCTTTTGGTAAGGGACAACTAATATCAGCATTAACACAGAAACGAGCATGAATGAATCTAGTTTTTGCTTTTGTTGCTTGATCTATAGCAATTAAAGAACCTATTGAGAGAGCAATACCTTCAATAACCGCCGGGTGCCAGAACTCCAGAGGGAGCCCCGGGAGGCGAACCCAAATTGGGGCTTGGGTCATGGATTCCGTGTGTGGGTTGAAACCAGGAGACCATTTCCTGAGATAGAAGCCCCGCCTGCCAAAAAACCACGGACCACCTAGCAGAGCTCTAGCGAAGTCTTCTTTCAAGCTGAAGGAAAATAATAAACCATGAAACCATTAGGCATAATCGATCCCATTTTTTTATATCTTCCAATAGCTAGCAAGTCCACATGGTTTCCATTTTAATCGAGCCCATTTTTTTATATCTTCCAATTTTCTTAAAATCTCTACAAAGTAACCGTAGCTTGGCGCTTTTACTTTCTCCTTACCTTGGTATGCAACTTGTAAAGTATCACATGTGGTCTTTTCTTGGCTAGTTGTTGCCACTCTTAGAAGAATCCTTTCATGCATGCTTCACCTAATGAATATAGAAAATAGATTTTCCATCCTTCTTTCGTAACTCCTTCAAAGTATCTTTCTCTTCCTAAGAAAGTGCAGTATATGTTATTGCATCTGCAGGCTCTGTGTACCCATCTTCAATGATCTCCCACATGTCTTGAGATCTAAATAGCACCTTCATGGTCAATGACCAATATTCGTAATTCTTTCCATTAAATTTTGGTTTCTACGCATTCCGTATGTAGAACTCATAGTTTGCTACCAATTTAACAAGCTATTGGAATAACTTTGCTCTTATACCAATTTGTAGAAAATCTGCAGTCTTATACAAAAAACAACATAAAATAAATAAACAGAACAATTAAATAACTTGCATAAACAAAATAATATTCAAACCAGCACTGTTGTGCGTAATCTCCATTAATTAACTCATACTCAGAGCTTTGGCTCAAATTACAATGAAGTCTGTGCGTGCAACACTTCTTTAATTCTACCTGTGTAGATTTCACACTTCTGTGTGTGCATACAAAGAAATTACAATTGATGTTATTTAAATAGAATAACTCACACACTAACATCTCTTCAACTCGATCATTCTAAATTTAAGCTCATGCTTTAAAACATTGCATGATGTGCATGAATTAAAGTATATTTATTTGAATTAAATATAATCCTAAAAATAGGACTTTAACTAAAGCAAGACTCATGCTAAACTAAAGCAAATTAAATCTATTTTTAATCCTTCTAAAAAGCTACAGTTGGAATTAGCAATGCATGGTGCATGCATATTTCCAACAACATTCTTAATTGATCTCAAAAGTCTTTTGTTCCTATATTAACTCTTGACCCTTGAAGTTTTCTTAAGAATTCAAAAGATTTTGACAAGGAAAGAATAGGACAAGAGTGATTGTCCACCTCCCATTCAAGCTTGAAGATCAAAAACATAAGTGTAACCAAAAGATTTTAAAATTCCACTTCATATTGAACAAGAAGATCTCATCTTATCTAAAGTTAGCTCCACTTTGCAATAGTTAAGAACCCTTCAATGATTTAGGCTTTTAGCTGACACCTTAACATTTGAAATGCAAATAATAGTTGATTGTGTTGAGAGATTTAATGTTTTCTTTAATACAAACATGTTAAAATTTTGAAAATCATCTCCATACCTTTCTTCAACCTTATAGAACTTTGTGCAGCCATTAAAAACCTTCATTTTGTACAACTTCATGAGATTTAAAGAATCCTTTCGTCATAGTCAAAAACGACTATGTAAGACAACTATCCCGGATTTATTGCACTTTGAAAGGGATTCGAGCTTATTCAATTCATCCTTCATGTTTATTAATGCATACTAAAGTCTTAGGAACATTCTTAATCGATTCCATACTTGTTTGGCTAATAAAGTTTGTTGAAAACACCAACAACCGACCTTGTACACTTCCTCACACCTCAAGAAATGTTGTTAGATAATTCTCTTCCAATACCTAGCAAAATTCACTCATTATTTTTGTAAATGAGTTTTCTTCCCTCTATAGAGATTTCTATAAAATATCTTTTAATTTGGTTGGCTAAATTATTTTATACAATCAAAAATAAAATGCAAAAACCCTAGAGCAGGTAGTACGACTGCGAAAGCCCAAGAGAGGGAAAATTTGATAACTCCTTCAAAAATGAATGAAATTTGAAATTTATAAATGCTAAAGTCTTTTGGAATCATCCTTCACCTTCTCCAAACAACATTTAACCTTGAAACTTCTTCATATGCTCCCGAAATCAAATTTTTGGAGGGTGCAAACCGGTAAAGTGCAATAATTCTTGGTTGTGGAAGCATTTAGTTTGGTTTTTCACCTTTTGAGACCTGTGGATGGATTTTATGGATTGCAACAACTTCCATAGGTGTTCTCAACCACCTGAGACCTCATGAACAACACTTAAGCAACATATTTCACTGATTTACAAGCTTTTGCCATGAACTTACATTCAAGAACCTTGTCACCAGAAAGAAAATCAACTACTTCATCATTTTGCCCAAAAGATCCACATTGGTGATGTACAAGATTGCTCTAGCCTTTGTATATGAGATAAATTATGATCAAGAGAAATAAAAATAATTTAAACACCTCATGATAGTGACTCCATGGGAGATTGAGGCATGATTTCTTGACTTCACTCTCTAAGACAACATAGAGAGAATGATTTCACACCTTGACCTTCACCAAACAACCACCTCAACTGATCAAGAACCTCAAAAATTACTTGTGAAGAAGGTCCTGGGAACTTGTTGCAAAAATTTCACCACTATTCGGGTTGTTTACATGACCGTATGAATCAAAATTGAGAGAGAAAACTTGCCATTCCATGACCACTGAAGGATTTACCTAAGAATCTCACCTTGACACCTTGTTCTTGTTATCATCAAAGAATGAAGATATGATTATATGATCTTAATATCTTTTAGCACTCAAAATATTGATTAAAAGACAAAACAACTCAACTTGACCTTGAAGACTACAGACACATACCAGAAGAAAAACAAGCTTGTCTGAAAAATGCTCACAACTTTCTTAAAACATGTCCAAATGTCCTAAAACGTTTTACACTATCTAAATATTAGATTCCTATAAAAATCCTTCTATGATTTATCCGAAGGATGCATTATATTTTTCTTGAGTGTTAAGAAGTTGGGAAGCTTTTTATTTAATTTCCAAAAAGCTGTTATAGAAAAGCTAACATAATTTTGACATACCTTCTCAGAATATGATGAAATTTGTCCTGTAATTCCACAACTCACCCTAATACATGGTCCATAAGCCCATTTTCCATATATATTTTTGAACTCTCCTATTCCATCTCATTTACCTCTACTAGCACTATAAATTCACAAGGTAAACTTTTGTGTAATTTTGAACTTTGACTCCTAAGACTTAACTCGAGCCTAACGTTTGCTCACACATGTCAGTAGACACTATTCTAAAGCTTATCTCATGCTCCTATGAATATTTCACGACCTACACCGAATCTTCACACCTTATCGTGCACTGCAACCAAGCCTAAATGGCCTAGTTTAAACTCAGTACTTTCTTCCAAATGACCAAAACCACCTTAAACAACCGAGCACCATCAAGTACCACCTGATATGTATGCTCTTGCACTCTCCCTTTACCATCAATTCCATGTGATATCAATGAAAATAACCACCAATGAAATAGGTTGCAATAGGTGTTACTTTCAAAAGAGAGATGGATATTAATTTCAAAGGGTTATATCAATGAATTCATCTTGGTTTACCTAGATGACAAAGTATTGTCTTCTCAAAAAAGAGCATGGATCATATGAAGCACCTGGAGAAAGTATTTGAGAGATGTAAGGAATTTGGTGTGTCCCTTAATCCCAAGAAATGTAACTTTGCATAAATCCCAGGGAAAGATTTTGGGGCACATTATTTCAAAGAGGGTATTATCATCGATAGAGAAATAATTTCTAGCATCTTGGCTCTTTCCTTGTTAGCTCACAAGAAGGATTTGCAGTCATTCCTTGGAAAAATCAAATTTTTAGGTGTTTCATTCCTAACTTAACAGGTTTAGTAAATTTTCTTACTCTCATGCTCAAGAGGGATTTAGTTTTAAGGTGGACCTCGGAGGAAAAGATAGTTTTTTTAGAATCAAACAAGAGATTGCTCAAGATCCTACATTGATCAACCCTAACTATGTCAAATATTTCATCTTATATGCCTTTGATGTTGAATCTAGTATAGTACGCAGCTTTTAACTCAAATCAATGATGCTGGGCTAGAGCATCCAAGGTGGCTTTCTTCATCAAATATTAAAGAACTATGAGCTTAAGTACATCCACATTGAAAAAAGGTGTTTGGAATCATGAGAACCTTGAATAAATTCAAAAGCATGGTCACTACTAACCACATTAAAGTTTTAGTATCACATTCATGTGTTAAAGACTTCATCATGGGAGCAGAAATTAGTGAAAAATGAGTTGGGTGACTAAGATCATGGAATATGACGTGACCATCAAGGCCACAAAATTGGTAAGAGGAAGGGAACTTTGTGAGTAGTTGGCTTTAGATGCTCAGATCACCAAGAAACCTCCTTCATGAATGAAGAGCTTCCACATGATGTTGATTTTCAACAAGATGAAGGAGATTTAGCATATAATCACAAATTGGATTACTAATATGGTATCCTCTCGGATTTAATAGAGAAAAAATAAGACATCTGAGGTTGTGGTCTATTCCTTATGCATTGATTAATGGTATTTTGTTCAAAAATGTATTGATGGAGTGTTGCTCAAGTGCATTGAAGGAGAGCAATGTAACAAGGTTCTTAATGAGAGCTCCATGATGACTTCTTAGGTGGAAAATTTTCTGATAGAACCACAGCCATGAAAATCATAAAATCATGTACTTTTGGAATACGTTGTTCATGGATGCTCATTGGTGGTTTAGAAAGTGTAAATAATGTGCTCTCTTTGTGGGAAAGAAAATAATACCTTCCCTTCCACTTCATCCAATCCACGAAGATCATCCATTTACGCATGGGGTCTTGACTTAATTGGTATGATAAATCCTCCATCTAGTGTTGGTCACAAATGGGTTTTAACAACAACATATTATTTCACCACATGGACAGTAGTTGTGACATTGAATGAAGCTACTCAATCATATATCCTAGTCTTTCTTGAAAAAAATTACAAGGTTTGGTGTCCCTCATACCATCATTTCGATAATGTAAAAAAATTAGGGATCCAAAATTTCTAATTGGGCTCTTAGACTTAGGATTTATCTTAAGACTTATTCCAATTACTACCCCTAAGGTAATGGATTGGTGGAATCTACTAACAAGAATATGATTAGGATCATGAAGAGGACAATGGATATCAATCAAAGACAATGACACACAAAGGTGAGAAATGATCTCTGGGAAGAAAGGATAACAATGAAGAAACCTATTGCATTTCCCCTTACAAAATAGTACATGGAAAAGAAGTTATACTTCCTTTATCACTATAATTTCCTTCACTTGAATTGGCTCAACAACTAGAATTTGAAGGCATGGGTCAAAGGGAGATCGAATAGTAGAGTTGGTAGAACTAGAGAAGTTTATAAACTCCACCATGATCGGATGGAACAACATCGAACTTAACCAAACAATGGTTTGAAAGGAAAGCTAGAAGCCAGACATTCAAGGTTGGAGATCTAGTTTTGAAATGGGACGTAGATCAAGCTAAACCAGGAGACACTCCAAATTTGATGCAATTTGGAGTGGACCATACATCATCGTATTTTTAAGGCAACTAACTCATTTGAGTTATCTGATCTAGATGGTAACGTATTTCAAATCTCAATCAATGGATTTACCTCAAACCCTCTCATTAAGATATTTCAATTCATCTTGTACATAACAATTTAGGATTTCATTTCCTCTAAGTGCTTTCAGCACATTGTTTTTTTTCGTAGTATAGGTTTCTTTCCCTAAGTGCTTTGCACATTCTTATTACTCAAAGGTTTTCTTGTGCACTATTTCCATCATATTTGCAAGTCACCGTAGGATGAGGTACAAAGGATTAAGGATCAGCTATAATCATCTCAAATAATTAAATGCAGAGAAACTAAATCAAATTTGGGAAATCAAGTTTAGGTTCAAGTCAAATTCTAGATTGTTAGACTGACTCCATGCCCGATAGATTATTCAAGCTATTTATCACCCATCTAACTAGCAGATGTTCTCTGTGATTTACCAAAAATGTTTTCCATTTTTTCACCCTTGAAAAAAATTTAACAACTTGGATAGCCATGATATGAGGTACGAGAACCGTGGAAGGGAGAAACAAGCTGCATAGAGGTTTGAATGAGCCGTGGCTAAAGGAGAAAAGATAAACACAATAAGAAACAAATCTAATCTAACAAATTATTTCTAGCTAGAATAGAATCCATGAGGTCAAAGGGTTGGTTCACATGAGTTCTGAATGTGAGAGTCTAATGAAGGTGTTAGGGTAGGTCACAGTGAGTGAGGGTAAGGTAAAATGGGGTGGATAGGTCTCTACTTAAGGCTATGTGGGCAAACATAGAGACCGGCGTCGGTCAGGGGTGACCGACCGTGGTTAGGTACAACCGGCAGGCGATTACTGTGAGATCTGGGAATGTCACAGAATGGGGTTTTTGGTCCCCTTTGTGATTACACAAAGGATTTAGTTGGTTGGGAGGAGGTATTAGGTGACAAGGGTAGGTTTTTACGAGGTTTTGATGGGTCTATGAAGGTACAACATGTTGGAGATGGTCAATAAGGAGCAAGATGGACAATAGGTGGTAAAACAATGATGAAATGAATTAACCAGGGAAGTATGATATTATACTTACTTGGATGTCATTTCTAAAGTCTGTGTGAAGGATGGAGGTGTTGATGATGAGTTTTGGAGGCTGCAAGTGATCACCAACTGGAGAAAATATTCTGCATGGGCTGCATGCACACTCCTCTTTTGCTTGGGTAGATCCGAATGTGGCTGGGATGGTTGTGCAGGAGAAGATGTTCAATCTCCTTCTTTGGATGTGAGTTCTTGCTGGAATTGGCTCTCTGAAGATGCACTATATCTTTTGAGATCTCACTCTTTCTCGTCAACTTTCTTGCTCCCAATGTTTTCCAACCTTGAGAATAAGGTAGTTTAGGAGTTAAAAAGGGGTAACCGATGGTCGGCTGACTTAACCGGCGGTGGTTAGGGGTAACCGACGTCGGTCAAGGTGGGATTTTCTAGGTTTTCCAAACTTAGGGAGATCCTCCTGATTTCCTTGGATCTCATGTCATTATCCCATGGATTAGACTAGGAGCTTCTGTGAGCATGTGGGAATGTGGTTAGAGGGAGTGTAGGCATTGATTTTTAGGGTTTGGGTAAGTCTTAGTTAGTTATGGTAACTTGCTAAGAATAGGTCTTAAGGTGAGTTAGCTTGATGAGGTGTCTAAGTGAACTATATGTGTAGATATTATTTAAATAAGATATTTAAATAATAAATATAGTGAGGGTAAAGCATTAATTTAATTAAATTAATTAAATTAATACTAGTGTGGTGAAGGGGGCCATGGCTAGGTGAAAGTGATGAAGGGTACTTATTGGTCGAGGTACGGAAGGGGAGTGTGACCTAATTTTAGTGTCTACATTTTGCCCCTTTTTGTTGCATGTAGCTTGTATTGGTAAGTGATGCTAACAAAAATAAGATGTGGTTGCCCCATGTGTGGGTGAAGGTGATCCCCTCAAACCAGGAATTGATGAAGCAGCCGGTTGAAGTGGTGAGTGGTTTGATAAAAGGTAAATGTGAAGAAAAGGTAAATGGGTGTAGGGGAAGAGGGTGAAAGGTCTACTTGGGAAATCTAGGTAATGGGTCAGGGTCAAAGGTAGTAGTAGTCAAACACATGCACACGTATAAACTACAGCACGCTACTAGGTGAAGAGCAGGAAAACTCTACATCGTCTAAGGTCGATAGGTTTATCCAAACAAGGGTGAAGTGAATCTAGTATCCAAGGTATAGGATAAGGTCAGAAACACAATGTAGGTTAGGTGCAGGAACGTTTAGGTATGTTCCGACACACAAAGGTAGGGTCAGGATAAATGGTCACGGCAATAGGCTAGGTAAGGTCATTAGGTCAACAACACAGGTAACAGTGCCACAAGGTATAGCGAACACATGAGGTCAAAGGTCACTAGTGATGGTCCAGGTCCAAATATCAAGATCATGGCATGGGTAAGGCCGAGGTAGGGGTAAAATAATAAGGCGTCAACAAACGGATGCGAGGAGGTTGAAGAGGGTGGAGGGCCAGAGGTGAAGGTAAAGTGGTCCAGGTAGGTGTATGGGGGGAAAAAGAGAAGGGAGGTAAGGAAAATGAGGTAAATGGGGGTAAAGAGTATGCAGGGTAACCGACATGGTTGAATGAACCGATGATGGTGTAGGGTAACCAATGGCGGTAGTAGTCTAGGGGCAGAAAGACCGGTAGGTGGTCAATCGGTTAACCGACGTCGATGTCGGTCGTCGGGTAGGGTATAAAAAGTGGATAACCCACATTTGAAAATTCATTTGTGCATGTGGAAAAGTAGAAAAGGACAAGAAGAGAAAGAGGAAAAGGACAAGAGAGTGCAGCAGAGGAGCTTGGTTGGTGAGCCACATAGGAGAGAGTGGGTGATTGGGAGGTGGGGCCGCGAGATCAGGTGGCACGATTCGTGTGGCTGAGGATTGTTTGTGCATTGGAGGATGGCAGAGGCCGGAGAGGGGTCGGGTGGTCCACCCATACAGATGGCTGGATATACCACCATGGCATGGCGAAGGATGAGGTAAGCTGTACACCATTGCTTAATGATTTGATTAATTAAGTAGGGTAAAATATGGGTTGTAAGAAAAATGTGGGGGAAGATTTGAATTTAGGATTGGGAGATAAATTGGATATAATTGGGGTGGGGGAGGTTGGAATGTAGGTCAATAGGAGTGGGAAGGGAAGTAGGGAAGGTGTAAATAAGTTTGGTTGGGTAGTGGGGTGGATTTGGTCAAAATGAAAAAAATATAGTCGGGGTTTTGGCGTTGTTTGCTATCACGGTGATTGTAGTGGCGGTCCTGTAGGCCGACGTGGCAGCGTCATGTCATGTAGAAGTGGGATCGGTCAAGAAACAGGTGACCGATAGTGGTTAAAGGCCACCGGTGATGGTTATGGGTAACCAGTGAGTGTGAAAATAAGGAAATGGGGCCAGAAATAGGCAAAAATGGGTTAGGTAGTGGAAATGGATGGTCAATGGGTAGGGTAAGAGATGGAAAGGTGTGGTTTAAGAGAGAGAGGATGGGTTGTGGTTGGTTTGGTTAAGGATTAGGGTAGAGGGGGTTCGGGAAGAATAGGTGGTTGGGGGGTGAACACAAGGTAATGGAACAGGCATACTAATATATAGTGTTGGTTGGATGCAGGCCAGGATGAGCTGCGATGAGGGATCGAGAGCCACTTATATTGCTAGAGCTGCATGGATAGGTGACTTTCGAGGAGTGGAGCCACATTGATGATGTCATCCTGATTGGGATCCACCATTATGGGTGGGTTGTGAGAGAGTAGAGTCTTGATGGTCACACTCATCGAGAGATGGGATTCGGCGACTAACACCTTCCACTTGCCATAGGGAGATGACCATCACCCTGGAGGATATATATAGGATATTGAGACTACCGATTACTGGAGACCAGGTGTACTCAGTGACATCCGAGGTCATGGTGGGGTGTATAGATGAGGTATTTGGAGAGAGAGCAGTGAGTTGCATTACCACAATGCCAACCTGAGTTACAGAGAGGTATATGCTGCCCATCCTGAGGAGATGAGGTTGATAGTGTTGATGATGGAGGTGATCGGATGCTACGCATTGCTAGATTCAGAGGGTGGGAGATTCCCATGGTCATTGATGGGTGTCCTTCGGGACATGATGATTGATCATACCAGTTTTTCTTGGGCACCGACTTTGTTGGTGTAGTTATATAGAGAGTTGTGGGCCTACGGGTAATTATGGAGATATAGTCTATGTTGCACTTTCCTTCTACACTGTTGGGCTTATGAGCACATTGCATGTGTGCGACCGATAGGCCTGCCCCAGGTAGATGCATTTGAGTCGGAGTCATCCGAGTTGGTTGTAGGTGATGGGCACTGGAGGGTAGTGTACAGAGAGCCCGGGCTACATACGACGTAGCATATTATAGACAGAGACTGGAGAGCCTGTCCAGTGTGGATATAGTCTGAGACCCTATGTGACCTATCCCTCTTACAAAGGGATGTATACAGAGCTAGAGGGACTACAGCTACTAGAGGTGGATAGAGGGATGCCATGTAGGGAGCACGAGATGATACCTATCGACCGAGTGAGGTGATAGTTTGGTTTAGTGTAGGATGTGCCCCGCCCTTCCCTTCCCATATAGGAGAGATGAGGTGGAGAGACCCTTGTCTCCACCCCATCCAGCAGAGTCGATAGGGGAGGAGGAGGAGCCCGTGGACCATAGCACAGATGATGTAGGGGTGACAATAGCATATAGCCAGTGGTGGGCCATATAGAGGCAAGGTCAGGGTCGGGAAGGGGAGGCTAGGGTAGGGGCCACAGTGGCGGGGCCATAGTGCATAAAAAAGGCCAGAGCTAGAGATATAGGTGGAGAGGAGAGCCTCGGAGTATGCAGTATGAGGAGGAGGATCCTGAGCTGTAGATACTAGTAGATGGTGTGATGAGACCACTACAGATAGTCTCCAGTGAGTAGACACAGTCACGCACGTATAGTGCGAGTGTAGGTGGCCGGTGAGCCCGAAGGAGAGAGCAGAGGACATCGAGCAGTGCATGGGGTCGGCATCGAGATGATTGGTCCATCTAGTGGTAGATGAGGGACAATATGTCACCTATTTTTGTATTTTTGGATTTTGGATGTATACCGCCTGCGAGCCAAGAGATATTGTATGTATATTTTGTTCATGATACTGGCCTTGAGCCGAAGACATTTTTGTATTGATTATAGTGGTGTACATGATACTAGCCTACGAGCCGATGATGATTATTTATAGCATATCGGCCTACGTGTCTGACATTTTTGAGATGATAGCCATGATGAGACATGCATGTTTATTGAGATACACATTTATGTGATATGGGTGTACATTGTATGGAGACACACATGTATATATGAGGAGATAGATGATATTCAGGTGATGTTGTTGTGATGTGTATGAGTTTTACTTTACTTATGATATGGATGGAAAATAGATGAGCTAGGCATGATAGAGTCAGGTCATAGGCATGGATCGAGTCATCGGTGTAGGCATGGATCGAGTCAGGTCGGTTTAGGCATGGATCGAGTCGGTTTAGGCATGGTCAGTCGTGTAGGCATGGATCGAGTCAGGTCGGTTTAGGCATGGATCGAGTCAGGTCGGTGTTAGGCATGGATCGAGTCAGGTTGGTTTAGGCATGGATCGAGTCAGGTCGGTTTAGGCATGGATCGAGTCAGGTCGGTTTAGGCATGGATCGAGTTAGGTCGGTGTTAGGCATGGATCGAGTCGGGCATGGAAAGTCGGTGTTTAGGCATGGATCAAGTCAGGTTTAGGCATGGATGTTTATTTCGGTATTTTGATAACAAAGGGCAATGTAAATGTATGAGATGGTGTAAAATGTGGAAAATGTTAGTTATGTTATGAAAATGTGAAATAAGATAAGTGGTAAAGGGTATGTGGTATATGGTTAGAATGTTGAGGTTTTTGATAGGAACAGGAAATCAGGTAAAGGTGGGGAAAATGGTTAGGGTAAAGAGTGGTCGAGCTAACCTTCTAGGGCCCCATGCCCTAAAAGTGTTGCCTACATAGTCCGGTGAAAAGGGACCTCAGACCGATGTAGTTCTCCCATAAGCTAGGGAAGAAAGATGAAAATGAGTTAGTAGGTTTTTAGGCATGTAGTGGGTTTTAGGTTTAATGGTGTGGGTAGATTATAGGTAAAATGATGCAGGTGAAGGTGATTATGGTGAAAGGGGAGTGCTACCCCCAAAGGTAAGTGATGAGGACCAAGTCCTATATAAGGTAATCAGAACATAAACAAAGACAATTTTAAAGATAAGAGGGGGCCATAGAGCCACCTGATTGGGTAGGAACCTACCGAGTAGATCATACCTTGGAGGAGGTGATAAACACAAGACCCAAAAGACACCACATGATTAACGGTTCTATGATGAAGGTAGTCACAGGATCACCAAATGTCTAAATTCCAAGATGTCCCTTGAGGCAACTGAGGAAATGAGGGTAGAAATGGTAAGTGGGAAAAGGTAGTTAATTTGATATGTTTGAGTGACAGGGATTTTGGGCAAGAGGTCCTAGGGCACACAATGGCAAGTCCATGACTAAAAATTTTTGTTTCTTGTGATAGACTGATCGATGTGGGAAGTCTATATGGGATAAATAATATGGTACTCCTTGAGGTCTTCGTGAAGCTGATCGATGTGGGAAGCTTCATTTTCTCGTTCTCTTTTTTTTTCTCGTTTTTCTTTCTTCACATAAGCTTTTATAGTCCTTCGAGGAGCATCTATTTATAGTAGCAATTTGGTCGAGAGGAAGATGTCCTTTGAGTCATCTTTTATTAGAAGTTTGACTCAAGGAGTTTGGTCCCATTGGAGGTCTTTGAAATCATGGACAAGACCAAGGTGAAGGATAGGACTCTTGTTCAAAAGGCAAGGTGGAGGTGAATGACCATGGGATCTCATCTAAAGATAGACAAAAGTATCCATGAGAATCATGCTATGTGTAGTGCAAAGTGCCATGGTGCACGTATTCAAGAGTAGATAACAAGTGATGGGTACTCACATGATTCTTGTTTAATCGTTAGGGAGGTGTATGAAGTGGATAGCACTCGAGGGGTGAGCATGAGCTAAAAGAGACAAATGGTGAGGTAGGACAACGAGTCAACAATAGAATGGTCGAAGATGTAATGCATTGAGGGCTCAGGTTCGGGTTTACCCTCAAGTGAGGACAAACGATAGGCACCTGATCCATAGGTATGAGTTACGATGTAGGGTCCAAGCCAATTAGGAGAAAATTTTCCCCATTTTCTTTTCTCCACTTTGGTTACGTGTTGATTTTCTTTCAAAACAAGGTCACCCACTTGAAAGGTTTGTTCATGAACACATTTTTCATAGGCACGCTTGATGCATTTTTGATAGACTTGGAGGTGATCTAGAGCATTAAGACGATGTTCATCTAATAACTCTAGTTGTGCCAAGCGGTCCTAATGAAAGTCATCATCAATAAGCATGTCATGGAGAGAAATGTGGAGTGAGGGGATCTAGACTTTGAGAGGAAAAACAGCCTCTATACCATAGACCAGTGAAAAGGGTGTAGCCACAGTGGCAGTGCGAATACTAGTATGGTATGCCCATAGAGCAAAAGGAATGTGCGTATGCCAATCCTTCCCAGTATCGTCAACCACTTTCATGAGAATTTTATTGAGGGTTTTGTTAGTGGATTCAGCTTGGCCATTGGTTTGTGGGTAATAAGGTGAGGAGAAACTAAGCTTGAATGCCAAAGGTGTCACAAATTTTTGCAATGTTTTGTTTTTGAATTGTTTTCCATTGTCAGTGATGAGGCGATGAGGGACACCAAAGTGACAAATGATGTGATGGTTAATAAACTCACATATTTTCTCAGCTTTCATGGAGATAAGTGGTATGGCTTCTACCCATTTGTGTAGTATTCGGTAGCGATTATGATCCATTGATGGCATTGGGAAGAATGAGGATTGATTTCTCCGACAAGATCCAAACCCCATTGAGAGAAGGGCCAAAGGTCACGAGCGACCTATAAGGCATGACTGGGTGTATGATGAAGGTTGGAATGTTGTTGACATTTCACACAGCATTTGACATAGTCACAACAATCATGGTTAAGGGTTCGGCCAATAATAGCCGAGGTGAAGAATATGCTTAGCAACAACAAGACCACTAAAGTGGCCTCCACATATGCCATCATGAACTTCTTTAATGGTGTAGGGATTTTAGAGCTGGTGAGGCATCGTAAGAGAATACCGTCAAAGCCTCATTTATAGAGAAGGCCACCCATGATGACATAACAAGAGGCCTTTTTGAGAAAGGCGTGTTGTCCATTACGTGTGAGATCAGGAGGCAAAATAGAAAGGGAAAGGTAGTCCGCAAGCTGCTTATACCAAAGATCTTGGTGTGTTCAGTGAGGTAGTGTGGATGAGGTTAATACAACAAGATTTATAAGAAGGTCTCGGTATGTGTTTTATGGTAACAAAGATGTCTAAATCATCAGGCGAAGTGGGTATTTGAGAAGCGAGGCCATGGTATCCACAAATTTATTGGTGGATCACGGAATGGTTTGAATTTTATAGCGGTCAAAGGTAGTCAACATGATGCCGACGTAACACTTGTATTCTTGAAGTATTTCATTATGACATTGATAAACACCATTGACTTGGTTTACTACCAGTTGAGAATCACCAAAGATATTAATGGACTTAACGTCTAAGGCATAGGCAGTCATGAGACCCAATACGAGCGCTTCGTATTCGGTGATATTGTTGGTGCATTCAAAGTCAGTTTAAATGATAAGGGCATGGGTTCACCATCAAGAGGAATGAGGATAATTCCTGCACCACCCCCATGCTAACATTTGGAACCATCGTCGAAGAATAAGGTCATTTGGTAAGGGTCGTCATCCAAAGAGAGGTTAGCAATGGATTCAAAATCGAGGAAGTCAAAATTAGAGGGGACTTGGTCCTGTCAAGATCAGCTAAAAGCAATGGTAGTGCATCAGCCATGATGTTGGTCGGTTGGTGATATCCTGGCCTTTAATGGACTTTTGGTGGATGAATTCGAGGTCAAGATCAGCTAAAAGCATAAGCCATCACGCGGTACTGATTTTGATAAGGTTTAGCATACATGATGTGTAAAGGGTCGGTGTTGGTCACACGACATAGGTTTTGTGGTTGAGTAGGTAATGGCGAGTTTGGTGGCAATGAAAACTAAGGCTAAGAAAAGTTTTTCAGGGTGAGTGTATCGGGTTTCATAGTCCAGAAGGGTATGGCTTATATAATAAACCACCTACTCCCTATGTTGTTCATCACGATGAGTGAGCATGGCTCCCAGGAATGATCGGTAGCTGATATGTATAGGTAAAAAGGTTGGTCATCTTTAGGTGGGATAAGGATGGGTGGTTGGAGAAGGTATTGTTTTAAGGCCTCAAAAGCTTTGTGATAGTCATCATCCCATTTAAAGGAGACATCCTTCCTAAGTAGATGATGAAATGGTTGACACCGATCCAATAATTGTGAAATAAATCGGTGAATGGATTGTAATTTACCTTGCAAGCTACGAAGTTGTTTAAGGTTAGTGGGTGGAGGCATTTCCAGAATGGCCTTGACTTTATGAGTCAACTTCTATACCACATAAGGAAACGATAAATCCCAAGAGCTTTCCTGAGAGAACCACGAAGACACACTTTTTAGGCTGGAAGATGCAATATTTAATAAGGTGATCAAAGATGGTTTTGAGGACAGTGAGGTGCTTGGCGCATGTTTAGATTTAGCCAAGAGATCATCCACGTAATCTTCCAATATGTGATGCATGATATCATGGAAGATGTAAGTCATAGCATGTTGATATGTAGCACCAGCATTTTTAAGGCCAAAAGGCATGACTCGATAGCAGAAGGTCCCCAAGGGGTAATGAATGTGGTCTTGTGCTGATCTTCTGGGGAAAGCAAAATTTGGTTATAACCCGAGAAACCATCCATGAGTGAGAGCATTTCGTGACCCACGGTAAGGTCCACCAGTTGATCAATACCGGCAAGGGAAAGTCATCTTTCGGGTAGGTGAGGTTGAGGTCATGGAAGTCCATGCAAATACGAAGTCCCCCTATCGCCTTAGTGATAGGGATGATGTTAGAAATCCATTAGGGATAATCAATGGGTAAGATGAAAGAAATGGAAAGAAGATGTTGAAGTTCTTCTTTGTGAGAAGGGAAATGCGAGGTGCATCTTCCTTAGCTTTTTTTGATAGGTTTGGCATCAGGAATGGTTATGATATTGTGGACCACTATGGTGGGGTCAATACCGGGAATGTCTACGTAAGACCAAGTGAAAGCGTGTTTATGCTCTCGGAGAAAAGAAGTGATGGCTTTTGTTCAATAACATCTAAAGATTGTCTGATCTTTAGGATGTGCGGGTCATCCTGAGTATGAATGTTGATTTCAATAGTTAATTCATTCAACATGGTTTGCATCTCAGATGGTAATGATTGATGAATATATGAGTCTTCTGCACCAAGGTAGGTGAGTATGGATTCATCATCCTGACATTGAACAACGTTAATGGTTGGTGTGTTGTCATTGATCATCTCAGGATACAGAAATGGGAGAGTGGAAGGGGCCTCACCTTCACATTGATAAGTTAGAGGCCCCAAGGAAATGATGTTTATGAAAAAAAAATTTAGGAGGGATAGATTCAGGATCTATCGACTCAGATTGTTGTGAGAGTGGTGATGAAGGTGGAGAAGGGCTAGGTGCATGTAATAAGTTCGATGCGGGCTATTTGGTAGGAGGTTCATGAAGCTAATACCACTATGGTCATTGTGTTTGTGGGTGGTACATGGAATAATGGTATGGCGGCCTTTCTCATAGAAGCCAAAACCAAAACCCTTCCATGCACAGTGGTGTAGGAAGGTGTGGGTGAAACGGTGATTGGTAAGTGATTGGAAGTCAGCGAGAAAATGGGCGGGGTTGTGATGGTGGTTCAGGTGTGTAGGTAGTAGTATCAAGTCCCCCATAGGTGAGACTAGTACGAAGATGAGGAGGACCATAAAGGAGGCTTTCTCTGATATGGTGATCATAACGAGGGTGTTGGTGAAGGCTTCCATACTCATGCAGAGTAAGGAATGTGTTGACACTATATAGGTAGTACTCCCCCAGAGTGAGGCATTGAAAAACACCTTCCAAGGGATTAGTGGTTGGTATGTGGGTAGCTAGTATGGATGATGTGTCAGAGGTTGATGCGGAGGTGGTGTTAACGGATTGGGGAGCTGATGGGGCTGTAGGAATAGATGAGGTATGTGTGGTTGAGGTATCAACTTTACTAGTAGGTGACGTGTAGGTGAAGCGGTAGTAGGTGCAGAGGTAGATGGCATGACAAGTATGAGTACATCATTGGGTCGGTAAAGCATGTTGCATGTTTTAAAAGGTGATGTTTGTGTTCAAACTTTACACAATGATGCAAAGTGGAAGGAATGCAACCCATGACATGGATCTAGGTGTTTCACATGAGAATGTTTCAGCTTTTTGGAATAGAGTTGCTTCTATCCTTTTATTCCTTTGAGAAACAGATAAGGGTTAGGGCTAGGAGGAATACCTGTTGAATGTCGAGAGGGTGTGCGCGTACCATAGAGAGAGATCAAATCGACTGCGAAGAACTCCTTTTTGTCTTGGAAGGACTACCTGCAAGTAAGAATACAAGACCACCAGATTTTAATTAGACAATAAATGAGGGAACTGCCTTGGGCCCAGGAAATATAAAACTTCCTTTCGAAGGTGGTCAGTTCCCCTGCTAATATGAATTAACACAAATGATTGTAAAATCACAATTTAATTGCCTCATTGAAACAAGTAGAGGAAAGGCTGGTTTTTGGTTTTGAATCACAGTGACCGATGCCGGTCACTGTCACCGGTTGGGGTTCTATTAACCGATATCGGTAGGGGCAATGTTTTAGGGGCTTTTGGTGAAGGTTGGTTGTAGGGTGGTTGTGTTGTTTATAAGGCTGGTAAATGAGTGGGGTTAGGTAACGGGGTGATGAGAGGGACTCAGAGAGTACGGGGAGGGTGTTCTTGGGGTAACGTAAGGGTAGAGGAATGACAGTTAGATGTAGTGTGTTGCTGGGTAGTAGATCTAGGAATAGACTTATGATGGTTGTGATTCAGAATTTCAAGAAATGTTATTAAAAGGACATACAAGATACTACTTACTGGTTATTGATGAGGATGCAGATCCAAGGATTGTGATGACAAAGGCAGAACTCAGGTAGGATGACCTGACAATCAAAAGATGAGCTATCCTCCCTCCCGATGATCGGATGAGTGTCACAAGGCTCTGGTTAATCAGTTGCAGTCTTGGGCTTGATGTCCTTCTCTGCAAACTCCTATCTTTTCTTCACTTGTCTCTGCTCAGCCAAGTAAATTCCGGATCCTTCCAATGACTTCTGATTCGGATCAATGAAAATCCAACCCCTTGTTTTTGGTTGGGGGAGGTCATTTACATGGAACCGATGGTGGTTACGTAACCGACGGCGGTCGAGTAGGAACCGGTATTAGTCAGGGTCAAAGTGGGCTATTTTTAGTAAAATAGACAACTTTCCCTCCTTTTCTCCCGAGGGATTAGATGCGGGCTTGGTCAAGTCATTATGAGGTCGGTTTTGGAGTGCGGGTGAGGAGTAATTAGTCATGGTGTAGATGTAGACCAAGTTATAGGTCTTAATTAGGTTAGTTTAGGGTTAGGACTAGGTCATGATGAGGTGGTGAAATGAGGCGGCAAGTTTTGGAGATGTAGATTTATTAATTGTAAAGTAATTAATAAATAATTGTGTACGGTTTAGGTGATGAGGTTAGGTTGTGAAATGAGGTGCGTGAGTACGGAGGTCGTAAGACACAAATTTGGTGTCTACATTAGCCCCTTGTTGTCGTAGCTTGTCTTGTAAAGCTCTGCACCGACAATAATAAGAAGTGGTTACTCTGTTAAGGGTATAGGTAATCCCCTCAAATCTATCGCAAATTGAGGTAGCGTGAAATCGGGATAGGGTTGATAAAGGGTAAATGGTGTTGAGATAATGGTAAGATGGTGGGGTAGGTTCAAGCGAGCGACGCACGTTGAAATGCGATAGTGTGACCAGGGTACATGATTTGAAGAGTAAATAAGCAATTCGTAGGCAAAGGTCGATAGTTTATCCAAACAAGGGTGATATAATCCTGGTATCCAAGGCATAGGAAGTAGCTCTAGGGGATATAACGGGTAAGGTACAAGAACATTTAGGCATGTTCGGCAGTACCAAATGGTTGGTTTGGTCGAGATAAACATCACAATCTTGGTCTAGGCAAAGTTGGTCGATCCCGATCAAGTCAAGTACCCTAATCATGCTAAAACACGAGCAGTGAGCTCGATTGAACAAAAAGCTACATGATGGGTGGATAAAATTGTAATTTGTTGGTTTTGGGTGAGGTATGTAATTGGTGCGGCCTGGGTCTTGCCTCGATTTGTTGATGGCGGCTTTGGCTCGGGCCAAATGGTTGGTGCGCCTTGGGTCGGGCCGATTGGGTGGTTCATGCGGCCTTGGGTCGGGCCAAATGGTTGGTTCGACCTTAGGTCGGAGCTGATTGGGTGGTTCTGCGCCTTAGGTCGAGCCGATTGGTTGGTTGCGGCCTTGGGTTGGGCCAAATGGTTGAATTCTGACCTTGGTCGGGCCAAATGATTGATCGGCCTTGGGCGGGCCTCGATTGGTTGGTTGTGGCCTTGGGTCGAGCCAAATGATTGGTTTTGGCCTGGGTCGGGCGATTAGGTGGTTGTGGCCTTAGGTCGGGCTGATTGGTTATTCGCGGCCTTAGGTTGGGCCAAATGGTTGAATTCTGACCTTAGGTCGAGCCAAATGATTGTTGCGGCCTTGGCGGCCTGATTGGTTGGTTGGCCTTGGGTCGGCCAAATGATTGGTTTTGGCCTTGGTCGAGCCAAATGGTTGAATTCGGCCTCGGGTCGGGCCAGATGGGTTGGTTCTGCGGCCTTGGGTCGAGCCAAATGGTTGGTTACGGCCTTGGGTCAAGTCAAATTATTGGTTGCGGGCAGTGAAGTGGGCCGATGAAGTCAACAAAGGGTTTTCGGCGAAGGAGGATATAGGCGATGTGGTGAAAAAGGGAGATTAGTAAATAAGGGCAAAAAGTGGGGAAAGGTGGGATTAAACCGATATCGATTCTCTATGACCGGTATCGGTTATATGACCGATACACGGTTCTTTAGCGCATAAGATAACCGATATCACGTTATAGGTTGAAAAACCTATAAAAAAGAAAAAAATACGGCTTGTCATTGTCATATTCTCAATTTGAAAACCAATTTTAGTTATGTGAGGTGTATTAGTGAGATTGTTGCATTTTTCGGTGAGGTGGCACTATTTGAGTGGAGAAGTGAGTGGTTGGGTAGGCTGAGCGAGTAGGAGGCAAGATTTGATTGGTGGAGGACCCAAAGAGAGGAGATTTAGAGTCATGGCATAGCCAGAGGAGCAGAGGTCTTGGACCAACCTGGACCGCCACCACCTATCCCACCATGACGACGTGTCGTAAATGAAGCAGGGTTCAAAACCTCTCATTGTGTGAATTTAATGTTTTTAAGCTAGATTTAGGTTTTGGGTAGAATCGAATGTTTTGATAAAATAATGAATAAATTGAAGTTATTTGAAAAATGGAGAGGATAGATAGGTTAAATAGGCGAGCGGCGAGGTGGGTAGGTTTTTAGGGTTTTCATTGGGTAAAAAAGGGAGTAATAGGCAAAAATGGATTTGGGGGCACGTCGGGTTCGGCTCGTGATTTACTGATGACCGGCGATGTTGGTCGCTGTTTAGCGGCTACGGCATCGGTCACGAATTCTTCTCAGTGAGGTGGTTTTGGTTGAACCGTGTGGTCGGATGTCGGCCGCGGCGGTGAGAGATCTTTGAGAGGGGACCGGTGGCGGTCATGGGTGACCGGTACCGGTCCTTGGTTAGATTTAGTTATTGTTGGGTTGGTTTTGTTGTGGTTTTGGGTGTTAGGTTGTTGTTGGGGTTGTTGTTTGGGTGTTGTGTTTATTATTGGGTTTTTTTGTTTTTGGGGGTGAAGAGGGAAGGGTAGAGGTTGATAGGAAGAGTGATTGGTGGGGGAATGGTTGGCATGGTTTAGGATAGATTATGTGGTGGGTATGAATGGGGAGGTGTTAAATTGGTAGGGGCATAGGTAAATGGCGAGAGTAGAGCTGAGTGATTGGTAGGGTGAGAGATAAGGCAAGGGATATCGTAAAGGTTTTATGGTAAAATAGGTGGGTGTAGGCGTGTGTTATAGAGTCGGGGTGTGGTTGGGTGGTTAAAAGGGGGTATAGAAGGTTAAAGTAGTTATTGTTTGAAAGGGTAAGTCTAATGAAGTGGGTTATTTGTGCGAGAGCGTCGCCACTGACTATGCGGATAGGATGCCCCCATTGTTGAGACGGATGCGCCACACATGTCCGCAGCCATGATGAGTGGGCCATTATGCGCGAGGTGGGACTCGTGCAGAGTCCAAGTGATATAGAGGCTATAGATAGGGATCACGCCTTATGGTTGCCCTCATCGAGAGATGGGATCCGCAACTAATGTTTCCATCTCCCGAGCCGGAGAATGACTATTACCACGGAGGATGTATATTCATTGCATCCCGAGGCCGCCGCTTTATAGGAGAGGCAAGCGATATTTGTGCGTAGACGAAGACAGCTATGATAAGCATTCTACAGTATTTGGGGATGCAGCCCACGCTATTGACTTATCATAGTGTGAGCATTGCCCATGGAGGACATGTATCGCGCCCACAGACATGCAGATATGGCTTGCCGTGTTGATGATGATAGGCATCACATGCTTCCACCCTCCCGGACTGAGAGGGAGGCCGCTTTCCATGCGCTGATAGAATCTTGCACGAGATGGTGGAGGAGCATACGTCTTATGCTTGGGCACTAGTATACAGTATAGCTTCTCTGAGAGAGCCGTGGAGTTATCGCCGGATGAGGTGATTCAAGATTTGTTCCACATTTTTGTTACACTCGCTAGGCATATGAGCACATCATATGTATTCGACCCGATAGGGAGTTGCCCATTAGCTTGAGGCCACAGGTGATATATAGATATGGCTTTCGAGGTGGTTTTGGGGTCATGGGCCAGCCATGAGCGGTGCTCACCGGACGGATGTAGCTTACTACCGTCATTTCTTGCTAGGCGTGACCACATTGATATCAGTATGGAGGCCTTACGAGAGGTCATCGGCCTCGCGGAGGAGCTCGATCACTGATTGTGTTGGATCTAGTATACGTTGAATGCGGGACGGAAGGCTAGGAGAGCATGTGCTGATACCACCCGGGAGAGGTACGATGGTAGTTGGGGCTACGACAAGATGAGCCACCTCCCTTCCTCGTGCTGAAGGGATGATGTAGAGGCCCCACCGCTCGCACCACAGCCCCGTGGACCCAGTTGGTATGCAGAGAGGCCGGATGATACCGTGGATGACGCCAAAGTGCATAGGATCATTTTTGGTATGGTGGCGGGGAGAGAGCAGCGAGATAAGACACCCGCATACAGCCAGACTTACCGCAGGGTGACTAGCATATGAGCAGAGAGGACCACTCGGGGAGGCGAGTGAGTTGTTACAGGGCGAACTGCACTTGCTGCACGCACAGTACGTATAGGCACAACCACGTGCATACACCACGAGCACCACCACGTGCACCACCACAAGCACCGCCACAGGCACCACCACCGGCACCGCACAAAAAGGCCATTATTATTAAGTCGGGACCATCCTCGGCGAGGATGGTGGCACGGGCCCGCTATATGGAGGCGAGAGCGGAGGCCCGGTATTATCAGGATGTTCTTGATGGTACCGGGCCGACTACTCGGCCATATGCGCTGCAGGCCGAGACCTCTCGGAGTCGAGATCCCAGGGGGCGGCCACGCCTGGCCAAGTGGGTCCGTTACTGAGGAGAAGGCGAGAGGCCACACAGGGACTAAGCGAGGGAGACAGCGGAGGCGGTGGAGAGAGGCTAAGGTATCCCTACTGAGAGAGAGATAGTTTTGTTTTTGGATATTGGATAGAGACACCTGGTCTGCGAGACCGGTTATGTATATAGAGGCCTGCGTGCCCACATATGATTCATTCATTCATTTATTCATCTTGTTGTATATACTGCCTGCGAGCAGTGCACGGGTTGTATAGGTCTGATACCGCTGCGAGCCGAGTATATTTTGATGTGAGAGACCGGCTGCGAGTGAGTCAAGATTTTGACAGCTTATTGCGGCTTTGTGTGTCGGCTTTGTATTATTATGAGATCACAGAGGCCCCTATGCAGGGAAAGTTGTATATTTGAAACCTTTGATGTATATATATATGATGATTTTGACTCACATGGTTTATATATTGATGGTGTTGATGTCTTTTGTTGATGGCTTTTGAAATGGAATGTATGTATATATAGATGATGAGTTTGATTCACATGGTTTATATATGGATGGTTTTGATGTCTTTGTTGATGGTTTTTTTTATTATTATTATAGATAGATGATGTTGATGAAATTGTGATGAGATATTGATGTGATGTTGATGACAAATATGGATAATGGTGTTGTTATGCAGGAAAAAGAGGCGGGCGCCACAAAAATTTGCAAAAACGAAGAAACAACCTAGGTTTAAGCAAAAGCAGGGCACATAACCGATATCGGTTATGTAACCGATGTTGGTAGCTACATGACCGATAGTGGTTACGCAACCGATATCGGTTATGCCAATTATATTTCCTAAAAATAGAATTGCT
>CM031238.1:6904743-7033313 GCA_018340775.1 Taxus wallichiana var. yunnanensis
AGACAAAGTAGGGATAGGAGATCCTCTTTTTGCAATCACGGGAATAGTTGTCGACTGCTCCTTGGATTTCTTGATAGGCTGTGTCACTTTCTCCCTCTGACGTGTCTGCTCTCGAGTCATGACAGCAAATGATTCGCTATTCATGTCTGCTACCACTTCATCATAATCATCTCCATCATCAATACCCTCGGTGGTAAAGAAATTAACTCGAGATCCCTCAAGTTCTTCTGCCTCATCATCAAATTCCTCCACAAACTCCTCGCAAGCTTCATTATCCTCATCATCATCCGGCTCTTCAACTTCACAGGTTGCATTCACAGGAACCTTAACAGGAGGTCCTTCAAGTGCTAGTCTTGTTTGAGAAGCAGGCAAATGATTCCTGGGCTGGAAATTTCTTCTTGGAACATCTCGCATAAGGGCATGCGAGCCAATTGTTTCTTTATAGCAATAAGATCATTCGCAAGTTTCGAACTAATGGATCAAAGTGTTAGGTCCAGGGGTGGAAGAGGAAGAAGCAAGATACTTAGATTTGGGAGGATCTCTTCAACTTCCCGACATGATCAAGTCATCTTCGACACTAATGACCAGCTTCTTGATCTAGAGCTAACGTTGTGAGATTAGCCCTTCTTAGTGTATAACTAACTTTAGGTGATTGGGCATTTAGAAGAAACATTTTTGAATCGATCATCAAAGTTGAGTGTTTGTTGGAATTTTATTTTTCAACTGTTGAACCAGGGCCACAAATTCTCTCATGGGCTCTTGTGAATCTTTCTTTATCGAGAGATTTGGGCTAGCAAGGCATGTACATCTTCTCGTCGGCTTGAAATGATTCTCGAAATGGGTTCTCATCAGGTCCCGATCGGGCTTATAGAACCAGCCGTAAGGTGAAAGAACCAATCCACACGGCATTATCTTGTAAAGTCTCCACGAATGCAGGTCTTACGGAGACGTCTTCATGTTCAACTCCCAAAACTCCACATGCAACTATGAAGGCTGCAATATGTTCATCAGATGCACTTTTCCATCGCCTTTGAATTTTGGGAAGTTGTTCTTGTTACCTCTGGGTAACTCGTGCAAAGGCAATGAGTAAGGGCCAGGGCCCGACACGTTGACCCCATGGCAATGGTGCCGCCATTCTTGGAAATATGGCTTGGAGAGGAATGTAACACCAGCGAGATCAAAGCTCGTGAGATCGGGACTACAGGATCTGAAGGAATACCACCCACAGGGGACTTCTATCTTGAACAAGGTGGAGTGCTTGTCGAACGAGTCCTTCTATTTCTTGTTGAAGTTGAAAGGAAAGGAAAACCTTGTTGCTCTAAAAGTCGAAATGGCGGAGAATCTTCAATACCAAGGGCCCTACTATGAAACCGCTCTAGATTTTGAGCTCTTTATCCATGGTATTGATAGTGGAGGAGAGCTTCAGATTGCACATTGCTCACCTTTTTGTGGAGTTTGAAAGCTTTTCCGATGAAGTTTAACCCAAAGCAACAAGCATGTCATCCACCATGGCTTCAATAGCTCTCCATAGACAGAATACTTGTGCATATCTTTGATACTCTGCACTTCATCTTGGCTTAGAATTACAGGGAGGTGGGAGAGTAGTCAATGGGTAGGGTCTAAACTTTTTCCTTAGACAAAAGAGGCTTGATGAAACTCACGTGAGAACCTCGGGGCTGTTCTTCCAACTGAATAGTTTGCTTTGGCCCTTTTCTACCCACCCAATGACTCTTGTGATCAAGCTTCCTGGAGGTTGTGAATTTCACCTTCGTGGGTAGACTCTCCCATTGGGATTCTCGAGAGCTCCAAGTCGGATGCCCGTAAGTCTCGCTCCGATTTATCCGTTGTAGGCTTGGCAATATCCAGGAATTGCCGACCTTGAGCATCGACACTATTCGGAGGTGACTTTGGCTCTCTTGGCACAAGAAGGAGTGGTGCCCAACAAGGCTGCGACAGCATCAAAATTTGATCCCGAGCTTTGAGAGGAGAATTTTCTCTTCTTTTCGTCGACCAAAGGTTGCACTCCACGCGAAAGAGGAAGAGGAATCAGCAGGGAGGGGCAAGGGGACCAAGAGACGAGGAGCTCATGACACTCAAGGTCATGGCAGGCATTGCCGACTCGAGTTGAGATGTGAGTGGGGCACTCGGAGGAAATTGTGGTAGAAGGATCTACAAAGACTCTAGAAGCTCAAAGGCTCGGACTTCTTTATCTTTATCACCGGGTCTTTAGGAGCATTTGCGGGGTTGGCAATTCACTTTCTTCACTTTCACTAAGAACAATGATGTTCTCCTGCCCTATAGGCAAATTTACTGCTTTTCCGGAGATCTTCTTCCACGGTTCTTTCTTTACTTCTTTGAGTTTCTTCATATACCCGGTGGATGAGGAAGGAGTAGATTCTACTGTCCCCGAGATGATGAGGTAGGAGAGGTCTTCACCGGTGTCTCATACCTTGGAATAGATGCTTCTCTTCTTTATGTTGAAGCGCCTTAGAAGAGGATTGTCTGAATGCCTCCCGAACTCTCGAACTCTCTCCCCAAAACTAGACTCCTAGTCCTCGACTAAAAGCTCGGAGCAAGGATCTCAAAGTGCGTCCCTCTCTTTCCTGTTCCAATCCATGTCCTCTAAAGGAGTGTGCTTAACCACATTTTCATACTCATACGAGTATAGATCGAGTTGTCATCCTTAGCCCTTCGGGAACTTGATATAGGCCGAGTTCTTCAATTAATCGCAAGGAGAATCTCGCCATAGTGCCTCCTTCTAGCCTCAAAATCGTCAAAGACAATCAGCCCAATAATCTTCGTATCATCTCTGTGATAATAGACTATTTTGATGTTCGCCCAATGAACCTCTTCAAGTTGAAGCAAGTCCTTGGCTTCAAGAAGTGAACCGTGATGGGAAACTAGGGCTCTTTCTACATTACTCCGTGCATCTAGGGCTGTTTTCGGTATAATTTCCCAAAGAGATGGGAAAGTGTAAACCAAAGTGATCCTCTTATCCTCGTAGGTTCTGCAATTTGTCCAATTGCTGCATATTTCTATCAAGGCCATCCTATCATTACGTAACATGGGTAGTCTTAGAGGGTGCCTCATACCGCAAGCTCCGATATAAGAGAATTTCTCGAATCGATGAAGTAAGCACCGTAGTGCGATATCGAGTCATAGCTTCATCGTGAGAATCTCCTCGGCAAGAGTGTCGCCTTGAGCAACCTAACCACGTACATGGTGAAAGCGTCGCTGACCCTTCCGGGTTACGATCAGCTGGTCTCCGGGGTGAACTATGGGTAGTATGTATATATTGGATCATCTTTGTGTTCATCTATGTAAGAGAAACCAAACCACCGCCTTGATGCCGCCAGGAGTGTACATCGTATGAAGTCATATAGAACTTCTTTGTTTCTTTGCACGCTGGACAAATTGCTGCTCTACCAAATTCATGCTAATGATCTCTACCTTGATTGATATTACGTCATGTTCCTCGCATACCATGTTGATGAGCGGGCACATCCGTAAATGGAACTCATTGGTGGAGGGCAAGCCCATAACCCGAGCCAATAGAGTTATGAAATCGATAACTCTTCATTAAAATCTACCCACAAGAGGGTTTTGAGCCGACGACGAGCTCCTTTCTTAGGGTTCTTCACCAGACTTGGCAACCCGTGCTTTGTATTTGTCGTCGTCTGATTGAACAGGGCCATGCTTGATCCCGAAACGACCATGGCATTATCCGTCTCCTGGGATCCTCGGAGAGCAAGCTAATGGCGGCAGCATCTAGTTTGGCAATGAGTTCCCTGTGTATATTGGTCAATTCACTCGAGGTGGGGTCGAAATGAGCTCCGCATGAAAGCACGGTGTCGCACACCGTACTCGAGATCGGAAACCGCCAAAGAAGGCCAAACCACTATCGTGAATCATTGCTGCCATTGGAGTAGGGTTTGTATCTCGCCACCTCGCCCAAAATCACCGGGAGTCAAGATGTCGAGCTTCACTGTCTCCGATGTTGAGAACGGCAGACTCTAGTGGTGAAACTTGCTCTTGTCCCTGGAATTTGATCTTCATACTGATAGTAGCTGAGAGAGAAATGCAATCTAGACTCGGGAAGGAATTGCAGTAGGGAACGGGTTTGTGCGCAGGAAATTAGGTCAGTAGGGGTTCGAAAGTGAAGCAGGTGTGAGAAATGAAAAAGGGGTTTGCTTGTTATATAGCCGTTTTGGAGAGAGAAAGGGAAATCAATGCGCATTAAATTCATATCTACCAATTTTAAAGGCAACATATTCGGTAGAAGGGAAAACTAAGTATGAATGGCATTTGGTTCTGCTTTGGGACATGTGAAACGCGAATGCGCGAAACACGCGGCTCAAATTGGATTTGGGTGAAGCAGGAGAATACGCAAAAATGCATTTCGGGACTTTTGGGACGAAAACGCGTGAAGTACGTGGTTGGGGCATTTTGGGTGAAAATGGAACAGAGCGCACTTTTGAAATTGGGACATTTGGGACAAGAACACGCGAAGTACGTGGTTCGGTGTTTCGCGAAATTGCGAACTTCAGACTTGCACTTTTGACTTGGGACATTTGGGTCAAAAAAGTTCAAAGTACGCGACTTGGTCAATTCGGGCAAAACGTGATGAAGGAAGGTCCATAAGAGCTTGGGACATTTTGAATGTAAATGCGTGAAGTACGCGCTCAAAGCGTTTCGGGTGAAAATGCAACAAAGGGGCCCGCTTTGAAACTCGGTACATGCGGGACAAAAATACGTAAAGTACGCGAGAAACACACAAAATGACCTGTGAATGCAGATCTGCATACAATTTCTTGACTTTTAACATTTTCAAAGATGATAGAGAAGACATTCAAAACTCAAATTTTGAAAATTTACTTTAAGTGCGGGGAAATTTTGAGTGGACAACAGCTGGCTCCTTCTGGGGATGACTTGGCATAAATTCAAGGAATGAGGCAAGGCAAGAACTTAGAGAAATTCGGGGAAGTAGACCAGTACCTTGCTCATTGGGCAACGGAGTCAAAAAGAACACCAATACAGAGGGCAACACACCAAAACAAAAAAGGAAAACACACCAAAAGCAGAGAAGCAAAAACACTGTATAGAATATACAAAGGACTCCCTAGTCACCTAGGACTTGAACAACTTGAGATACCGCCCACTATAAGGAAGTGGGAGGGGAGAACCATCCATGTAATCAAGATAGAAAGAATTCTTACTAAAGCAAAGTGTCTGATCTTGAAAGGCCCGAGCCAAAGGGAATCAAACTTTCCATGGCTGCCACGAGGTTCATGTCTTTTATCCCATAGCAACAAAGTGTCTCCAACTTGGAAATCTCTCAACCTAGCTTTCTTGTCAAACAGACCTTTACCTTTTCTTTGGTGAACAGATATCCTATCAAAGAACCATCAATCTGTCCTCATTCAGCTTTGTGTAGGTACATAATTCTCTTATCCAGAGCATCGCTGAAACTAGTATCCTCAATGGCCTTCATTAGGTGCAAGGTCGAGGTGCGCTCCACCGCCACTGGAAATTGAGCTTCTACTCCATACACCACTTGAAAAGGAGACATTCCAATAGCTCTCTTTGGTGTAATCCTATCTCGCCCAAAGAGCATCATAGAGCTTCTTGTGCCGGGCCACAGAGACTCATCGACCAACTTCCTTATGATAGTCACCAAATTTTTGTTAGTGGATTCTGCTTGCCCATTGCCCGAGGGTAGTAATCAAGAGTGAGCCAAAGAAATACCATACCCATAAAGCATGTAAATCCATTATCTCAAATTTTCAAGAGAAATTCGAAGCATTATCTGTTACAATCTTGTTAGGTACACCATACCTTACCAAGATGTTCTCTTTGATGAAGCTGCATACCACTTCAGAAGTAGTGCTCTTGACTGGAATAGCTTCCACCCATTTGGTGAAGTAGTCAGTGGCAGTTAGCACATGAGTGTGACCGGCACTAGAAGCAGGATTAAGTGTACCAATGAAGTCCAAACCCCACTGTTGAAATGGTTCCTCAATCACGACTGGCTTGAGAGGCAAAGAGGCCAGTTTGGGTCTTCCCACAAAAGTCTGACAAGCCTCACATTTGTCAACCCACTTGGATGCATCTCTGAACAAGGAAGGCTAGTAGTATCCTCCACGGAGTATTTTATGAGCTGTAACCGTTGATGAAAAGTGCCCTCCACATGCATGATCATGAAAAGCTGAGAGCAACTTTCTCTCGCTGCTCCTTGTCCACAAACTTCAAAAATCTCCCATCTATTCCTCGCATTGAACAGGCGTTTTCCCACAACACATATCATAATGACCTCAATTTAATAGTCCTCTTTTCTTCGGTTAAATGAGAGGGGCATTCCCATAGGTGAGAAAATGGGCGATGTCAAGCATACCATTCATCGATCGAGTTGAGGAACATGCAGTAATGAGGAAGGTCAACTTTCTCCTCCAAAGAACTCATGTTTGGCTCCTTCAAGAATGAGCTCACAAAGGCCTTTTCCGCGAACCAGCTTGGTCAGGTTTGATGTCAATGTCATACTCTTGACCTTAAGAACCCAGCCTCTCTTGATCCAAATTCTTGTTGTGTGAGAATCGACTTAACAGTTGTATCTGGAACCAGCACCATGGAGTGAGAGTTGAGGATATAAAAACGAAACTGCTTCACAGCTTTGACCACTGCAAAAGCATGCTTCTCCATCATGGTGTATTTCAACTCATGATCTTTCAGAATATAGCTCATGAACGCAATTGGGAGTTCATGCTCATTAGAGTCTTCTTGAGTTAAGACAACAGCCAGGGTATTATCTGTAGCATAGCAATAGATGATGAAATCTTTGCTGAAATCAGGACAGGCCAAAACTGGAGTTTTAGCGATAGCTCTCTTGATACCCTCAAAGGATTCCTTTCCTTCAGAAGACCAACCAAATGTTTGCTTCCCTTTCATCATCTGAGAAATATTCAAAGTTAACTCTGCAAAATTAGGGATGAACCTTCTTAAAAAATTGATCTTACCAAGAAGGAGTGCACACCCTTTTTACTGGTTGGGAGAGGAATTTGCTGGATAGTTTGTACTCGTTCAGGGTCAATCTTAATACCATCCTTGGAGACAATGTGCCCTAATAGTTTTCCTCTCGTGACACAGAAAACAGATTTTTTAGGATTCAAAGAAATTCCATGCTCTCTCGCATCTTAGCGAATCTGTCTCTAGGTGATCAAAATGATCCACTCTTGTCTTGGAAAACACTGCAAAGTCATCAATATATATGACAATACACTTCCCTTTCAAGATTCCAAAAGCCAGATCCATGGCTCTCTAAAAGTGGCACCAACATTAATGAGCCCAAAAGGCATCTCTTGTAAGCAAAGGTGCCTCAAGGAGTAGTGAAAGCTGTCTTGTGTTGATCTCGCAGATCAACCTCTACCTCGATTATATCCAAAATCCATCAAGCATAGATAACATTTTAGATCCTTATCACGCTTGCATGCAATACTTTATCCATCATAGGCAAAGGATAATTATCTTTCGTGAGAATCCCGATTCAGTTCCCGAAATCAACACAGATGCAGATCTCACCATTCTTCTTTCTAACAGCACAATGTTTGCAATCCATGTTGAATGGTGAATGGGAAAGATGATTTTAGCCTTCAACAATTTCGAATCTCCCAAAGATGGTGTCAGCTATTTTGGGGTCAGATTGCCTCTGCTTTCTTGAAAGGTTTAATTCTGGTTTGAGAGGAATAGAATGCTGCATATCTTTGGCTTGAAGGCTTTCGATCCTCATAAGAATATGCAAGAACATCCTTATACCTCCTTATAAGATCAATTGCTTTTCTCTCTCATCCGTGTGCAACATTTTCCAATATTCATGAGCTTGGGGTCGTGAGAACTTCCAATATTGATTTTGTCATGTTCAATTGATTGTTGAGGCCCAGAGGAAGCTCTAGATTTCACATACCCGCATGTTTATCAAATAATTCCTCCAAACTCACCAAACCTTTAGGAATCTTGTTTCCTTTGAGTTTAATGCACCCTTCCTAATCTGCTTTTCTTCTCGGGTGACAAATTTGGTCAAAGGACACACTTTCACGAGGCAGTTGTCACTTCCCTCAAAATACAGCTTGTTCAAAATTACCCTTGAGTTCCAAGAAGGAAAGCAAATGCTGATCATCATTGAAAACTTTCCAGTTATTGGTATTGTCAGGTACACTAGGCCGATGGACCATTTCAATGGTGAATTTGTCCTGAGAGAAATCAGGATGAGGAATCAGCAGTGACCCTGAGACAGCTAGTGAATCAGCCCTGCTGTTCTTTTCCCTAGGTATTGCTTCAATAGAGAAAGCATCAAGGAATTCAATGGAATCCCAAACCTGATTCCGGTAATGCTTCAGCCTCCCATTTTTTACCTGAAAAAGGCTTCTGACTTGCTTTACAATCAGCTCTGCATCACCACGAGCCAGAGATTCTTTACACCTTGTTCTTTGGCCACTTGCAATCCGAGAATGAGAGCCTCGTACTCTGCTGTGTTATTAGTATTCTCAACTCAGAACTTGAATGAAAATGCGTGTAGACTTCCTTCAGTGACACTAGTAGGACACCACTCTCCGTAACCACCGAGAACAACTTCCATCAAATTCTAAAATCCAAACACCATTAGGATCTTTAGGTGATGCTTTGGGGGTTGGATTTCATCAGGGGACATAATCATGTAATTGCCATGACCCATATCCTCGTAGAGTATTTGTGCTTTAGGGTCATCCGTTTTCTGCACAATATACTCAGACTGCTTCTCAGGTAGCAACTTCTTCATTTGTCCATTAACCGGTACAAGGGCATGTGACCAATCCATTTGAATTTCTCCACCCACATCTTTACAAAAGTTCCTACTTAGCAACATTCCATATGAAGGAGGGATGTCTGCTACTAGGATGGTAGCCAAAACTTTCTTCTCAGGCAAAGCAGCAAAAGCCACTTGTGCATCTTTAATCCTTCCAACCAGGGCACTTCCTTACTCCATAGAGTAGCAAGATCCATAACTACGTGTGAGGGTCAAGCCTAAAGCATGAGCTACTTTAGCCGGGCATGACATCATCTCGAGGCTCCCGAATCTATGACACACCATCGAGCCTATGGCCAAATGAGAAGTGTTACATAAAAAGGCTTGATTTTATCCCTGTGTGAGGTGACAAAGAGCCTACCGTGATCAACCGTCAGTGCGTATGAGGAGTAGGTAAAAGGCCTTTAGAGGTGGTCTTGGAATGGGAATTAACAAATTGAATCATCTTGGCAAAAGCTTTGGGATGGGTCTGATAGTACTCAGCTTCTGAGATTTGGACCTTGGTCTTTTTTAGGTGATCAACAATATCAAAAGACCCAGAAGTGGACGGGCCATCATCATTTGAAATTCTAGGCTTATCAACTTTAGGAGAAAAAGAAGAAGAAACTTTGGTAGCAGGATTGATAGGACTCACCTTTGGTGTAGACAAAGTAGGGATAGGAGATCCTCTTTTACAATCACGGGAATAGTTGTCGACTGCTCCTTGGATTTCTTGATAGGCTGTGTCACTTTCTCCCTCTGACGTGTCTGCTCTCGAGTCATGACAGCAAATGATTCACTATTCATGTCTGCTACCACTTCATCATAATCATCTCCATCATCAATACCCTCGGTGGTAAAGAAATTAACTCGAGATCCCTCAAGTTCTTCTACCTCATCATCAAATTCCTCCACAAACTCCTCGCAAGCTTCATTATCCTCATCATCATCTGGCTCTTCAACTTCACAGTCAGTATTCACAAGAACCTTAATGAGGTCCTTCAAGTGCTAGTCTTGTTTGAGAAGCAGTGCAAATGATTCCCCTGGCTAGAAATTTCTTCTTGGAACATCTCGCATAAGGGGCATGCTTTGAGCCAATTGTTTCTTTATAAAGCAATAAGATCATTCTGAAGTTTCGAACTAATGGATCAGTGTTAGGTCCAGGGTGGAAGAGGAAGAAGCAAATGGACTTAGATTTGGGAGGATCTCTTCTCAACTTCCCGACATGATCAAGTCATCTTCGACACTAACAAACGGCTTCTTGATCTAGAGCTAATGTCATGAGATTAGCCCTTCTTAGTGTATAACTAACTTTAGGTGATTGGGCATTTAGAAAGAAACATTTTTGAATCCGATCAATAGTGTCGAGTGTTTTTTGGAATTTTATTTAAAACCTGTTGAACCGGCCACAAATTCTCTCATGGGCTCTTGTGAATCTTTCTTTATCTGAGAGATTTGGGCTAGCAAGGCATGTACATCTTCTGCCGGCTTGAAACGATTCTCGAACTGGGTTCTCATTGTGTCCCAGTCGGTTATAGCACCAGCCAATTTCTAAGGTGAAAGAACCAATCCACAGCATTATCTTGTAAATTCTCCACGAACAGTCTTACGGAGATGTCTTCATGTTCAACTCCCAAAACTCCACATGCAACTATGAAGGCTGTAATATGTTCATCAGGATGCACTTTGCCATCACCTTTGAATTTTGGGAAGTTGTTCCGATTACCTCTGGGTAACTCGTGCAAAGGCTGAGTAAGGGCCAGGGGCCCGACACGTTGACCCCATGGCAATGGTGCCGCCATTCTTGGAAATATGGCTTGGAGAGGAACTGTAACACCAGCGAGGATCAAAGCTCGTAGATTAGGACTAGCAGGCTCTGAAGGAATACCACCCGTAGGACTTCTATCTTGAACAGGTGGAGTGCTTGTCGAACGAGTCCTTCTATCTCTTGTTGAAGTTGAAAGGAAAGGAAAACCTTGTTGCTCTAAAAGCTGAAACTGAGAATCTTCAATACCAAGGGCCCTTCTCCCTCGAGTGAAACGCGGAGTCGCCAGATCAAAGGATGATCGAAAATTGCAGAACTGGAATGCGATTTTCCCCAGCGGAGTCGCCAAAAACTGTTGGTCGTCAAATAGGACTTTTAAGAAGAGCAACAGTCAGGGGACAAGAAGTCCCTCCTCTTTAATGGGAGAGGTTCCCTTATTCAGAAACGAACTTATTTACAAATATACAAAACATGATTTTATGGTTGAACTTGGATATTACGAAAGTGTTTTCCACAAGGATCATCAGTTACAAAAGGACTGAGGAAAGGGAATACGAGGATGAGCAGAAGAGCAACATGCAGAATTATAGATAGCAGAATAATCCTTTATGTATGCGAAGTTGCAGTGAATTTAAAACAAGATCGTTTGCATTGGATGAACAAGATGAGATTACCAGACACAAAGTTCTGTAAATAACCTTCTTCAGATTCATTAATCAAGGACACAAAGTTCCTTCTTGGTTGTACAAGATCACTATACTCGCAATATTTGAAAATATGCAATCAGTGAGACTAACGAACTAGAAACAAATGATCTTCACGAAATTAAATGAAAACACAGAGATAACAGAGATTAGATAGACAATGAATGGAAAGCCCTTTTGTATTGATTTCTTTATGATCTATTTACACTTTCAGAAAATATGCCAAGTTCTTCCTCCTTGAGAATGGCGTAAAGAAGGCCATTATATAGCTTACAAATCAGTTACTTTTTGTAACCGTTTCTTTTAACTAAAGAATAGTTAAGGACTGCCAAATCGCAGTACCTCAACCTATTACAAAGAAAACGGAAAAAGAAAGGGAAGAAGAGAAAAGAATGGGGAAGAAGACAGGTGGCCGATCACTGAGAGGGACCCACTGACTTCAGAATCCACTGTCTGAATCTCTTCAACACCTCAGCTATGTCTCTGCCACGGGGAACTGACGTGTTGGCTGCAGACTGAGTCCAAAATCCTAGACACTTCTCCATCTCTTTATCAAACTCGACATGAGTATGATAATCTTTATTTGCTTCTTCAATGGCAGATTGAAGAGAGCAGATCTCCTTCATTTTTTCTTTGGAGATGGAGCTTTCCTTGAATAAATTATCTTTTACAAAAGCTCTGAACTAAGCTTTGATCTCTTGTAAGGAAAGGGAAGCACTAGAAGTTTCATCTTGAAGATGACAGTGTATATCTTTGAAAGCCGAGACAACCAATGTCTTGAAGGCTTCGCCCTTCTGCCAGCTGTTCTTCATTTCTGCCAAAGCCTCCTCCAAGACTCTGATCTTCCACTCCACGCTGTAGACCCATGATTTTGATAAATTGTCCTTTGCATCATCAAAAACATTATTCGCCAGCAAAATGTTCTCGTCTGTCTGTCCCATAAGGCAAAGGTCTACTATGCAACTGCTCCAGATTTTGAGCTCTTTATCCATGGTATTGATAGTGGAGGAGAGCTTCAGTTACACATTGCTCACCTTTTCATGGAGTTTGAAAGCTTCGCCGATGAAGTTTAACCCAGCAACAAGCATGTCATCCACCATGGCTTTAATAGCTCTGCCATAGATAGAATACTTGTGCATATCTTTGATACTCTGCACTTCATCTTGGCTTAGAATTACAGGAGGCGGAGAGTAGTCAAGGGGTAGGGTCTAAAACTTTTCCTTAGACAAAAGAGACTTGATGAAACCCGTGAGAACCTCGGGCCTGTTCTTCCAACTGTTCAATAGTTTGCTGGCCCTTTTCTACCCTCCCAATGACTCTTGTGACTGTTTCCTGGAGGTTGTGAATTTCACCTTCAGGGGTAGACTCTCCCATTGGGATTCTCGAGAGCTCCAAGTCAGATGCCTGCAAGTCCTGCTCTGATTTATCCGTCAGTAGGCTTGGCAATCTCCAGAATTGCTGACCTTGAGCATCAGACACTATTCTGGAGGTGACTTTGGCTTTCTTGGCACGAGAAGGAGTGGTGCCCAACAAGTCCAAGCGACAAAGATCAAAATTTGATCCCGAGCTTTGAGAGGAGAATTTTCTTCTTTTCGTTTCGACCAAAGGTTGCACCCACGCGAAAGAGGAAGAGGAATCAGCAGGAGGGGCAAGGGGACCAAGAGACAGGGAGCTCATGACACTCAAGGTCTGTGGCAGTTGTTGACTCGAGTTGAGATGTGAGCGGGGCACTGGAGGCAATTGTGGTAGAAGGATCTACAAAGACTGGAAGCTCAAGCAGTTGCTCATGACTTCTTTATCTTTATCAGCTGGGTCTTCAGGAGCATTTGCAAGGGTTGGCATTTCGCTTTCTTCACTTTCACTAAGAACAATGATGTTCTCTGGCCCTATAGGCAAATTTTCCTATTTTTCCTGGAGATCTTCTTCCACAGGTTCTTTCTTTACTTCTTTGAGTTTCTTCTTATATACCTGGGTGGATGAGGAAGGAGTAGATTCTGCAGGTCCCTGAGTTGATGAGGCAGGAGGGGTCTTCACTGGTGTCTCCGACCTTGGAATAGATGCTTCTCTTCTTGGTGTTGAAGCATCCTTAGAAGAGGATTCTCCTGAATGCCTCCCGAACTCTCGAACTCTCCTCACAAACCAGCACCTAGTCCCGACTAAAACTGAGCAAGGATCTCGGTCCAGTCGTCCCTCTCTTTCCTGTTCCAATCCACGTCCTCTAAAGGAGTGTGCTTAACCACATTTTCATACTCATACGAGTATAGATCAGAGTTGTCATCCTTTAGCCCTTCAGGAACTTGATATAGGCCGAGTTCTTCAATTAATTGCAAGGAGAATCTGCCATAGTGCCTCCTTCTAGCCTCAAAATCATCAGCACAATCAGCCCAATAGTCTTCTGTATCAGCTCTGTGATAATAGACTATTTTGATGTTCTGCCCAATGAACCTCTTCAAGTCGAAGCAAGTCCTTGGCTTGAAGAAGTGAACCGTGATGGGAACCAGGGCTCTTTCTACATTCTGTGCATCTAGGGCTGTTTTGCAGGTATAATTTCCCAAAGAGATGGGAAAGTGTAAACCAGTGATCCTCTTATCCCTGCAGGTTCTGTGCAATTTGTCCAATTGCCTGCATATTTCTATCAAGGCCATCCTATCATTACAGAACATGGGCAGCCTCTTAGAGGCGTGCCTCATAATGCAAGTGCAAGCCTAATATAAGAGAATTTCCTGAACTGGATGAAGTAAGCACCGTAGTGCGATATCAGAGTCATAGCTTCATCAGAGAATCTCCTGGCAGTATCGCCTTCGAGCAGCCTAACCACGTACATGGTGAAAGCGTCGTTGACCCTTCTGAAGTTACGATTGCTGGTCTCCAGGGTGAACTGCGGGCAGTATGCATATATTGGATCATCTTTGTGTTCATCTATGTAAGAGAAACCAAACCACCGCCTTGATGCTTCAGTGTACATCGTGTACGAAGTCATATAGAACTTCTTTGTTTGCTGCACGTTGACATACTGCTCTGCGCCAAATTCATGCTAACGATCTCGCCTTGCTTGATATTCTCGTGTTCCCTCGCATACCATGTTGATGAGCGGGCACATCCAGAATGGAACTCATCGTGGAGGGCAAGCCCATAACCCAACCAACAGAGTTATGAAATCAAACATAACTCTTCATTAAAATCTTCCCGCAAGAGGTTTTGGCGACGAGAAGCTCCTTTCTTAGGGTTCTTCAGCCAGGACTTGGCAACCCGTGCTTTGTATTTGTCTCTGTCCTGATTGAACAGGGCCTGTGCTTGATCCCGGGAAATGACTATGGCATTATCCATCTCTGGGATCCTCATAGCAGTGCTAATGGCAGCAACATCTAGTTTGGCAATGAGTTCCCCGTGTATATTGGTCAATTCGCTCGAGGCGGGGTCGAAGTGAGCTCCGCATGAAAGCACGGTGTCAGCACACTGTACCGAGATCGGGAAACCGCCAGCAAAGGCCAAACCACTGTCGTGAATCATTGCTACCATTGGAGTAGGGTTTGTATCTGCCACCCTCACCCAAAAATCACCGAAGTCGAGATGTCGAGCTTCACTATCTCCAATGTTGAGAACGGCAGACTCTAGTGGTGAAACTTGCTCCTGTCCCTGGAATTTGATCTTCATACTGATAGTAGTTGAGAGAGAATTGCAATCTAGACTTGGGAAGGAATTGCAGTAGGGAACGGGTATGTGCGCAAGAAATTAGGTTGCAGGGGTTCGAGCAAGGAAGCAGTGTGAAAAATGTAAAAGGGGGTCTGCTCGTTATATAGCCGTTTTGGAGAGAGAAAGGAAATCAATGCGCATTAAATTCATATCTACCAATTTGAAAAGCAACATACTCGGGTAGAATGCAGAAAACTAAGTATGAATGGCATTTGGTTCGCTTAGGACATACGAGACGCGAATGCGCTGAAACACGCGGCTCACCGATTCAGTAAGCAGGGAGAATACGCACAAATGCGTTTTGGGACATTTGGGACGAAAACATGCGAAGTACGCGGTTCGGGCATTTCGGCCGAAAATGGGACAGAGCGCACTTTTGAAATTGGGACATTTGGGACAAGAACGCGTGAAGTACGCGGTTCGGGTGTTTCGGGTGAAATTGGAACGACTTGCACTTTTTGACTTGGGACATTTGGGTCAAAAAGTTCCGAAGTATGCGACTTGGTCAATTCGGGTGAAAACGTGACAGAAGGTCCGGAAGAGCTTGGGACATTTGGAACAGAAATGCGCGAAGTACGCGGCTCAGGCATTTCGGGTGAAAATGCAACAAAGGGGCCCGTTTGAAACTGGGACATGCGCGACAAAATACGCTGGTACGCGAGAAACACACAAAATGACCCAGAATGTAGATCTCATATAATTTCTTGACTTTTAACATTTTCAAAGACGACAAGAGAAGACATTCAAAACTCAAAATTTCGAAAATTTACTTTAAGTGCGGGAAATTTTGAGTGGACAACAGTGATAAGTGGGGAATTATAGGATGACCCCAATGATATGATTTCTCTCATGAATTCTTAGGTGATTTACAATCCCTGGTTCAGTCCCTCACTTTAGAAATTAGGGCATACTATTCTTCCATTGATAACAATTTATTACATGGTAACCCTGTCCCTAAGAGGATTCATAACTTGACATTCCCCAGAATTCATCATGCCTACTTTCACATGTTTCAATGGTACTGGTGACCCTCATGCTCATCTCTTACATTATTGTATGGTCATTTCCTCTTATTCTAATAATAGACTGTTACTTAAGGCCTTTCAATATAGTTTTCTTGATGAGGCGTTACAAGGGTACAATCATCTTCCATTTGGGTCTATTAGTGATTTTTATGACTTGGAGGATGCTTTCCTCCATCGGTTTATACTTAGAAATGGCCATAAGGTTACTTATGACCACCTACCTAATCTCCATCAAGGCTCCAATGAACCTATCAAGGATTATATTTTGTGCTTCAATGCTTGTATGCATCGGTTGGTATTCTAACCTATAGATCTTGAGAAAAAAGTTATCTTTTGTCATGGATTCGTTCCTCCACGCAAAGCAATGAATACAATACGATACATGTGACTCATATATTCTTCTATGTTATAAGGTAATCGATCTATAGAAATATCTTATCTCAAAAGACATCATAGATCTAACACACACCTCTATGACTATTACCTCATCTAGTACTATGCCATTGCCTACAATAGAGAATTCTAGACAATCTCCACCACTTCCATACACCATTGCATCATCCCATCCATTACACCCATTATAACCATTTCCTCCCTCTCATTCATTTCATTCATGTTATCCACCGCATCATGCTTCTCCTTCACATTGGATTCCATATCACTCCATTATCGCACATTTCACATTCACTCTATATGACATTCAGTTTGGTTCATATACTCATGTTGATTCTATCCCATATGCTTCCACCACTTTGTGTCACCTTGGTATTTGGTAGGTGATTACTATCACCTTAAACCATAAAGATGCACTTGTGTTCTTATGATTCTTACAAAACTCGTTGAGGGTTTTCTTTAAGAACCTTTCATCATGAACTCCATCGTTCAAACAACGCACTCCAATCATTTCATGATGACACACTCTTGATTTTTAAGCGGTTCTTTCTTGATTTGTTGAGTGATGTTAAACAAATGAACCTAATCATCTACACATTGGAGGGCATCGCTAATGTCCCCTCCCATCCATCACATTAACATATTAAGATTACACTACATTATTATGACATACATCAATACACATTAAGTCAATAATCATATATCATCTCTCTTCACATGACCTTTCTGTCATTATCATATTAACTACCCATTTTGAATTACATTTAAAAAACAATGTGCTTAACTCATCACATGCTATTTTTCATCATTACACATATGTTACATTAATCACACTTAAAATCTACAAAAACATCATATATATTCCAATAATAATTACCAACTCATATAACATCGATAAAACACAAAAATGAAATCATCACATATAAATCACACATTTCCATCAATAGGTAGAAAATACAATCATCATTGTGGGGAAACCCCTTAACTCATATACAAACATGATATTAAAGCCTCATCATCACTATCTCTCTCGGATACTGCGAGATCCCTAGAACTAGATGACCCACCACTAACTCAACACTACTTTTTTGCGGCCTTGATATCGCTCCACTTGCCTACGTAATAAGGTTTTATCAATACAATTCTCCAAAAATGATGCTTTAACTCCACGAAAATTACAAAAATCATATGCTTAAGGGCCACCACACAACGCCTCGCAGCTCATCGAGACTCCTCACGTGACTCATATATCTTAGATAGTAATACAAGTGCATGTGGCTGCCACTATGACCACTAGCTCAAATAGATACACATGCTTGCTCGTAATCTCATCCAAGAATTCCAATATACCTCCATAAAGAATGTTGGTAAGAATGTTCCATGTCAAGGTGTGGATGTCTATGCCGATTATCTAGGACCAATACACATATCCTATAATGATTTAGACAGCCATTACTAGAACATAAGCAAACAAACAACGTACATAACGTAACTATATGTAGATACTCATGCTCCACTAGAGCTCTTTACTACAGATGTCGTGGACATGTGATTTCCCCCTTACCCTCCTACATGCAGAAACCTTGCTAGATATTTAAATAATGGAAACAACAATACCCATCGGTGTGCCACCCACCATGCATGGTACTCCTTTGTGCTACCAACATCATCTATTTCTATCACGTTTATCCCTGCATCTACCTCATCTAGACCAGGAGTTGTTAGCTACTCTCTCGTGGGCCTTGGTTTGAACCCAACCCTCCTCGGTGCTCTGATAGCTCTCAACCATATATATATAGCTCTAGGGGCACATCCCGAGCCATATAAAATTGATGTGATACCCTCTCCACCTGGAATAACTATGCCATACATAGAAATCTATCTTACAAGCACATCATCCTTTGAATACACCGTAACTCTACAACATCCTCAGGCCATCCTCCATAATCATGGTATGGCCACCATGTGACAACCTCGTGTTAGGAATATCTATGTTGTAGTGTGAACATAGAATATTATGTAAGTGATTATATTATCTAGGATAATATAATATGTGTTGTAATAATTAATTACATTATTGTAAATGTAATTATGAGTGGGTGAGTAAATATTGTTATGAGTTGTTGAGTAAACAAATCATTAACAATATTAGTTTTGTGAGAAAACAAAATCTCACGTAAAATAGCATGGAGTTGTTTTAGGAGTTATGTGTGGAGATATTTATGGAGATTATATCTCCTTAAATATAGGAACAACATCTCCTATTTAAATGGATGTAATACTTCCTATGAATGTAGCAAGAATAAAGAGTAAGATTTTGAATTTTCTTTATGCAATTATGATATTAATTTTTCATTTGGTAACAGAGCAGGTTTGATGCAAGAAATTTCAGTGCTTTCATGATCAAATCCGTCTCAAATAATATATCATAGTTTTTGTTTCAGATTTGGGTTTTTCTATAATTTTGTGTGAAGAATTATGTGCTGGTCAAGAAACTACAAAAGAAATTTCAGCAGAACCCAGAACGTAGTTTGGAAGAAATATGGATTTTACTATGCAGCTATCAAATTAAGCACATCAATTCTTCTACTGAAAGTTTTCTCCAATTTTCAATAATGTTGAATTGTTAATACAAGTTCTTGACTTGCTTGGAGGTTAAAAGGTATTCAATATAAAATTTTAAGTACTTGATTCAATTTTGTATTTTTTTATCGATATTGTACAAAATAATGGAGAAATTAAATCTGATTGAAAAGTTTGAAGGACAAGATTTCCATACATGGCAACTACAAATGCAATTACATTTAATAGAAAAGGATTTATGGGATGTGGTGAAGTCTAGTTCAACTCCACCCATCAGCAGGAAATGAATTGGAAAAGTGGAATGCAAAAGATCGAGAGGCATTGGGTACCATTGGTCTGGGCTTATCAAAAGCCTATCTACATCATGTGGATTTCACAAAATCTGCAAAAGAAATTTGGGAGTCTCTTAACAAATTGTTTGGTTCTGAAGCTGAAATGGAAAAGACTACACCAAGCAACGCTTGTATGGGTTGAAAATGGAAGAGAACTCAAAATGGCAGATCATATAAGTTTCGTTCTTTGCTAAATCAACTAGTTGGAATTAAAGAACATGTAAAAGATGATGATGCTAAAGCTATTCTTCTTAATAGCATGCCTAAGAGTTACTCAAATATTGTATTTACTTTTAGTAAAATTACTATTAGTCTAGAAGGAGTGATTTCTACATTGTTAGAACAAAGCAGTCATGAAGAACATGAAGAAGTACTATATGTAGGAAACAAACCTAGCTCCTCATCTAAGAAGGAAAAACATAAACCAAAGAAGGTTCCTTCACATGGAAAAATAAAATGCTTTTATTGTAATGAGATTGGGCATGTAATACTAAACTGTAAAAAGAGAGCTCAGGATCTTCTTGATGACAAGATAGATCAGAAAGCCCTTCTAGCTGAAGTAGAAACTGATTGGGAAGTCTACTCAACTGATGAAGAACTTTCATGTCCTAGTGATGAGGATTTCCTATGGTAGACTCTTTTCTTGTTGGAGGAAGGAGGAAAATCAGCGTCCTCTCGTCATTCACCAATGATGGGGTCATAGACAGATGTGGTGATATTTTATTTCAGTTATGTGGTGTGTTTATACACAAGGGGGTGAAACTAGTTTCATGTTTTGATTTTAATGTGTTCACATAGACTAACAACAGTTCCTGAGTGTCTATTTGGTGTGGAAGAAGCAAACTGCTTGACTCAGCTTACAGGGAAAATCATCTACGTATGGTCCTCTGACTATCGTACGGTCCTCTGACTGCCATACTTCGGTGGAAGGTACTTCGTTGGAAGGTGATCAGTTGATGAAGATGTTCATACGACAAGGATGATCATTAGAACAAGATCCAGATAGCAAGATCCAGTAGCAATGGCTACTTCGACAAGTTTGATGTTTCCAGGAGCTCTTACCCCATGTTCACACTAAGGGGGCAAATGTTAGGAATATCTATGTTGTAGTGTGAACATAGAATATTATGTAAGTGATTATATTATCTAGGATAATATAATATGTGTTGTAATAATTAATTACATTATTGTAAATGTAATTATGAGTGGGTGAGTAAATATTGTTATGAGTTGTTGAGTAAACAAATCATTAACAATATTAGTTTTGTGAGAAAACAAAATCTCACGTAAAATAGCATGGAGTTGTTTTAGGAGTTATGGGTGGAGATATTTATGGAGATTATATCTCCTTAAATATAGTGACAACATCTCCTATTTAAATAGATGTAATACTTCATATGAAGTAGCAAGAATAAAGAGTAAGATTTCGAATTTTCTTTATGTAATTATGATATTAATTTTTAACCTCGGCCCCATCCTATGTGTCACTACCCTATAGGTATATGTATCCATCTTCCTCCTGTTTTCCACGAATTTTAATCCAGCTCCTCATATATATCTCAGGTATTACCCACTCTACTCGTGGACTTGCAACATGTCTTAAAACTACTATATGCTCATATGCCCACACGTGTAATAACACAAATGAGCTCTTATCCCCCCTCCATGCTCATCATGAGTGAATCGATACATATCTATGTATAGGTAGGATAACACACATCAGGCCCATGTGTATCTAGTACTCTCTTCCTCTATACACCTGACATATATCATGCATTTTATACAATATGCCCACACCACCTCCTTCCACCGCTATAGATGAAGAAATAAAAACCGCTATGAATTCTACAAATGTGGAACACCATACCTCATAATAGCATCTAGACTGATATGGGCCTTGGCATGTACTCAAATCCCCAAAAAATATTGTGTAACAGATCGCATCTTCCTCTCCATATTATCCATTGATATCACCTCTACCCTCTCACCAACAACCGACAACCGTAATATACAAGACACATCCTCCAATGTAATAATCATCTCACATGTAGGAAACTAGAATGTACATGTTTCCACGTACCATCTATCTCATAGTACATTCAATATAGGCATATGATGGGGCACATCTCTTATCTGTGTTATATGCCATACGGAAACATGGTCCATAACATCCCAATCGTCATCCGACAAACCTAACCCAAGCAACGCGTACTCAAATGACACCTACCATGGAACTCCCTCGAGTGAATATCCCAAGACACAACACAAAAACAAAAAATAAATGTCGTGATTGAACACATTACAAGTAAAAGCACACCCACTTATCGATTCATATACATTAAAATATCGTGTTGCGTCATTCTAGACCAAATACACACATTCTAGACCAAGGCACCTAGATGTAGGACTGTGGCACCCATGAGTAGAACACCGGTGCCCGGATGTGGGGACATCTTTCCTAAGGGTCACTAGCACCCTCAAAACTATCGTCCAAGTCTAAAACAACAAGAAAATAAAAATCTCAAACTCACAAAAATTCACTAAAAAAAACTACTACACCCTACATTTTTTGAAAAACAATACATTTACTAACTCCATTGATCGCGTGCATGATGCTATGTCATTCACCATCCTCCCAAACTAACTAGGACACACTCCTCTTACTTGCAAAATTTTCACTTTCTCAAAACTCAAATCTCATTCATACAAATAACAAATGAGGTGAGTAAACACATTTTCACCTTACTATTTATAGATACCTTTTTATCACCCACTTTACTATAGTCATTATTTTGCACTTATAACCACTACTAATGCACATTACATGATTTTCATCATATCTTAAAAGTTTATACTACGATTTACACACCATTTGTGGAATTATTTTTAGAATTCAACCTACCACCATCACATATACATTACACAGAATCAAATCTACTTGAATTTGTCTCCCAACCAATTCATACACATTTTTGTGATTTCTATCACTTTTCTACTTATTTCTTACTTTCAAGCTTAACATTCATTCTTATCATCACTTCCCCTTTCACCGAAATGGGGGCATATCATTGGGGTCATCCTATAATTCCCCCTATATCACCATACATTTTCAATAATTCCAAATATTTACTAATTTACTACGTAATATATCACCATTACTTTCCCCTAATGACTTAATCTTGGGGCACCAAAAATATAATTTCAATATGTGATATTTCATCACTTCCTCCTAATGACCCAATTTGAGGGAGACAAGTAATCAAAAATATTTCTATGCGATCATTTATCGATCTCCCATAATGACCTAACTTGGGGGAAACTAGCATAAAATCTCTCTAGGAGTAATAAATTGAATTAATCAAGCAATCAATCAGTCAACGTGTTCACATTCCTAATAATAGAAATCGTATCATTCCATCAATATAAATTCAACACAATCTATAACATTCCCATTTTAAGACTTTAGAAATAAGGGAAATTAGTTTTTTGAATAATGTTCTCTGTTTCTAAATAATCATAATTTAGAAAACACATTCTAATTTTTGAATAATGTTTTCTATTCGAATAATCATAATATAGAACACACATTCCATTTCATTCAATTTCGTAATGAGATAACCATATGCAGCTATAATGACTTGGTGAACTACCGATCTCCCATTTCATGTCTCGACAGACCGCCGATCTCGATGTTAACTCAATGTATTATATACTAAGTATAATTGGTTCTCTTACCTTTTCTAGGTATTGAGTGTTCTGCATTTAAGAGGCCTATCTAAATATTTGTTACCAATATTCATCCGAAATCCTACATCTCAAACTAGGTGATATAGGACAACCCAACTAGTAGTTTGCAATACTTTGGCAAAAGATTTTCACATTCCAAGCATGTTCATATTCCTAGATGGGATACTTGTTTAATGGATTACGTCCCTCACACTACTTCATATATTATCTAGAATGGTCTTCATTGAATCCTCGTCACCAATTTTTCCAAGGTTTAACCCTAACCCAAAGTTAGCAACATAAATTGGTATAAAGAACCACTCATGGTGACTATGGGTATGTAGATATACTCAATCGACCCAAGTCGATTGCATGTGTCCATTACCTAAAGTCATCATGAGTCATCCCCTATACAAAGCATGCTCCTAAACTGACTCTAGAGTATAAACAAGCCAAGTTCACGTTTATGTAAATCTTGGTGATCCAATTCATAAGGGTGTTGTGACGTGTCGGGTGAAACAATGTTCCCTCATAAATACCAATGTCTTCATGATGACATGGTACTACAGATTGGTGTGTACTAAAGCATCCTATGGAATCATCTCATCTGGATGTACATATCTAGATAATAAGATAACTACTTATCTTCTCAATTAAGATTTAATATTAGTAACCCTGTTGAATCCTTGATTTCTTTAATCATTAAGGTTGCTAGACATAAATGATTTGTAAATTCCATGTAGATAAATATGCATCTAAACCTCTTTCTCTAAGGTTTGTGTTTCATTCCTTAGTATCTTATTTTAAGATTCAGACTTACAAACAAATTCGAATACCAACAATAAGATTAACTTACTTAGCTTAACCAAGTTTAAGCATGATTGAATTCAAATTCAAATTCCTTTATAATAGACTTCATTAAGATGAAGTCTATTTATTGTATATGTATTTATTCTTTTTCAATTACCTTATTCTGATTTTGATTTAATAAGGGAAGTATACTTCCCTCCTTCCGAATATCATTTGGGTATGATTCCCAAAAAGGTCTTAATGGATTGCTTAACCTTGCAGAATATTTCCTTTTCTTATAACTATATTAGTTAGGGATTCATTGCAAGCTACTACATTTTACAAGATAGCATAATGAGTTTGTACTTTCATAATCATCATTTAATGTCTATAATGACTTGTTTAGATGATCAAAATGAATACCAACTTGATAAGTTGCAATTAATTAGGAATAGAATATTAATTCCCAAGTCATATATTCATCTTAAGTAAAATACACATTTTACAAATCTAATTCATATAGACATCTTTCACCCCAATCAACATTAATAAATTCAAATAAGAAATATAACTTTTCCTTTTTTCAATTGCATTTCAATAAGAATCAAAGTTCCTCATAAAAGATCCAACCCTTAGGTAAACATAAGAAGCATCATAAAAGAACTTGTCTTCTTTTCTCACTTACGAAGTCCATCTGCAAAAATTTATAGCACAGGTCAGTTCATCAAACTAAGCATTAAAATGATGTGTGTTCAACTAACTATTTCATAAAAAGAACTCTGCTTTTATGAAATAGTAAAGTAATATAGATAGATACCTCATAAAGAAATAAGGATCATAAAAGGAAGAACAGAGTGAACAACCACATTACATTAAGTAAAGATCATGATCAAATCAGCACTCTTCAATCAATGATTTCATAAGAAAATTTCATCAAATAAGTAATATTTCATCCAAATTACTTATCTCATTCCTACTATAGTTATCTATAGTTCATTCTTGATTCATGCAACTAGATCAAAGAAAGATACTAACTCTAACAGTTCTCAAAATATAATTATTTAAAAGAAGCAATGAATCACAATACGCACTTTAACATAATTCTTCATATAATACTAGAGACCAAATTCATTCAATATTTACTGATGAAATTTGGGATGAACTAACGACATCTTAAAGTAAGAGTTTCCTTCTTCCCAGTACTAACCTAATTTCAAATCCAATTTCAATTCCAATTTTAATTATCATCAGCAAGAAGAAGTATAAATTTATCCTCCATTTTATCACTCAGCTCCATATAGGAATAACACAAATAAGAGAAAGGAAAAAAAAATGAAAAAGTAAAAACTTAAGTCTTCCTTCAGAGTTCAACAAAAACAACATTATACTCAACAACCTTGAGAAGAGAAAGAATAGAATATAATTCCCTTCAAATTTCTAAGAAAAAAATGATGAATACCTTAACTCAGAAAGGAGAGAGAAGAAATTCAATCATCAAGGATGAGAGAAGACCCCAACATCCTTTCCCAAGAAAATAAATACATATCAGAATGAAAGAACTGATACTGAGATCTGATCAAGAGATCCTAAAATCTTATCAAATATAGAACACATAAAAAATATTCATGCAGGGATCGAAATATACGACTACCATAGGCAAGTTAGATAACAAAGATGAAAATCTCCCAATGTATTAGCAAGAACATCCACAATAGCGCATTAGCTATGATTAAAAAGAGATATTCAAGTGAATTCAGTTAGTGACTATACATGAAGTATCATAAACAACTAAATATTCAATTTCATCCCACATTATTAGCTTCAAAGACTACTATTAAAGCTTATTCATCCCTTGCAAAAATTGAATAAAATATTTGCACTCAAGTCCACACCATACCTGATTGATAAAAGGAACCATTTTGGGAAGAAAGGTAAGAAACCAACTAGGTTCGAACATGATGAGGAACAAAAGAGATATAACCCCAAAAAGTATTCAAATTCAAGCTCAAAGGAGAAGAGTAAACCGAAAACAATGCAACTCATTTCCTTAAGATAATCGAAACTAAATTTCATCCTAGTTCATTTAAGATAAGCCATTCCTTTAGTAACAAACTATATCATAACGTACAGGTGGGTAAACCAAAAATGCCATCAAATATTTCCAAAAGAAGCTAAATCGTAATTTATCAAATTTTGAGAAAGGAACAAATTCGAACGAAATCCTTTCATAGCAATAACTCCTACCAAATGTTTCAAATAGATACATAAGAGTTATCGTTTTATCCTTCCCAAGCATAGTAAAAGGTAAGACTTATTTCTTTGTTATTTCCAAAAAGATTGAATCCACAAAACTGAGACTCCTAACAACCATATTAGCAAAGGATCAAAGATGAGTGATATAAATCTAAAACAACTTCAAGAAATGCAAAGGAGGTCACCCTTCTTACATTCTTCCACCAAAGAAACAACTTATCTTGAATATTTTATGAAATAATGTTTTCTCTAACTATATTACAACATCAACAAGTATACAAGAATTGGTAACATTTAGTTTACACAAGAATTAAATCCAAACTCATTCAGTTTTCCAACATGGCACAAATCCAAAACTTATTTTATCAACAAAATTTCAAGCAGAAGTATACAACAAATATACAAGCATAAATACAAAATAAGCATTTCAACAAAACCCATTTGTTTCCAAGAGAAGAATTCTTTTAATGAAGACTTTTAGTAAAAAGTAGAACAATTTAATAAGAAGAGCCTATCATGCCTAATGGAGCTTCCTGTTGATTTGTAAAAGGTTTCTAGCCGAGCCTCCAAAATCTCCTCTTTCGAAAACAACATCAACAACCAAATATTTCTACTTTCATTATACTTCCACAGGTTCATAAATATCTCAAATATGCCAAAGATCAAAAAGGATCAAAAACATAATTGTTAGTTTGAAGAACCAAGAACCCTTATGCAGAGTGAAAAACCAAAAAGAACAAATTACAAAACAACTTCCAACAAAATCTGCTCCACATCTTTCCTAGGTGGTTTCCTCTCTGGGATCAAGGTCATTAATGCAATGAATGCCACTTTCCCTCCTCTTTCTCTATGCAACCACCCTTTTTAAATTTGGTGAGCTCTATTTCAAAAATTTGCATGTATTTTATATTTAGCAATGATGCTAGCTAGGCATCCCACTATCTATCCATACCTTTGCCAAACTTTGCGAGGTCTAAACATGTAATAACAAAAATTAATTCCCATAAATTCCTTAGAAACCATTGCCCCTAACTCCCTCATTGCAATGTAACCCTTAGGTTCCCTTTCTTTGTTTAGTAATAGTTTAGGTTAGATTAATATTAGGTTAGGATTCTAGCTTAGTTCTTAGGTCATTAGTATTTTTTTTAGGTTAGTTCAAAACTCCATATCCATAAAGTATACTATCTTAGGTTAGGTTATAACCCTTATATTAGAATCCATTTAGGATAGGACATTACAACTTAGGTTAAGGCATCAACCTTAGTATTTTAGTAATAGGTCCTAGACGGGTCTTACTTACGATAGGTTAAAATCAACATAGAATGGAACGTTTCGATTAAGTATAAGGTACTTGTCTTAATATCCCATTAAAAGACCCTTAATTCTCTCATGCTATTCAACATTCTAAATTATTTATTCAAAGAGGTCCAATTTTAGCATTTACAACATGATGCAAGGTAAGGACACCTAAAACCGGGTTCCTTGTAATCATATCCAAAACAAGACTCAGTTCCTCATTACCTTTCCATTTCAGAATGTCAGTTATCAAGATGATAATAAAGAAGAATTAAATCATACCTTGGATCAATGGAATTTATTCAAGGTGTGTTGTTAACATAAGATAAGTATGAAAACAATAGTACAGATTCAAAACTTGTAGATCATAGAGCAGAGTGACTCATTTTCAAGTAAACATAATTACAACAAGTATGAATCTTTGTATAGTAATAACTTATCCATTGCAAACATGATTTCCAAAGTCAAAATAATACACCTTCCTAAGACAAATCACATGTCAATGTTTGCAATGTCAAAGTGGAAGTCATCATAGTAACAGTCATGCCAAAGACGTTACTCGATCGACATCCCGGATGACCTAACTTTGGAGTTACGTCAACCTTTTAGATGACCTAACTTAGGAGATTACATTCATTGCTTTCTCGGATGAGCTAACTTAGGAAGCTATTCATACATTTAATTTTCACATCCAAATGACCTAACTTGGAAGCCTTCTCTAAATTTTGTGTTCACTTCCATATTACCTAACTTAGAAGCCATTACATTGTGGTGACACCCATGGAGTGGGGGAAAGAGTGCCTTTCCTATACCACTCCTATCTGGGTCAACTATATGATCAAAATTTTCTGATCTAGGAAACCATGAATATTTGATATGATTCCATCTCGCAACGGCTAGATGTTGAGGATGCGATTATAGATTGGAGAATAACACACTTTTCTCCCTACAATCTTCCTCTGGTGACAAGATGTCCAAATCCTCCACTTGATAATTCATATACATGCATTTGGGTTGGGAATTGATCACTCCCTACCCCCTCTTCATCACCATAATTTCTAATCACAATCTCTTTTAGTGTACTTCATCATACTATTACGATTTTTGTTATAATGCATAGATACACCCATTGGTACATGGCTCGACATGATTTTGGTTCTTTTATCATGCTTCTACTACAACATGGGATTTTTTAACGTATTTAAGGTACGCATCTCTAACTACTTTATGTTACTTGAGATTTTTCTAGCAAACATAAAGTGGGGAAAATGAAGTCACAAAATTATGCACTTACTATTGTATTTTTATCGCCAAGTATGTTATTTTATATATGGATCTCACGTAAGAAAAGTATTCACTAATGGTTCATCCCCTAGTCCTATTATCGGTTCTTGATCGTCATTGTCACTTGTATCACATAGTTTTCGGTTGTTTGCATTGTTCTAGTCATCTCTTATAGGGTCTTAGCTATCGATATTTGGTCATCTCAGTCATCTCTAGTCTCATGTTAGGGCACTCATTAGCACCCTGATCCTCTTTTTAGGTGCCCTAGTCCCAGATGCACTTTATTCTCATTTAAATTTTTGAGGTCAATCTTTATTATTCGTTGTTTAATTCCCCTAGGTGCTAGTTGGCAATATCAGGCCATTAGTGTTGAAATTTGAAAAAGAGGTCCTTGTAAAAATATAACATACTCATTATCTTATGCATGGATCTCTATCAAGAGATAGTTATCTACTAAGGAAAAGGACTAAATTTGCACATCATTTAAATTTTCATCAAAAAATCATATGGGGAAATGGTTGTATTCATTCTATTCCATGCACCATTTACATCTTACAACTAGTTATTAGCCCCTACTTCGCATCATTGACATTAGGGTACACTAGGCACAAAATTGAACACACAAGCACAAATAACTACATTGGGTCTAGAATGTAGTACACTACTTAGTTGTAATTCCACCATTGTGATAGCTAAGGTCAGTCTAACCCCCTTATATGCATCTTTCATTTGTAGGGATTTGATGCTTTTTTATGGGGTATTGATGGTAGATATTTGACACTAATTAACAACCACATAAACGAAGCCACTACGAAAACCACACTAAAAAAAAAATATTGCAAATACCTAATGAGAATTTGTTAGTTTTAGATGCTAATATTTTCTAAAAACTAAGCACCTAGAATACATAGCATGGCACCCGTAGGTGGCCCAAATCCTCTCCTAAGCACCCCGGTCTAGTCGGATCTTAAGTTTATGTAATTTCTGGGTAGCTCCTTCACACTTTTCCCTGTCCACACATCAAAATCTTCAATTCCAAAACACAACTTGGTAATTCATCTTGAGTTATTATCTTATCCCTTCTATTTTCATTATTTCATTTCATTTCATTATCAAAATAAAATATTTAGAACCAATATCTCAAGTTTGCATTATTTATTACATTCTTATTTCTATTTAGATTAACTTAGAATATAGTCCCTTAGAATCCATATTTTATCTAATCATGTTGGTGAACCTGAATTTTGAATATCTTTCCTCGGATCAATCGAACCCTAATGGATAAGGATTATTCATCTTCCTCACCCATTATGTCTAAATTAAGTGTTGATTCAATCTATGATGAGGCTTCCATAGCTCAGCTCAAAGCTATATATATTACCCCATTCTACACTCGATCATTATCAAACAATATCTTCTATATGGCCAGCAATATGTTCCTACTCATTTTTAGGATTCCTTGATAGGTATTAGTATTGCTGATGATCCAATATCCTTTACTCATTATATACAATGATATACGACTACTTGTGATCCTCCTTTTGATCTTTCACAAGAGATCTTAGATGATAATCTTATTGATTATTTGCTTTGTATTGACAATCATTCACCTATGCAAAATGATTCCTCTTCTACTCCAACCATTGATATTATTCCTTCTCATGATTCTATCTCTTCCAACATTACTTCTCATGATATATTTCCAACTATCTTGCACACTACTTCACACTATATTGATGATCCTATTGATAATTTCAAAGGGTCCCACACAATGAGGTGATAACTTGGCAGCCTTGCCAAAAGTTATAGAACTAATTTTCGGTTTAACTCGAAGAAATACCTTCTCACCAAGTTCAAATTTCTTATCAACCCACTTTAAGTCTGCATAACTCTTTTTCCTATCTGTAGCTTCCTTCAAGCATTCACGAATCATTTTTACTTATTGTTCAATTTCTATAATGATTTCTCGGTCCTATCACCTCTCTATCTTCAATTTTGTCCCGATTAATAGGGTTTTGCATTTCCTTCCGTATAATGCTTCAAAAGGTGCCATTTTCATAGAGACATGATATGTATTATTATAAGCAAAATCAACTATTGGAAGGTACTCCTCCCATTTATACTTCTGATCCATGTAATACATTCACAACATATCCTCTAAAACTTGATTAACTCTTTCATTCTCGTTGATCCATTTCCTCGGGTGGTATGCGAACTAAAATTCAACTTAGTTCCTAGGGATGCATTAAGTGATTGCAAAAATATGGATGTCATTCTTGGGTTTGTATCCAATATGATAAATTTAGGTACTCCATGTAACCTAAAACCGCATGCACAAATCGCTTTCTAACACAGTGAATCATACTTTAGATTACTAGCAATGAAATGTGCTACCTTATGTAATTTATCAACAACAACTAGAATAACATCATGTTTATTCTTTGACATCAAAAAACCTTAAAAAAATCCATACTTATTAATTTCCATTTGTACTATGGAATGTTGTGAGGATACAAAGATGAAGCCAACTAGATGCATATGTTCTACTTTAACACATTGACACTCTAAGCAATGTGCCACAAAATATATCACATCCTTCCTCATTACCTTGCATAAATATTGTTGTTTTATATCAATAACCATCTTCTTAGTGCCGGGGTGTCAAGAAAAAAGTGAATTGTGAAACTCAGGCTAATAATTTACTTCTTAAATCATTTTCCAAATGTATGTATACCATGTTTTCAAACCGCAAGATTCCTTCGTTTTCAAAGTGAAAACCTTTATATCTCACATCATTTGGGTCTGCAGCAAGTGTTGTCTTTACATGTTGATAATAAGAATCGATTCCATGACACTTTTCGGCTCATCTTTAAACTAATTTCTCAATGTTATAAGAACATAAATGTGCTTCCTACGACTTTGATCATCTACTACTCTATTTTCTTTTCCTTTTATATAACTTATATCAAAATCATCTTTGAGATAGAAATTATAACCATCTTCATTGTCTTGTGTTCAGATTTGGTTGAGTAAAAATATACTTCAACCCAAGATGATCAGTGTTTACTTCAAAAGGTATACCAAGAAGATAATACCTCTATACTTGGAGCGCATAAACAATGACAGTAAGCTCTAGGTCATGTGGAGCATAATTCAGTTCATGTGACTTGAGTTTTCTACTTTCATAAGCTATGACATGATCAATTTACAACATAATACCTCCAAGACCCTCCCTAGATGCATCCCTAACAATAGTAAAGTATCCATTAGGATCAGGTATAGTCAAAATAGGTGTTGTAGTTAATTAATTATTTAGAATCTTAAAATCAGATTCACATCTTTCATTCCAAACAAATTTCTTATTTTTCTTTTGTAATGAATTTATTGGTGCAACAATATTAGAAAAGTCTTTAAAAACTTTCTATAGTAACCAACAAGACCCATGAAGCTTCTAAATTCATGTACATTCAGGGTGCGAGCCACTCGATTATAGCTACAATCTTTGAGGGATCTTCCACTATTCCATTCCTACTTATAACATGACCCAAATAGTGCACTTCCTTATCGTAGAAGGAGCATTTAGATAACTTACCATATAAATTTCTCTTTCTTAAGATTTGCAAAATCTATCTTCAAATTATCATGATATTTTTCAATGTTTTGGAGTATATGAGAATATCATCCAAGAATACAAGCACAAATTTGTCCAAGTATTCTTGAAAAATAGTGTTCATCAAACTCATAAAATCGGAAGGTACATTCATCAACCCGAAAGGTAAAACTGTGAATTCATAATGCCCATACCTTGTTCTAAAATTTGTTCTATGAATGTCTTCATCCTTTATTCTCAACTGATGATATCCAAATTGAACATCTATTTTAGAATACACTGATGCACCACACATATAATCAAACCAATCATCAATTCTAGGAAGTAGATATTTTTTCTTAATTGTTTCTTTGTTTAACATCCTATAATCAATGCACAATCTAAGTGTGCCATCCTTATTCTTCACAAAATTACCGGTGCTCCCATGGTGAGCCACTTGGTCTTCTCAAATTTTTGGAAAAATTTCCTACAATTGAGCCTTAAGCTCTACCAATTCAATGGTAGTCATTCTATAAGGTGCTTTGGAAATAGGCCCGGTTCCTAGTTTGAACTCGGCGTGAAGTCAAACTCTGTTTAGGTGGCGACTAGGTAGCTCTTCCAGGAAACACATCAACGAAATTTTGTAACAACGGATATCTTTCCATGAGGTCATTACCTTCTTGATGTTTCAACATTTATTACTACATACAAGGTACAACCTTTATTTTTGGCCCTTTTTAGTTGCATAGTGAATATTTCCTAATTGAAATCTCATGTTTTACACCCTGAATAACAACTATTTTTTTGCGGATCATCTAAAAAACTAATCTATTTTTCAAAACAGTCAACCTTTATTCTTAGCTAGCTAATTAACACCTATGATTACATCATAAGACCCCAAAGGAGAAACATAAAGGTCAACTTATGTGGAAAATTAGGAAAGTAGAGGATTGCTCCAATAAGACACATACTAACTTTATGCACAATATTATTTCCATAATGTACAACCAATGATTTTTCTTTTTTTCATCTTTTCTTTTTAATTTCAATGCTAACTTAGTAGAAATAAAACATTTAGTAGCTCCAGTATCAAAATGTATAGTCACGGGTATACCAAATAACTTACCTGGAATTTTTATGGGTGTGGCTTGCTTTTTAGTTTTCTTGTAAGCTACTTTTTAGCGTGTGTATCCTATGTTGTTGATTACGGTCATCCTTTTTAAAAGGATAGTGACTTGCATAATGGTCCTTGCATCAATTAAAATATCCTCCTACACATCCTTTCCTAGGCTTAAATTGAATTCCATCCTTGAAGTTATCATTCGGATCTCATAGGACTTTTGTCCATGATTATTGTTCTTCACAAAGCTATTCCGCATATTAGCGGTAGGTTTGTTTGTCGTTGCTTTCTTTTTGTTATCAGTGACAAATTATTTTTTCATGCCAAACCTCTTCCATGGTCCCTTTTTGGGTACAAGAGACGAAGAAGAGTTTGGAACTTTCTTTCTAATTTCCTCCCTATGAGTAGATATTTCTCTCAATTTCTGTTCTTGCCTTATGAATTTTCAATAACCCCTTCCATAGTGGTTGGGCTATGAACATCCACATCACCACCTATAATGGGATTTAATCCCATGATAAATTTTCATATCCTGAAATTCTCGTCAGTTTGATATTGAGGCACGTACTTAAGGAGTTTAGTAAACCTTTCCCAGTACTATGTTACAGTTAACTTTCCCTGAGATAAGTTTTGAAATTCAGTCATTTTTTGATCATAATAAAGTTGAGGTAGCCACTATTTCCTAAAGTAACTTTTAAATTGATCCCAAGTTATGTCTATTTCAACAATGTTCAACTCATCCTTACGGTTGTCCCACCATGAAGATGCCTCATGGGAAAGCTGATAAGCTCCCCATATCACTTTTGTTTCCTCAGAGAAGTTTCTTATTGAAAATTACTTCTCCATTTCACTGAGCCAATTCTCAGCCCCATCCCCAAGTGTAGTTCCATCAAACTTGGGAGGACTTATTCTTTTTATATCATTGGTGAGTTCAGCTGCTAATCTTGCCTTTTTATTATTAGGTTGATTAGGTATGTTTGCATTATTGTTATCAACACCTGGATTTCCCCCATTGGTGATGTCCACAGGAGATGGGTGATTTTAATTATCACCATCTTCTTCCTCCTCCTCATTCCCTCGTGACTTGCTATTCAAGTACATCTAAATGATCTCTTGTGTCCAACAAACAGTTGCAAGGATCTAATCGAGTTTTTGGCAATGAAATGCTTCTCCATCACGAGATGGTTTGTTTTCAGCATTTCCTCTTGTTCTAACCATTTTATGTTATAAGAAAATGTAAGTTTTTATCAAATTATGGATAAAATAGGTCCAAACGCTACAAACTTCAGCTCGATACCAAGATGTAACATTCCCATTTTAAGACTTTAGAAACAAGGGAATTTTTTTAGTAATGTTCTCTGTTCTAAATAATCATAATTTAGAACACACATTCCAATTTTTAATAATGTTCTCTATTCTAATAATCATAATATAGATAAAACATTCCATGTAATTCAATCTTGTAACAGATAACCATATACAACTCATGTAATGACTCGGTGAACTACCGATCTCCCATTTCATGACTTGGTGAACCGCCAATATCTCATGTTAATGCAATGTCTTGTATACTAAGTATAATTGGTTCTCTTACCATTTTATAGGTATTGAAGTTTTCTGTTTAAGAGGCGTATCTAAATATTTGTTACCAATATTCATCTAAAATCCTACATCTTAAAGTAAGTGACATAGGACAATGCAACCAACAACTTGCTATACTTTGGCCAAAATTTTTCACATCCTAAGCATGTTTATATTCCTAGATGACATACTTGTCGACGGAATATGTCCTTCACCCTACTTCATATGTTATTGGGAATGGTATTCACTTGAATCCGGTCAATCCACTTTGTCTAATGTTTAACCCTAACCCAGTTAGCAACATAGATTGGTATAGAGAACCACTCACGGTGACTAAGGGTACATAGACATACTCAATCGACCCAAGTCAATTGCATGTGTCTAGTTACCTTAAGTCATCATGAGTCATCCCCTATACAAAGCATGCTTCTAAACTGACCTAGAGTATAACCCAAGCCAAGTCCTAGTTTATGTAAATCTAGATGATCCAATTCGGAAGGGTGTTGTGACATGTCAGCTGCAACATTGTGCCCTCATGAAGACCCAAGTCTTCATGATGGCATGGTACTGTAGTTGGCATGTACCAACATCCTACAGAATCATCTCATCTGGATGTACATATCTAGATAAGAAGTTAACTACTTATCTTCTCAATTAAGATTTAATTTCAGTAACCCTACTGAATCCTTGATTTCTTTAATCATTAAAGTTGCTAGACATAAATGATTTGTAAATTCCATGCAGATAAATTTGCATCCAAACCTCTTTCTTGAAGGTTTATGTTTCATTCCTAGTTTCTTATTTTAAGATTCAAACTTACAAACAAATTCAGCATACCAACAGTAAGATTAACTTACTTATCTGAGCCAAGTTTAAGCATGCTTGAATTCAAATTTAAATTCCCTTTATAATAGACTTCGTTAAGATGAGGTCTATCTTATTGTATATGTGTTTATTATTTTTCAATTACCTTATTCTGATTTTGATTTAATAAGGGAATCATACTTCCCTCCTTTCCAATATCGGTTGGGTGTGGTTCCTGTAGAAGGTCTCAAGGGATCACTTAACCTTGCATAATATAACCTTTTCTTATAACTATATTAGTTATGGTTCATTACAAGCTACTACATTGTACAAGATAGCATAATTAGTTTGTACTTTCATAGTTATCATTTAATCTCTATAATGACTTATTTAGATGATCAACAATGAATACAACTTTGATAAGTTATAATTAAGTAGGAATAGAATATCAATTCCTAATTCACCTATTCATCTTAAGTAAAATACACATTTTACAAATCTCATCCTTCCAGACATCTTTCATGCCAATCAACATTAATAAATTCAAATAAGAAATATAACTTTTCCTTTTTCAATTACATTTCAATAAGAATCAAAGTTCCTCATAAAAGATCTAGCCCTTAGGTAAACATAAGAATCATCATAAAAAAACTTGTCTTTTTTCTCACTTACGAAGTTCATTTACAAAAATTGCTAGCATGGGTGAATTCATCGAACTAAGCATGATAAGCAATAAGAATTAAAATGATGTTCTTTCAACTAATCTGTTTCATAAAAAGAACTATGCTTTTATAAAATAGTAAATCAATAAGGATAGATTCTTCATAAATAAATAAGGATCATACAAGGAAGAACAAACTGAGAAACCACATTACATTAAGTAAAGATCATGATCAAATCAGCACTCCTCAATCAATTGATTCATAAGAAATTTTCATCAAATAAGTAATATTTCATCCAAATTACTTATCCCATTCCTACTATAGTTATCTATAGTTCATTCTCAATTCATGCAACTAGATCAAAGAAAGATACTAGCTCAACAATTCTCAAAATAGAATTATTTAAAAGAAGCAATGAATCACAATATGCAACTTTAATATAATTCTTCATATAATACTAAAAACCAAATTCATTCAATCTTTAATGATGGAATTTAGGATGAACTAACAACATGTTAAAGTAAGTGTTTCCTTCTTACTAGTACTAACCCAATTTCAAATCCAATTTCAATTATCTATCAAGGAGAAGAAGTATAGATTTACCCTCCATTTATCACATAGCTCCATACAGGAATAACACAAGTAAGAGAAAGGAGAATAGATGAAAAAGGAAACAACTTAATTCTTCCTTCAGAGTTCAACAAAACAACATTGTACTCAACAACCCTTAGAAGAGAAAGAATATAATATAATTCCCCTCATATTTCTAAGAAAACAATAATGAATACCTTAACTCAGAAAGGAGAGAGAAGAAATTCAATCAACAAGGATGAGAGAAGACCCCAATATCCTTTCCCAAGAAAAGAAATACATATCAGAATGAAAGAAATGATACAGATCTGATCAAGAGATCCTTAACTCTTATCAAATATTGAAAACATAAAAACTATTTGGTACAGGATCGAAATATACGACTGCCACATGCAAGTCAAATAACGAAGATGAAATTTTCCCAACGTATTAGCAAGAACATCCACAATAGCGCATTAGCTGCGATAAAAAAGGTATATTCAAGTGAATTCATTTAGCGAATAAACATGAAGTATCATCAACAACTGAATATTCAATTTCATCCCATGTTATTAGCTTCAGACACTACTATTAAAGCTTATTCATCCCTTACGAAATAGAATAAAATATTTGCAGGTTAGTTCCAAACCATTCCCATCGATAAAAGGAACCATTTTGGTAAGAAAGGGAAGAACCCAACCAGGTTCGAACGTAATGAGGAACAACAAGAGATATAACCCCCAAAACAGGTATTCAAATTCAAGCTCAAAGGAGAAGAGTAAACTGAAAACAATGCAACTCATTTCCTTAAGATAATCGAAACTAAATTTCATCCTAGTTCATTTAAGATAATCCATTCCTTTAGTAAGCGACCATATCATAACGTACAGGTGGGGTAAACAAAAATTCCATCAAACAGTTCCAGAAGAAGCTAAATCATAATTTATCAAATTTTGAGCAAGGAAGAACAAATTTGAAATGAAATCCTTCCATAACAAGAACTCCTACCAAATGTTTCAAACAAATACACAGGAGTTCTCAGGTTTTATCCTTCCTAAGCACAGTAAAATGGTAAGACTTCTTTACTGTTATTTCCAACAAGATTGATTCCACAAAATAGAGATTCCTAACAACCATATCAGCAAAGGATCAAACAAGAGTAACATAAATCGAAAAAAACTTCAATAAATGCAAAGGATGTCACCCTTCTTACATTCTTCTAGCAAAGAAACAACTTAACTCAAATATTTTATCAAACAGTGCATTCCTCTAACTATATTGCACCATCAACAGAAGTATACAAGAATTGGTAACATTCAGTTCACACAAGAGTTAAAGCCAAACTCGTTCATTTTTCCAACAAGGCACAAATCCAAAACTTATTTTATCAACAACAATTTCAAGCAGAAGTATACAACAAATATACGAGCATAAATACAAAATAAGCATTTCAAAAAAACCCATTTTTTTCCAAGAGCAGAGTTCTTTTAATGAAGACGTTTAGTAAAAAGTAGAAAAATTTAATAAGAAGAGCCTATCATGCCTGATAGAGCTTCCTGTTGATTTACAGAAGGTTTCCAGCCAAGCCTCCAAAATCTCCTCTTTCCAAAACAATGTCAACAACCAAATCTTCCTACTTCCCTTATACTTCCACAGGTTCAAAAATAGCTCAAAGATGTCAAAGATCACAAAGGATCAAAAATAGAATTTTTGGTTCAAGAACCAAAACCCTTATGCAGAGTGAAAAATGAAAAGAACAAATGACCAAACAACTTCCCACAAAATCCACTCCACATATTTCCTAGGAAGTTTCCTCACCGTGATCGAGGTCATTAATGCAATGAATGCCACTTTCCCTCCTCTTTCTCTACGCCACCACCCTTTTTAAATTTGGTGAGCTCTATTTCAAAAATTTGCATGTATTTTATATTTAGCAATGATGCTAGCTAGGCATCCCACTATCTCTCCATGCCTCTGCCAAACTTGGCAGGTTTAAAGATGTGATAATAGAAATTAATTCCCATAAATACCTTAGAAACCATCACCACCAACTCCCCACTTTCCATGTAACCCTTAGGTTCCCCTTTCTTTGCTTAGTAATAGTTTAGGTTAGATTAATATTAGGTTAGGATTCCACCTTAGTTCTTAGGTCATTAGTATTGTCTTAGGTTAGTTCAAAACTCCATAACCATAAAGTATACTATCTTAGGTTAGGTTATAACCCTTAGATTAGAATCCATATAGGATAGGACATTACAACTTAGGTTAAGGCATCAACCTTAGTAGTTTAGTAATAGGTCCCAGATAGGTCTTAGTTACCATAGGTTAAAATCAACATAGTATGGAACATTCTGATTAAGGCTAAGGTATTTTCCTTAATAGCCCATTAACAGACCCTTAATTCTCTCACACTATTCAGTGTTCTAAATTATTTATTCAAAGATGTCCAAGTTCAAAATTTGTAGTATGATGTAACCTCGGGACACCGAAATGGGGTTCCTTGTAATCATAGCCAAAACAAGACTAAGTTCCTCATTACCTTTCCATTTCAGAATGTCAGCTATCAAGATGATAATAAAGAATAACTGAAGCATACCTTGGATGAATGGAATAGATTCAAGGTGTTGTGTCAACATAAGATAAGTATGAAAACAATAGTACGATTCACAAACTTGCAGATCATAGAGCAGAGTGACTCATTTTTAAGTAAATGAGAATTACAACAAGTATAAATCTTTGTACAGGTAATAACTTATCTATTGCAAACATGCTTTCCTAAGTCAAAAGAATACAAATTCCTAAGACACATCACATGTCAACGTTTGCAACGTCAAAGTGGAAGTCATCATAGTAAATCATGCCAAAGATGTTACACAATCAAGAATCCCAGATGACCTAACTTGGGAGTTACGACCTTTTAGATGACCTAACTTAGGAGATTACATTCATCACTTTCTCGGATGAACTAACTTGGGAAGCTATTCATACGTTTTGTGTTGGCTTCTAGATAACTTAACTTTGAAGCCTTCCCTAAATTTTATGTTCGGTTCCATATTACCTTACTTGGAAGCCATTACATTATGGTGACACCCTTGGAATGGGGAAAGAGTGCCTTTCCTATACCACTCCTATATGGGTAAACTATATGATCAAAATTGTCTGGATCTAGGAAAACAAAAATATTTAATTTGAGTCCATCTGCAATGGCTAGATCTTGAGGATGTAGTTATAGATTGGAGAATAACACAATTTTCTCCTACACTCTTCCTCTCGGAAAAAGATGCCGAAATCCTCCACTTGATAATTCATATACATGCATTTGGGTTAGGAATTGATCACTTCATACCCCACCTCATCAACATCATACTTTCTAATCATCAATCTCTTTTAGTGAACTTCATCGTACTATTACAATTTTTCACTACAATGCATAAGATCAAACCCTTGGTACATGGCTCAACATGCTTTTGGTTCTTTTATCATTCCTCTACAACACATCTACACATTCTACTACATCATGGACTTCTTCAATGTATTTAAGGTATGCATCTCTAACTACTTTATGTTCTTGAGATTTTTCTAACAAACATAAAGTGGGGGTAAATGTAGTCACAAAATTAGCGAAGCTTACTTTTATATTTTTACCACCAAGTATGTTATTTTATATATGGATCTCACGTAAGAAAAGTATTCACTAATGGTTCATCCCCTAGTCCTGTCATCAATTGGTCGGTCATCATTTTCACTTGTATCACACGGTTGTCGATTGTTTGCACAGATTCTAGTCATCTCTTATAGGGTCTTATCTATTGATATTTTGTCATCTGTCATTTCTAGTCTCATGATAGGATGCTCGTCAACACCACTCCCGATCCTATTTTTAGGTTCCCCTGGTCCCATTTGCACTTTATTCTCATTTAGATGTTCGAGGTCAATATTTATTATTTGTTGTTTAATTCCCTAGGTGCTTGTTGGCATTGTCGAGCCATTAGTGTTTAAATTTTAACAAGATATCCTTATATAAATATAACATACTATCTTATGCACGAACTATCTACTATCAAGAGCTCGCTATCTACTAAGGAAAAGCATTGAATTTGGGAATCATTTACATTTAAATCACAAAATTATATGGGGAAATGGTTTTATTCATTCAATTCCATGCACCATTTACATCTTACATCTAGTTATTACTCCCTACTTATGCGCGCCATTGATGCTAGGGCACACTAGGCAAACAATTGCACACATAAACATAAAGAACCTCATTGGGTCTAGAATGTAGTACACTACTTAGTTGTAATTCCACCATTGTGACAGACTAATGTCATTTTGACCCCCTCATATGTATCTTTCATTTGTAGGGATTTGATGCTTTTGTATTGGGTTTTTTTGGTAGATATTTGACACTAATTTACAGTCACAGAAGCAAAGCCACTGCGACAACCACACAAAAAAGATGAAGATATTGCAATTACCTAATGACAATGTTTGTTTTAGATCCTAATATTTTCAACAAACTAGAGTGACTAGAATACATACCGAGAGAACCCAGGTGCCCAGTCCTCTCTCCCGAGCACCCCATTCCGGTCAGATCTTTAGTTTCTATAATTTCCTGGGTAGCTCCTTCACACTTTTCCCTATCCGCACATCAACATGTTCAATTCCAGCACACAACTTGGTAAGTCATCTTCAGGTTAGTATCTTATCCCTTTTATTTTCATTATTTCATTTCATTTCATTATCAAAATAAAATATTTAGAACCAATATCTCAAGTTTGCATTATTTATTACATTCTTGTTTCTATTTAGATTAACTTAGAATATAGAGTCCCTTAGAATCCATATTTTAGCTAATCATGTTGGTGAACCTGAATTTTTAATATCTTTCCCGAGATCTTATCAAACCCTAATGGATAAGGATTATTCATCTTCCTCACCCATCATATCCAAACTCAATGTTAATTCAATCGATGATGAGGCTTCCATAGTTGAGCTCCAAGCTCCATATAGTACCCATGTTACTACACTCAATCATATCAAACAATAGCTTCTAGATGGCCAATAATATGTTCCTACTCATTTTTGGATTCCCAATAGGTATTAGTATTGTTTGTGATCCAATATCCTTTACTCATTGTATACCATGCTATATGACTACTTGTGATCCTCCTTATGATCTTTCCCAAGATATCTTAGATGATTATTTGATTTGTATTGAAAATCATTCACCTATGCAAAATGATTCCTCTTCTACTCTAGCCATTGATATTATTCCTTCTCATGATTCTACCTCTTCCAAAATTACTTCTCATGACTACTTCACACTATGTTGATGATCCTATTGATAATTTCAAAGGGTCCCACATAACAAGGTGTTAACTTGGTAGCCTTGCCACAAGTTATAGAACTCTTTTCAGTTTAACCCAAAGAAAGACCTTCTCACTAAGTTCAAATTTCTTATCAACCCACTTTAAGTATGCATAACTTTGTTTCCTATCGGAAGCTTCCTTCAAGTGTTCACAAATCATGTTTACTTGTTGTTCCATTTCTAGATGGATTTCTTGTCCTATCACCTCTCAATCTTAATTGTTGTCCTAGCTAACAGGGGTTCTTCATTTCCTTCCGTATAATGCTTCAAATGGTGCCATTTTAAGAAAGGCATGATATGTATTATTATAAGCAAACTCAACTATTGGAAGGTACTCCTCCCTTTTATACTGCTTATCTATGTAATACATTCGCAACATATCCTCTAAAACTTTATTAACTCTTTCAATATGTCGATCCTTTTTTCAAGTGGTATGCAGAACTGAAATTCTGCTTAGTTCCTAGGGATGAATTAAGTGTTTGCAAAAATCTAGATGTCATTCTTGGATCTCTATCCAATATGATCAATTTAGGTACTCCATGTAACCTAAAAATCTCATGCACAAATATTCTTTCTAACACAGGTGAATCATCCTTTAGATTAATAGCAATGAAATTTGCTACCTTTTTTAGTTTATCAACAACAACCAGAATAACATTATGTTTATTATTTGACATTGATAACCCTTGGAAAAATCCATAATTATCACTTACCATTTTTACCGTGGAATGTTGTGAGGATACAGTAGGCCAACTTGGATGCATATATTCAAATTTAACACATTGACACTCTAAGTAGTGTGCCACAAAATCTATCACATCCTTCCTCATTCCCTTCCATAAATATTGTTTTTTAATATCAGTAACCATATTCGTAATGCTAGGGTGTCTAGAAACAGGTGAATTTTGAAACTCAGCTAATAAATTACTTCTTAAATCATTTTCCAAATGTATTTATACCATGTTTTCAAACCTATAAGATTCCTTCGTTGTCAAAGTGAAAACCTTTATATCTCACATCATTTGGGTCTACAAAGAATCGTTTTCTTTACTTGTTGAAAATAAGAATAATATTCCATGAAAATTTTCACCTCATATTTAAACTAAGTTCTCAATGTTATAAGAACATAAATGTGCTTCCTACAAATTAGAGCATCTACTTCTCTATTTTCTTTTCCTTTTATATAACTTATATCAAAATCATATTGAGATAGAAATTCTAACCATATTCATTGTCTTGCATTTAGATTTGGCGAGTAAAAATACACTTCAACCCAAGATGATCATGTTTAGTTCAAAAGGTATACTAAGCGAGATAATACCTCCATACTTTGAGTGCATTAACAATGGCAGCAAGCTCTAGGTCATGTGGAGCATAATTCATTCATTTAAGTTGTGTTTTCTACTTTCATAAGATATGGGATGATAATTTAGCAACAGAATAACTCACGAGACCATCCCCAAATGCATCCATGACAACAATAAAGTCTCCATTAGGATCAGGTACATTCAAAATAGGTGATGTCGTTAACTGATCCTTCAGAATCTTAAAAGAAGATTCACATTTTTCATTCCAAAAATAAATCTTTTTTTTCTTCTGTAATGAATTTATTGGCAGAGAAATCTTAGAAAAGTCTTTAACAAACTTTCTATAATCGACAAGACCCACGAAGCTTCTAACTTCATGTACATTTTGGGGTGCGAGCCACTCGATTATAGCTATGATCTTTAAGGGATCTACCACTATTCCATTCCTACTTATAACATGACCCAAATAGTGCACTTTTGTATCATAGAAGGATCATTTAGATAACTTACTATACAAATTTCTCTTTCTCAATATTTTTAGAACTATCTTCAAATGCTCATGATATTCTTCAATGCTTTTGAGTATATGAGAATATCGTCCAAGAATACAAGCACAAATTTTTCCAAGTATTCTTCAAAAACATTATTTTTCAAATTTAAAAAAGTGGAAGGTTCATTCGTCACCCCAAAAGGTAAAACTGTGAATTCATAATGCCCATACCTTGTTCTAAAATATGTTTTATGAATGTATTAATCCTTTATTCTCAATGATGATATCCAGATCGAAGATCTATTTTAGAATACTGATAGTGCACCATGCATCTGATCAAATAGATCATCAATTCTAGGAAGTAGATATATGTTCTTAATTTTTGCTTTGTTTAACATCCTATAATCAATGCACAATCTAAGTGTGTCATCCTTCTTCCTCACAAAAAATCTTTGGTGCTCCCCATCATGAGACACTTGGTCTTATCAAATCTTTTGACAAAATTTCCTGCAATTGATCCTTAAGCTCTACCAATCCAATGGTTTTCATTCTATAACGTGCCTTGGAAATAGTCTCGGTTCCCGGTTTGATATCGATCATGAATTCAAACTCCGTTTAGGTGGCGAGACCAAGTAGCTCTTTTGGAAACACATCACTGAAATTTTGCAACAATCGATATCTTTCCATGAGGTCATTACCCTCTTTAGTAGTTTTCAAAATTTTTACTACATACAAGGTACAACCTTTGTTTTTGGCCTTTTTAAGTTGCATATCCGACAGTTTCCTAACTGAAATATCATGTTTTACACCCTGAATAACTATTATTTTCTCGTAGATCATCTAAACAACTAATATGTTTTTGTAAAAGTCAACTTTTATGCTCATTAGCCAATTAACACCTATGATTACATCATAAGACCCCAAAGGAGCAACATAAAGGTCAACTTCTTTGGAAAAACTAGTCAAGTCAAGGACTTCTCCAAATAGATACATACTAACTATATGCACAAGATTCTTTCCATAATGTAAAACCCATGATTTATCAATTTTTACATCTTTTATTTTTAATTTCGAAGCTAACTTAGTAGAAATAAAATATTTAGTAGCTCCAGTATCAAAAGTATAGTCACAGGTATACCAAATAACTTACCTGGAACTTCTATGGGTGTGGCTTGCTTTTCAACTTGTTTGACAGCTGCTGCAACATGTATCATGTGTTGTTGATTACAGTCATCCTTTTTCAAAGGATAGTGACTCGTGTAATGGTCCTTGACACAATTAAAATAGCCTCCTATAGGTCCCTTCCTAGGCTCAAATTTATTTCCATCCTTGAAGTTATCATTCTGGCTCCGTAGGACTTCTGTCCATTATTATTGTTCTTGACAAAGCTATTCCGCATACTAGTAGCAAGTTTGTTTGTTGTTGTTTTCTTATTGTTATCAGTGGAAAATTTGTTTTTCATGCCAAACCTCTTCCATGGTCCCTTTTTGGGTGCAAGAGATGAAGAAGAGTTTGGAACTTTCTTTCTAATTTCCTCCCTATGAGAAGATATTGCTCTCAATTTCTATTCTTGCCTTATGGCTTTTTCAATAACCCCTTCCATAGTATTTGGACTGTGAACATCCATCTAACCACCTATTATGGGATTTAATCCCATGATAATTTTTTTGATCTTGAACTTCTCGTTAGTTTGATCTTCGAGGCATGTACTTAATGTGTTTACTAAACCTTTCCTAGTACTATGTTACGATTAACATTCCCGAGATAAATTATGAAATTCAATCATTTTCTAATCATAATAAAGTTGAGGTAGCCACCGTTGCCTAAAGTAACTTTTAAATTGATCCCAAGTTATGTCTGTTTCGACAATGTTCAACTTAGCCTTACGGCTATCCCACCATGAAGATGCCTCATGGGAAAGATGTAACATTCCCAATTTAAGACTTTAGAAACAAGTGAATTTTTTTTTTTTACATAATGTTCTCTGTTCTAAATAAAACATCATTTAGAACACACATTCCATGCCAATAAATCTCATAACATACAACCATATGCAAACTCGTAATGACTCAAGTACGATCATCGATCTCTCATTCCATGACTCATTAACCAACCGATCTCTCATGTGAACTTAAGTATAGAATACTTTATGCATACTACGCATAGTTGGTTCTCCTACCCTATTCTAGGTCTTGAGTAATTTTTTAAAGAACCTATTTGAATATATGTTACCAATATTCATCTACCATCACGTTGCTTTAAACTAGGTGACATAGGAAAATGCTACAAGTAGCTTGCAATACTTTGGCCAAATATTTTTCAACATCTTTTTGTTCATGTTACTATTCCTAGATGACATACTTGTCATTCCATAATATGTCCTTCACCTCACTCTTTTGTTATCTAGAATGGTCTTTACTTGACTCTGTTAGTCGACTTGTCTAAGGTTTAACCCTAGCCACTGTTAGAAAAATAATTTATCATAGGATGACGCTCACAATGTCATAGGGTATATGGGCATACTCGGTTAACCTAAGTCAACCAGATGTGCCAAGGTACCCTGATTCATTGAAAGCTACCACCTATCCTAAACATGCCACTAACTTGGCCTAGAGAGAATCTAAGTTCAAGTCCTTATTTGTGTGTAGATCCAAATGATCAATGAAAAGGGTGTTGCCACATGTCAACTGCAATGATGTATCCTCGAGAAGACCCTGTCTTCTCAAAGGTATAGTCCTATAGTTGGCATGTGCCAAAATCCTATAGAAACTGCCTCGTCGAGATGTACATACTCTAAGGAGGTTATTGATACCTTATAATTTGGATTATTGCACCATTCCAGTAACCCCCTAAACCCTAATCCAACACTCCATAAGTTCTTTTCTAAATTTGATTCATTTAGTCATTAAAAAACTTCCTTAACTTATGATTTCTTTTTAGGTTTATTTTACTTGGCTTAACAAACATATATCCAAGGGACATGAAAACAACATCAAAAGTCCCATTTAATGTAACTTAACCATTCAAAGAAGGTGTAACAACCAAATAGATTCAACTAGAAGTAGAATTTATAGGAAATGAAGTCTAATGATCAACGATCATATCGCCATTCTTTAGATGACATTTCTTTGAGCGAGGAATAAACTTCCTCTACATGATTTAAGTGTTAGGGTTTTTCGTACCTTTCTTAGCTTTGACAATTTCTATAGTTTTACCGCATATTCATTACACATTCTAATTTTATGTTAGAATTATTTAGATAAAATTGTTATCTTATGTAACTTAACAAGTGCATCTTAATAAGGGAATCCAATTATTTCCCTTTAACCAACTGATCAAGTTTACCGAATCAAGCATATAACAGATATGAAAAATATCATCAAGATAGGTTTTCCATCTTCTTCATAAATACAAGATAATTTACACAACCAATACAAGTAAATCTCAACTTTTTATTCATCATTAAAACCTATACATTACAAGAATATTTATTTCGGGCATACTTTTGTATATAACAAACAACCTTTATTCCAAAAATAATACAAATTTTATTTTTCAATACAAATAAAGAATGAACAGAAACTCTTTACATAAGATCCATAATTAAATAAGTACAATACAACATGGAAGTTCTTGTCTTCCTTTATCACTTACGATGTCCATCTACAAAATTGCTAGCAAGGGTTAGTTTAATGGTAACTCGAGCATGATAAACACTAAGCATTAAATTAAAGTGCATTCCACTAATTTGTTCATTAAATGACTCGCTTTAATGAAACAATTAAAATACAACATATAATAATCATAAGTAATCACATCTAGAAAGAAGTACAATTAAGAAAATATGAATTTACTTTTAAGAAAAGTGCATATTATAATCTGCAAAATCAGAATTATATCACAAGACTTAATTGATCTTTTCAATTACTTTTAAATAGTCAACAAGTCTTTTCATTCCATTATTTCATAAATTCATAAGGATAGAGAAACACATTTAACTTTTCCAAGCAAAAAGAAAGGAGTTAGTTACAAAATATCTCATATTAGTATGCTTTATATTTTCATATAGACAAAGGAGAGAATCAATACATATTTATTTCTTAGACACAATTTTTATGAAGGAAAGAATCGGGTTTAGAACATGCATCACTGCCTCAGTCCAAAGATGAAAAAGAAGAAGTCCTTACATTAAGAGGCTACAACAAAATAAGAATCCCAATTCCATTCCAAGTAGATTAAAATAGTCTAAAAGAACACCTTACTAACTTATATCTACTAGTCGATATAATGCAAAGGTCGACTCTCAGATCGCCCACAAATCCAAGCTATAATTGGGAATTAAATATCTTAACCAATCCACTAGAAAATTTCCTTCTTAGAAGAATCAAATAATGAGAAGTTCAATCAATGAACTTAAACAATCAACATAAAAGGATCTCAAACCAAAATGGACCCAATCCATATTTCATTTCATTTATACTACGAAATGAAATCCTTTATAAAATACAAAATTAGAAATTCTCCAAATTAGTTCCCAAAAGAGAACTCAAACAAAATGTACAATCAAAGGATGCACGTTACCAACATTCTTTAAAAATTTTACAACTACATACCTATTTTCATTCACCAAGCTCAAATCCAAATTCAATCTCAAAACAAAATTCATAGTATTGTCTCTAAACAATATACTATCCTCAAGAGGTCTAATTCACTTCCCTGTCTAAAACCTGGACATCCATTCAAAGAAATCAACAAGGAATAGAAATATGCAACCGTACAAGATAGACAAGGGTCGATGAAACTCACGGTCCCAGGGACTAAATTTCCCAAGAATTCAGGACAGGGATACCATATTCCCTTTAAATGACACACATAGAAAATAGGTTTAAATTCATCATTCAATTAAAACCCACGAATCAGATGAAATATTTGAAGAGAGTAGGGAACTAAACAAACTGTTCAAAACAAGTACTATCCCCAACTTCCTCCACTCAACTGAGTAGAATCACCATAAGCCCCTTGAGTTCCATTATAAGCTTATGAAAGGTAAGAATTTTCTCAACATCAAAGAAAAAAAGGTAATTAAATAATACATTCCATACGCCTCTTCAATCGATATGACTATCCCAAAACAGATTACGTTCCAAGTCCATTAATTCATGAGAATTAAACATCCAAGCTCCCTACATGACACAAGATTCACTCAAGGTAGAGAGGGAGAGGTTTTACTTTGAACTCACATGCTTTGTCATATTCAAGAACACTTTGTGCGGCCTAAAAAGAGATGTAAGTACAACAATTCTTGCACAAGAAGAAAGACAAAGGAGGTTTCGAAAAGAAGATACTCGGTCTACATCCGACCAATACAAAAATCCAAAGGTCCCTTCAAACAGAGAGAATTAATGAGATTAAATCTTTACAAAACCAAAACCAACCAAAACACAACTCATGTAACAAGTAAACACATCAACTCCCACATAGATACAAAACACGTAAATTTAAAATACCTATACAATGTCGAATATGAATTCAAACATAAGTTCGACTATTCCAGACTCTAACATTGACTCTGTCAACACAACATTCCAATGTGAGTCTAGTATTCACAAGTCCCATAATTAAGAATAAGACCTTAGCTCCGATTAAAAATACAAAGAAAAACTCACAACTCGAAGACCAGTTTAGCATGAGAACTAAATATAAGTACGGTGTCAAAACACAAAGACTCATCCAAGAGTTTAGATCTATACTAATTTCCATTCAGTCCAAACAATCACAAGGCCCCAAAAAAAGCTCATAATAAAGCATGAAGCTTCACACAAGCTTAGAACATCAATGGAGCTCTGTTATAACTCTCCAAAACACAAAACTTAAATAGAGATACAAAACCGAAAAAACAACAATGCCAGTTTAGAACGACAAAGGAACTCTACTTCAATCTCAACAAACTAATGTTCTTAATGATAGTTTAGAACGAAACATATGGCAACACGTGCCCATTAAAAAACATCGACTTGAATACAAGCTACGAGCTATCTAAAACAAGTTTGTTTGAATACCAACCAAACTAGAATAGATAAAGTTCACAAGAACTACCATCTAATAACCAAGGATTTGTATTCCAATACCCACATAAATTTCAAGAAAACAAGCAAGTAAATAACATGATACATCATGCAAATATATATATATATATATCCAATGAGCAGAGTTGTTTTAATGAATCATTTAGAAGAAATCAAGAAATTTTAATGGGTAGAGCCTATCATGCCCGATAGTGCTTCTTCCAATTTGAAGAAGACTTCTAGCCAAGTTTATAACATCCCTTCTTTTCTAAGAAAGATCAAACAACAATAATATTTTTCCAAAGTTCCTCTTATACATTCCGCGAATTGAAAATATATAAGAGAATTCAAAAATAGACACTAAGTGCAGAGACCAAATATGATGGTTCAAAAACTAGATAGCTCCGTGCGAGCAAAACTTGTGAAGCATGTAAAGAAAACAACCCCAACAAATCTGCCAAGATGCCTTCCAAGATAGCTTGCTCACCAAACCCGAGGTGAATTATTTCAATTAATTTGCATATTCCCACCTATCTCTCCTTGCCACCACCATCCAAAGTTTGCGAGACTAAATTTAACTTCCACTTGCATTTCCAAACTTAGTGATTCCTCCAAATTTCCATGTAATTACCAAGTCTGGCAAGACTTTTCCTTTTTCAATACACAAATCACATCTCATTAATAGCCTAGGAACCGCCGCTTAGCTCCCACTTGCCAATGACCCATAGGTTCCCTTTCATATCCCATTAATTTAGGATATATAGAATTTTCTTTTGTTAGATCTTAGTTTATTTTAAAATATATAACCTTTAAACAATAGATTGTCACCTTAGGTTAGGTCTTAGTCAAACCAAATACAATAGGTTACAAATAAATTAGCATCCCTTAGGTTATTTCCCATTTATATTAACTTAGTGTTAACAACTTAGGTTAGGATGTCATCCCATGTAGAGTGGTGTATAAGAGTTAGGTAAATCACACGAGTTCTCAATCCATTAGGATAGACCTTAATAGATATAGGACAAGTTCATAATCTCACTTTCTTCAAAATCCCGAAGCAGTTTCTACTTCCCTAACGTCATTAAGCACCCTACAAGGGTCAATCAAGAAGATATGAGCACAACAAAAAACAAAATGCAAGCATAGTCTTTCAAGATGTTAAATAATTTGCAACAAACACAAGTTCAATCCGTTAAGTTTCTTAAACAATGAATGTCATCTTTTCATTCAGTTTAGATAAGAAGATTTAAAACATACCTTGGATCAATGGAATTGATCCAAGGATGAGTCCAATTGCAAAGGATAAGTTTGCAACCATTCTGACCAGATTACAACTTACTCATAAGAAGTGAAATAGATTATTGCAAGCAACAACATATCAGCCCTACAATAAAAGAGCAGAAATGATTTATCCATGGCAAGCATGATTTTTCAACAACCACGAAGCATACATTTGTCCAAAAATCACATGTCAATGCTTGCAATGCAAAAGAGGAATATAAAAGTTTGACAAGGTGTTGCATACTTTCCTCCTAAAAAGAATCATCATCCCAATGATTATCTCATTTTAATCATTGCATTCTGAATAATCAATTTATTCACTTTCATAACATAAGTTTACAATAATATCTAAATTTTAAGTTCCGTAAATCAACATTTACATAGTTATTTATTCGTAAATTAATAGTTGTTCATCATCATATGGCGGAGGAGACTTATTGACATATAAAGATAAAATCACAAAAAAATTCAGTCCTCAAAGTCAATTTTGATCAAATAAATATGGAAAAGCAGGTTTTCATATCATCCAGGAGTTTTCCAAAGTTACACTTTCTTCATTAAACTGGTCCCATTGGACCTTGCATTGACTTATCTCACGATTTATTAAATGCAACTAGTGAGTTTCCAAATTTCGTATGGGCTTAACCATGATTATTCCCGAGTCTTGGATCTACAAAGAATTCCAATTTAATACATGTGATAAATCAAACGTATTTCTTAAGCAAAGAAATATGGAAAACATAATGTATTCATGACAAAGTAGGAGGTAATGCTAAATGGTAAGATACATGGTTGATTACTTCAAATATCTCAAAAGTTCCCACATAATGTGGTGATAACTCATTAACATTGCCAAAAATTATAGAGCTCTTTTTCGGTTTAACCCGAAGAAAGAATTTCTCACCGAGGTTTACATTTCTTGTCTACCTATTTTAAATCAGCATAACTCTTTTTCCTATCTGCTGCTTCTTTCAAGCGTTCATGAATCATTTTAACTTGTTGTTCCATTTCAGGTAAGAATTTTAGGTCCAATTACCTCTCTATCCTCAATTTTGTCCCAACTAACCGAGGGTTCGCATTTTCTTCCGTATAATGCTTTGAAAGGTGTCATCTTAAGAGAGGCATGATATTTGTTATTATATGTAAACTTTTTGGTCGAAAATATGTCGGGTGGATAGATCTATGGATAGATGAGCCAATAGTGTGTAGGGCATAGCCCCTCTTTGAGTCAGCAAAGCGAAACTAGTTTATTGCTATTCTACCAGTAGGAATCTATGCAAGTCTCACAATATTCTACCTTTGGGGGTTGGGATCTCATCCCAGTAGAGGTATTTCCAACTATAGAAGAAGGGAAAGAAACGAGGTGGGGAGATAGGAAAGATCTGAAGGGAGAAAAGAAATGAATTCCAAAGCAGAAAGGTCAGAGGGTCTATGTTTTGGGTTGGTAGTAAATAGAGCCGAACTTACTCGCATAGACGAACAAAGCAATACTGATGAATAAATGACAATAAAATAGAAGTAGATTCAACAGAACAAACATACAGATCTAACATAAGAAAGCTCTGATGTATAACACAGGTATTCAGCACAAAGTCTAAATATTGTATTAATATTTCCTTCTGTTATAAAAGGCTCAAATTCTTTTCTTCTTACTTCTATTTTTCATCTGAAAAGTATCCACCACTGAATACAACAAGTATTCAAGTATATATAGAAGAAGGAGAAGAAATAAGGCAAAAAGGAGCCAACAACTAATTACAAAGTATCTACAAAATATCTAAAAGTCAACTGTTGACTTTTGGCAACTTGGTGGATGACATCATCCCATGGTGCAACATGGATGATGTCATCATTTATGCCAACATACTCTTAGATATTTACAAAAAGAAGATCGAGAGGAAGGAGACTATTCGTCATCATCTCGCGGTCGAAAGGGAGTGTCCTACTTCTGTTGTTGCTCGGGAGAAGTGATGTTGAACTGGGCTGATATTCCATGAACTTGCTGATCATGGGCTGAAGTTGATCCTGAGCAGGATCCTTGTGGCGATCGCTGATAACTTCACAAGTTTCACGTTCATCCATGAGCCTTTCTGGGAGCTTGGCATATTCATTTCCAGCCTCTATCAGGAACCCTATAAAGTCACGACAGGCCAGAAGGTTGTTGATGCATTCGGTGTCGAACGTGGCTTCTGGCCCTAACCCTTGCGAGATGATCTCCTTAAAGATCTGAATAGTTTGGTCTACCTTCCTCAGGGACGAAAGAAGGAGTGAGCAAGCCTGGGGACATTCTCAAGATGATTTTCTCCATCTGGTGCATAGCCTCCAAGGCTTCCTCTTTGACTTTATCTATCTTTTCGAGGACAAACTCCAACTGATCGACCTAGTAGTCCAAAGTAGACAGGACTTTGTTGGGTGCTCTAGGGTGATTGAAGATGTCGAACTTGACCAGATCTTCGACTGAAACAGTCGAGCATTTTCTGGAAGGTCTCATGTTGCAGCCTAGCATGGTCCAACTCTTTGGAGATGGGTCCCGTAATCACCTGGAGTGCCTTGTTCGCCTGATTGATGTTCTGATATAACTTGGTGAACTTGATGATTACTCCCTCACTTTCCTTGAGGATTTGGTCTCTCCACGGACACTGCCATACCTTGCTCACCGATTTTGGCGTATTCATTTATCTTATCCTGGCTCAGGGGCTCAGGAGTTTTGGTGGTAGTTGTAGGAGGTGCACTGCCCATTTTCTGCAAGGCGTGGAGAAGATGTTTATTTTGCTCCTTTAATAGCCTCTTTTCTTCCTTTGCTTCCTGAAGTTTCTTGCAAAGGGCATCCACTATAGATAGGGCCTCTCCTTGAAGGATTTCTGAAGACGTTCCCATCGTGACTTGGGTCACTGTATAATCTGTCGGAGACAGATCCTTTTTATCCTTTAAAGGATCGGGATACGCGATCTCCATTACTCTCTCTCCTGATGCACTCTGAGAGAAGCGGGTTATAGGATTTTTCTTCTTGGCCCCCTTTGATGGGATGACAGAGAAGTCCATCAGTGTGATAGGAACTTTCCTCTTTTGTTGGCTCAGGTGCTGAGAGATCCATGCTGGACTTATGGGAGTGGGACCAGAAGTAGAAGAGGGAGCAGCTGCAGTAGTAGAGGGAAAGTGCGTTGAGACACTTGGTGGCGGCATTGAAAGAGAGGCCAGTGAAGTACTCAAGGGAGGAAGGGATACTGCAGGGGAGGAAGACGAGGGTATGGAAGGGAGCTGAGAGATGAGAGAAGAAATGGTGGGGGATAGCTCCGCGAGAGAAGAGAAGATGGATGATGAGGAGGGGGGAATAGTAGAAGATGGGGGAGAGGATATGACCAAAGGAATGGTCACTTGGGTCACATGAGGAGGAGAAGGAGGAGAGGGAGAAGGGACAGAAGGGACCTCAGTAGTTATAGTAGTGGCAACATCCTGAAGGGATGTGCCTATCGGAACATCTTCGGCCGCTTCTTTCTCTAGAGATAACAGGCTTACTACCTAGTTCTTGTGTGGTGGAAGGGGGACTTTCAGGAGCCTCTTCTCGAGCAGAGCTTGATTCACCCTCTTTATCCTTTCCTTTTACTTTTGGCAGATGTTTTGGCCTAACAGGTGCATTGCCCAATGGAGATGTAGTGAAATCTACCCCGAGGTAGATGAGGCCATTCATCCTACACCAGTGCTCTGTTCTCCGCAATGTCTCCTTGACCCTTTCTTCAATGGTCTGGGGTGCTTTGGTTCTATCGATTGTAGTAAATGGCCAGTTGTCCCTCGTCTCGTGTCAAGATATACCTGATCAACTTCTTGATCGGTAGTTTGATAACCTTTTGGGACAATGGCCACGCCATACTGAATGATCTCTACCAGGGCCAGGCGAGAATGGTCCTTTCTTCTAAGCTCGACCTCATGGTACAGGTCGATATAAATGTCCTCGATCTGTGGAAGGTGGATAGGATCGAGTTTTTCCTTGGGAAGGAAATTCCTTGGATCAAAAGTGGGCCTCTCTCGGGAATTTGTGCTTCAGATTGAGCAGTTCTAGCTCGAAAACCATTTCCTAGGCTTTGTGATGAGAAACGCAGGTGTATCTGCCCACTGTGAGGGGGAAAGGAGTTCCACCCTTCTTCCTCTTCAAGCACTTCTCATGATACATTACGAGCTATCTGGACAGCTCTAACAGGATCAACTTGGGGCCGGCATATCTCGGTAATTTGGTGGGCTCACCCAAGAAGTTGGCTGCCCTGAGATAGGTGAAGGTGGGAAATTGTGTGAATAAGTCCTCGCCACTTCTCCATCACTGTGACATGCTCTTGGTCGTCGACCATGAGTCATGTTGGGCCTCAATAGGTAGACGATGCCGTAGAAGAAGGCATCGTTGATTTTGGTGAACTGTGAGATGTTGTTCTCCAGCTTCAGCTCTAGGTAGTACTCATATATCCTTACTTGGGGCCAAACCCCGCATCGGCTCAATGCTGGATAATCCCTTTCTGAGGATGCAACATAAACTACGTAGGAGTTCATGTAGAACCTCCCCGTTGTGGTGAGTTGTTGGAGCTGCTCGGATATGGTACTACTTATTATCTCCACCCACTCAAAGCATTGATCAGGTACGTTCTTGCTCATGGTCTCCAGGTACCTGAGCATCCATTTATGAAAGTAATGGGCGTCAGAAAGCCCAAATACTCTACTTAGGAATGTGATGGTATCACTTAGTTCCTCAGAGAAATTACTGCGGTGAATAACTTGTGGCCATCTGGTTACCACCTTCTTGTTCTTTAAATACACTTCATTCATCAGCTGCATGCACTTGATCTTCATTGTCCTCCCAAGCCTTGGTGCAGTCTTCTTGGCTTACGGCCACAAAGTTTCGGTGGTGAGGAATGCCAAGCATGATTTCGAAGTGCCTAGGGCGTAAGGTTGATCACGACTTTTCCCTTTTCATTTTGGACACACCTCGTGTCTTTGTTGTAGCAGCAGGCCACTACCATCATGAATTCATTGTTCACTACACTGATGGGGATCCCCCCAGCAAAATGTAGGCCACTGCCTACTAGTTTGTCCATCCAGGACTCCCTGTGACCCTCCTGGTTCTGGCCCAGAAATCTTCCATATCGATGTGACCGAGCTCTGAGTCTCTTATATCCAGGTCACATTCTACCTGAGACTCGGGCATTCTGACCCTTTGGTACTTGTACTTCATCTCTTCCTCTGTAAGCTTGGCTTTACCCTTAGACTTGGTTGGTCTCTTGCTTGATGTAGACATATGTGGATTTGAACTCAATTGCTGATCTGCAAGAAGAAGAATGAAACCCAACGTAGAAAAGCCATGTCAGCTGTTAGATCTCCCATTAAAGCATTGACAGAAGGAAGAGTTAGCAATTTTAAGGCCTCAGGGTGCAGGGCGCAAGGACGCCAGGATGCAGGGGCTAATAATATGGTGCACAGAAGAAGGGTGTTACAAGGAACAAATTAGCGCCAAAGGGCACAGGGCGCATGAACACTGCACATGACATTTTGTTATTGTAAGTAGAAGTGCACCTGCGCCATTCATATGTGTTTTATGCCGGCGCATATATTTTTCATGTTGAATGCATCTTTGGTGCGCTGAAGGGCATAGGTTTAATGTGTGTAACATTAGCTTTACGTGCGCAAAAGGGGAGTTTGCATGACATTGGGCTGATGTAAGAGGGGATGCGCCTACGCCATTGTTAGGATTTACTTAGTTTCTCATGGCACGGGTAACTTTCATGTTGCAAGCAGGATCAGTGCACCTTCTTGGTGTGAGTGTATTTTATGTAACAAGCATGGCGAATGCGCCAAGAGGAAAAAGCATAGTTTTAAACTAATATTTCAGGTTTTCTCTTTCCCAAAAGGTTTGCAAACTTTTAGGCCTCTTTTATAGGGTTTTTGGATGGTGAAGGGGTTCACAACAAGGAGATCCAAGTGATTTTTGAGGCAGAGCCCTCCTTACCAGCAGATCTGGAAAGAGGAGGAAGAGCTTGGGGAGGGAAAAGGTAAGAATCAGCAAGAGGGGTTTTCATGGTTTCACAGATCCATTCATCCTACCACACAAACAAACAACCAACAACAAAACTAAAACACGAGAGTAACAAGGACCACTTACCCGGAATATATAGAACGTGAGAGGTGAAACGGGGTCCACGAATGCGACATGAGGACGACAGGGCTGACAGGTGCAGAGGAAAAAGCTATCACGTGTTTTCTGACTGGTGAAAGTGACAGGGTAGATGCGCCTATATATAGGCAAAGGTGCAATAAATGCACCAACCACTTTTTAAGAGGCGCACCAAAACATGTGTCGACACGTCAAATGGTGCGCCCTTTGGCGCGGATAAATGCATGTCAACACGGGGATACTTGCACCTTTGGTGCAATTTTAAGACTATCAACACTCTTCTTCATGTGCCCTTTGGTGCACCAAAACATGACGCAACAATTAATGTGCCAACATGAAGGCGCATGTGCCTTGGTGCACGCAAGAATGGCTGCATCATGGGAAGGTGCACCAAAACATGTGTCGACACGTCAAACGGTGCACCAAAGGAAATGAAGGGGGCACAAATTTACTCTGTGTAACATAGGTAAAAGGTGCGCCCAGCCAAAAAGGGGATAAAAAATGGCTAAGTTCGGAGAACTAGATTTCCCGAAAGGGATTTTGCAACGTTCCAAATGCAGAGGGGTCCTGACGAGGGACCAGGACAAAATTTGGTATGGTTACCTATAAAATTGCCCTCGTCAATTTTACAGGATAACAAACTCAACTAGTGGGATGTACTCTTCCCACTTATACTACTAGTCCATATAATACATTCGTAACATATCCTCCAAAACTTGATTAACTCTTTCATTTTATCCATCTTTCCGGATGATACACAAAACTGAAGTTCAACTTAGTTCTTAGAGCTGCATTAAGCATTTGCCAAAACCTTGATGTCATTCTAGGATCTCTATCGAATATGAATAATTCAGGTACTCCATGTAATCTGAAAATTTTGTGTATAAATCTTTTAGCTAACACTGGACAATCATCCTTCAGATTACCCACAATAAAATGTGCCACCTTTTTTAGTTTATCGACAACTGCTAAAATAACATCATGTTTGTTTCTTGACATAGGCAACCCTTGAAAAAGTCCATGCTTATCACTTGGAATTTGTACTGCGGTATATTATGAGGATACAATAAACCGTTTGGGTGCATATGTTCCACTTTAACACGTTGACATTCAAGGAAATGTGTCACAAAATATTTAACATCCTTTTTCATTCCCTTCCATAAATATTGTTGTTTTATATCAGCAAACATCTCTGTAATACCGGGGTGTCCGGAAAAGGTGAATTGTGAAATTCTACTAACAATATCTTTCTCAAATCATTTAGCGAAGGTACATATACTCTGTTTTCAAATCATAAGATTCCTTCATTATCAAAGTGAAAACCTTTTTACCTCAAATCATTCGATTTGTAGCAAGCACTATCTTTACTTGTTGAAAGTAAGAATAAGATTCCATCACACTTTTACTTTATCCTTCAATTCGAGTTCTCAATGTTATAAGAGCAGAAATGTGCTTCCTATGACTTAGAGCATCACCACTCTATTTTCTATACCCTTGATATAACTTGATGTCAAAATCATATTGAGACAAAAATCTAACCACCTTCGTTGTCTTGCATTAATATTTGGTGAGTGAATATATACTTTAACCCAAGATGATCGGTTTTCAATTCAAAAGGTTTGCCAAGCGGTAATGCCTCGAAACTTGCAAAGTGCATGAACAATGGTATCAAGCTCTAAATCATGTGGAGAATAATTCAACTCATGTAACTTTAGTTTTCTACTTTCGTAAGCTATGACATGATCATTTTGTAAAAAATACCTCTTAGACCTTCACCAGATGCATCAGTAACCATCATAAAATATCCATTAGGATCAAATCGCTTGCTAGAATAGGTGTTGAAGTTAACTGTTCCTTTAAAGTTTTGAATGCAATTTCATATTTCTCATTCCAAAAAAACTATATATCCTTCTTCTGTAAGGAAGTTATTGGTGCAACCACCTTAGAGAAATCTTTTACAAATTTTCTATAGTAGTTAGCAAGTCCCATGAAGCTTCTAACTTCATGTACATTCTTTGGTGCAGGCCACTCAGTTATAGCTACAATTTTTAAAGGATCTACAACAATTCCATTCTTACTTATTACATGTCCCAAATAGTGTACTACATGTCATAGAAATAACATTTAGACAACTTACCAAATAACCATCTCTTTCTTAATATTTCCAAAACTATCTTCAAATGCTCATGGTGTTCCTCTAAAATTTTAGAATATATGAGAATGTCATCCAAGAATACGAGCACAAATTTGTCCAAGTATTCTTGTAAGATATTATTCATTAAATTCATAAATGTTATAGGTGCATTTGTTAATCCAAAAGGTAAAACCGTGAACTCATAATGTCCATACCTTATTCTGAAATATTTTTTATGAATGTCTTCATCCTTAATCCACATTGATGATATCCAGGATCAAAGATCTATCTTAGAATATACCGATGCTCCACGCATCTGATCAAATAAATCATCAATCCTAGGGAGTGGGTATCTATTCTTGATTGTTGATTTGTTTAACATTTTGTAATCAATGCACAATCTAAGTGTTCCTCCTTCTTTTTCACAAAAATTATAGGTGCTCCCCAAGGTGAAACACTTAGTCTAATCAAACCTTTATAAAAAAATTCTTGCAATCGAGCCTTAAGCTCTACTAATTCTATAGTAGTCATTCGGTGTGGTGCTTTAGAAATTGGTTCGGTTCTAGGCTTGATCTCTATTGTGAAATCAAACTCCTTTTTGGGCGGAAGACCTCAGAAATTCTTCTCCGAAACACGTCACCGAAGTCTCATAACAATGGAAATCATTCCATGAAATCGATGTTTTCTTTAGTTGTTTCTACAATTTTCACTACATATAAGGTATATCCTTTATTTTTAGCCTTTTTAAGTTGCATAGCCGATAGTTTTCTAACAAAAATCTCACGTTTCACACCCTAAATCTCTTGTTTTTTCGCAGGTCATCTAAACAACTAATGTGTTTTTCAAAATAGTCCACTTTAGCCTTATGTTCTTCTAACCAATTAACACCTATGATTACATCATAAGACCCAAAGGTGCAACATAAAGATCAACTTCAGTGGAAAATTTAGGTAAATCAAGGACTTCTCTAAAAAGACACATACTAACTATATGAACAACATTGTTTCCATACTATACAGTCCATGTTTTCATCTTTTCTTTTTAGTTTTGATGCTAATTTACTAGAAATAAAACATTTAGTAGCTCCGGTATCAAAAAGAATAGTTATAGGTAAACCAAATAACTTACCCGAAACTTCTATGGGCATGGCATGTTTCTTAGCCTGCTTGTCAGCTACTGCAACGTGTATCTTGTGCTACTGATTACGATCATCCTTTTTCAAAGGGCATTGATTTGCATAATGATCTTTGCCATAGTTATAACAGCCTCCTATAGGTCCCTTCCTAGGCTCGGGTTTATTTCCAACCTTAGAGTTATCATTCTGACCCCATAGGTCTTCTATCTCATTATTATTGTTCTTGGAAAAGTTGTTTCGTGCATTACCAATGAACTTTTTTTTTTTTCTGCTTTCTTATTAGTATTAGTTGAAAACTTACTTTTCATTCCAAATTTATTCCATGGTTCTTTCTTAGGTGCAAGAGATGATGAAGAGGAGTTGGGAATTTTCTTCCTTACTTCCTCCTTATGAGTAGAAATTGCCTTTAATTTTTGTTCTTGCCTTATGGCCTTTTCAACAACCCCTTCCATTGGTTGTGAACATCCACCTCTCCTCCTATAATTGGATTCAATCCCATGATGAATTTCTGTATCCTAAACTTTTCATTAGTTTGGTAGTAAGGTACATACTTAAAGAGTTTTGTAAACCATTCCCAATACTTAGTTATAGTTAGTTTTTCTCAAGCTAAGTTCTTGAATTCAGTCATTTTCTTATCATAGTAAAGTTTCGGCAGCCAACGTTGCCTAAAGTAACCTTTAAATTGATCCCATGTGATATTAGTTTCATCAATATTTAACTCACCCTTACGGCTGTCCCATCATGAAGATGCCTCATGGGAAATGATATGCTCCCCATATCACCTTTGTTTCTTCCGATAAATTCCTTACTTGTAAAGTATTTCCCATTTCACCGAGCCAATTCTCAGCCCCATCTCCTAATGTGGTTCCATCAAACTTGGGTGGACTTATCCTTTTATATCATTAGTGAGTTCAACTTCAAATTAGCCTTTTTGTTCTCAGGGCTGAACATGTATGTTCATATTGTTATTATCAACACCTACATTGGCATTGTCCCCCAAGGAGGTGGCTATTATTGTTATCAACATCATCTTCCTCCTCATTTCCCATTACTTTTGTTTCAAGTAAAGCCAAATGATCTCTTATGTCCATCAGGGAAGCAAGGATCTCATTGAGTTTTTGGGAAGTTGTTGACTCCTTCCTCAGGTGGAGGATTATTTGCATCATTTCCTCTTGTTCTAACAATTTTTTGTTACAAGAAAATTTAAGTTTCATTAGATTATGGACACAATAGGTCCAAGAGCTGCAACCTTCAGCTCTGATACCAAGATGTAACATTCCCATTTTAAGACTTTAGAAACAAGGGATTTTTTTTTACATAATGTTCTTTGTTCTAAATAAAACATCATTTAGAACACACATTCCATGCCAATCAATCTCATAATAGATAACCATATGCAGCTGTAATGACTTAGTATGATACCGATCTCTCATTCCATGACTCGGTTACCAACCGATCTCTCATGTTAACTTAAGTATAGAATACTTTATGTATACTATGTATACTTGGTTCTCCTACCCTATTCCAGGTACTGAGTGATCTGTTTAAAGAACCTATCTAAATATTTGTTACCAATATTCATCTGACATCACGTTGCTTTAAACTAGGTGACATAGGACAACAACCAAGCAACTTGCGATACTTTGGCCAAATATTTTCAACATATTGTTCATGTTACTATTCCTAGATGGCATACTCATCATTCCAAAATACGTCCTTCACCTCACTCTTCTATTATCTAGAATGGTCTTTACTAACTACCATCAGTCCACTTGTCCAAGGTTTAACCCTAGCCTGTTAGAAACATAATTTATTATAGGAAGACACTCACAATGTCTTAGGGTATATGGGCATACTCGGTTGACCTAAGTCAACCGGATGTGCCAAGGTACCCTGAGCCATTGAAAGCTACCACCTATCCTAAACATGCCACTAACTTGACCTAGAGAGAAACTAAGTTCAAGTCCTTATTTGTGTGTAGATCTAGATGATCAATGTAGAAGGGTGTTGCCACATGTCAACTACAATGTTGTATCCTCGAGAAGACCCTTGTCTTCTTGAAGGTATAGTCCTGTAGTTGGCATGTGCCAACATCCTATAGAAACTACCTCATCGAGATGTACATACTCCAAGGAGGTTATTAATACCTTATAATTTGGATTATTACATGATTACAACAACCCTGCTAAACCCTAATCCAACACTCCATAAGTTCTTTTCTAAATTTGATTCATTTAGTCATTAAATAAATTCCTTAACTTATGATTGCTTTTTAGGTTTGTTTTACTTGGCTTAACAAACATATATCCAAGGGATAGGACAACAACATCAAAAGTCCCATTAAATGTAACTTAACCATTCAAAGAAGGTGTAACAACCAAATAGGTTCAACTAGAAGTAGACTTTATAGGAAATGAAGTCTAATGATCAATGATCATATCACCATTCTTTAGATTACATTTCTTTGAGTGAGGAAGAATCTTCCTCTACATGATTTAAGTGTTAGGGTTTTTCGTACCCTTCTTATCTTTCACAATTTCTATAGTTTTACTACATATTCATTACACATTCCATACTATGTTAGAATTGTTTAGATAAAATTGTTATCTTATGCAACTTAACAAGTTGCATCTTAATAAGGAATCCAATTATTTCCCTTTAACCAACTGATCAAGTTTATCCGAATTAAGCATATAACAGATATGAAAAATATCATCAAGATAGGTTTTCCATCTTCTTCATAAATACAAGATAATTTACACAACCAATACAAGTAAATCTCAACTTTCAATTCATCATTATAAAACTATACATTACAAGACTATGTATTTTAGGCATACTGTATAACAAACAACCTTTATTCCAAAAAGAATACAACTTTTCTTTTTCAATACAAATCAAGAATGAACCAAAATTTTTACATAAGATCCATAATTAAATAAGCCCAATACAACATGAAAGTTCTTGTCTTCCTTTATCACTTACGATGTCCATCTACAAAATTGCTAGCACGGGTCAGTTTAATGAACTAAGCATGATAAGCACTAAGCATTAAAGTAAAGTGCATTCCACTAATTGTTTCATTAAACAACTCTGCTTTAATGAAACAATTAATATACAACATACAATAATCATAAGTAATCACATCTAGAAAGAAGTACAAAATAAGAAAATCTGAATTTACTTTTAAGAAAAGAGCATATTATAATCTATGCAACATCAGAATTATATCACAAGACTTAATTGATCTTATCAATTACTTTTAAATAGTCAACAAGTCTTGTCCTTCCATTATTTCATAAATTCATAAGGATAGAAAAACACATTTAACTTTTCCAAGCAACAAAGGAGTTAGTTACAACATATCTCATATTAGTATGCTTCATCTTTCCATATAGACAAAGGAGAGAATCAATACATATTTATTTCTCAAACACAATTTCTCTAAAGGAAAGAATCAGGTTTAGAACACACATCACTGCCTCAGCCAAAGATGACAAAATAAGGAGTCCAACATAAAGAGGCTACAACAAAACAAGAATCCCAATTCAATTCCAAGTAGATTAAAAATAGTCTAAAAGAAAGCCTTACTAACTTCTATCTACTAGTAGATATAATGCAAAGGTCTAAAACTCAGATTGCCCACAAATCCAAGCTATACTTTGGCAATTAAATCTCTTAACCAATCCACTAGAAAATTTCCATCTTAGAAGAGAATCAAATAACGAGAAGTTCAATCAATGAACTTAAACAATCAACATAAAAGGATCTCAAACCAAAATGGACCCAATCCATATTTCATTTCATTTATACTATGAAATGAAATCCTTTATAAAATACAAACTTAGAAATTCTCTAGCTAGTTCCCAAAAGAGAACTCAAACAGAATGCACAATCAAAGGATGCACATTACCAACATTCTTTACAAAACTTACAACTACTTACCTATTTTCATTCACCAAGCTCAAATCCAAATTCAATCTCAAATGAAATTCACAATATTTTCTAAACAACATACTGTCCTCAAGAGGTCTGATTCACTTCCCTATCTAAAACCCGGACATCCATTCAAAGAAATCAACAAGGAATAGAAATATGCAACCGTACAAGATAGACAAGGGTCGATGAAACTCATGGTCCCAGGGACTAATTTCCCAAGCATTCAGGACAGGGATACCATATTCCCTTCAAATGACACACATAGAAAATAGGTTTAAATTCATTGTTCAATTAAAACCCATGAATCAGATGAAATATATCTGAAGAGAGTAGGGAACTAAACAAACTATTCAAGACAAGTATTGTCCCCAACTTCCTCCACTCGACTGAGTAGAATCACCACAAGCCCCTCAAGTTCCATTATAAGCTTATGACAGGTAAGAATTTTCTCAACATCAAAGACAAAAAGGAATTAAATAATACATTCCATACCTCTTCAATCGATACGATTGTCCCAAAATAGATTGTAGTTCCAGTCCATTAATTCATGAGAATTAAACAACCAAGCTCCCTACATGACACGGGATTCACTCAGGGTAGAGAGGGAGAGGTTTTACTTCGAACTCACATGCCTTGTCATATTCAAGAACACCGTGTGGCCTAAAAGATAGAAGTAATACAACAATTCTCACATAAGAAGCAAGACAAAGGAGGTTTCAAAAGAAGATACTCGGTCTACATCCGACCAATACAAAACTCCAAAGGTCCCTTTGGGTAGACTGTATTAATGAGATTAAAGCTTTACAAAACCAAAACCAACCAAAACCAAAACTCATGAAACAATAAAAACACATCAACTCCCACATAGATCCAGAACACACAAAAAATTAAAATACATGTACAATGTCGAATATGACTTCAACATAAGTTCAAACTTTTCTAGACTCTAACACCAGCTCAGTCAACACAACATTCCAATGCGAGTCTAGTATTCATAGTTCCATAATTAAGAATAAAACCTTAGCTCCGAGTAAAAGTATAAAGAAAAACTCACAACTCAAATACCAGTTCAACATGAGAACTAAATATAAGTACAGTGTCAAAATACAAAGGCTCAACCAAGAGTTCAGATCTATACTTAGTTCCATTCAGTCCAAACAATCACAAGGCCCCAACAAAAGCTCATAATAAAGCATGAAGCTTCACACAAGCTTAGAACATCCACGGAGCTCTATTACAACTCCCAAAACAAAACTTAAATAGAGATACAGAACCAAAAAACAACAATGCCAATTCAAAATGGCAAGGAACTCTACTTCAAGCTCAACAAACTAATGTTCTTAATGATAGTTTAGAATGAAACATATGGCAACACGTGCCCGTTCAGACAACACCAGACTTGAATACAAGCTACAGAGCTATCTAAAACAAGTTCATTTGAATACCAACCAGAACTAGAATAGATAAAGTTCACAAGAACTACCATCTAACAACCAAGGATTCGTATTCCAAAACCCACATAAATTTCAAGAAAACAAGCAAGTAAATAACTAGATACATCATGCAAAATATATATCCAGTGAGAAGAGTTGTTTTAATGAATCATTTAGAAGAAAGCAAGAAATCTTAATGGGTAGAGCCTATCATGCCTGATAGTGCTTCTGCCGATTCGAAGAAGACTTCTAGCCAAGTTTCCAACACCCCTTCTTCTCCAAGCAAGATCAAACAACAATAATATTTTTCCACAAGTGCCTCTTATACATTCCTCAAACCGAAAATAGATCAAGAGAATTCAAAAATAGCCACTAAGTGCAGATCAAACTAATGGTTCAAAACCAAGATAGCTCCATGCAGAGAAAAATCATGAAGCATGCAAAGCAAAACAACCCCCAACAAATCCAAAGATGCCTTCCAAGACAACTTGCTTACCAAAACCGAGGCAAATTAATGCCATTAATTTATATTCCTACCTATCTCTCCTTACCACCACCATCCAAAGTTGGTGAGACTAAATTTAACTTCCACTTGCATTTCCAAACTTAGTGATGCCTCCACGTAGGTTCCTCCAAATTTCCATGTAATTACCAAGTCTGGTAGTACTCTACCTTTTTAAATACAAAAATCACATCTCATTAATAGCCTAGGAACCACCACTTAGCTCCCACTTGCCAATGACCCATAGGTTCCCTTTCATATCCCATTAGTTTAGGATAGATAGAATTTTCTTAGGTTAGATCTTAGGTTAATTTAAAATATATAACCTTAGGATATAACCTTCAAACAATAGATTGTCACCTTAGGTTAGGTCTTAGTTTAACCAAATACAATAGGTTAGAAATAACTTAGCATCCCTTAGGTTATTTCCCATTCATATTAACTTAGTGTTAACAACTTAGGTTAGGATGTCATCCCACGTAGAGTGGCGTAGAAGAGTTAGGTAAATCACTTGAGTCTTGAATCCATTAGGATAGACCTTAATAGATATAGGACAAGTTTATATTCTCACTTTCTTCGAATCCCAAAGCAGGTTTCTACTTCCCTTAACATCATTAAGCACCCTGCAAGGGTCAATCAAGAAGAGCCGAGCACAACACAAAATAGAATGCAGGCACGTCTTTCAAGATGATAAAGAATTTATAACAAACACAAGTTCAGTCCATTAAGTCTCTTAATCAATGAATGTCATATTTTCATTCAGTTTAGATAAGAAGATTTAAAACATACCTTGGATCAATGGAATTGATCCAAGGATGAGTCCAATTGCAAAGGATAAGTTTGTAACCATTATGACCAGATTACAACTTACTCATAAGAAGTGAAATAGATTATTGCAAGAAACAACATATCATCCCTACAATAAAAGATCGAAATGATTTATCCATGGCAAGCATGATTTTTCAACAACCACGAAGCATCAAGAGGTGGCTGATTGTCATTATCACCATCTTCTTCTTCCTCCTCATTTCGCATAACTTTTTCAAGTACACCAAATGATCTCTTGTGTCCAACATAGTAGCAAGGATCTCATTGTGTTTTTGGGCAAAAGAGCTTTACTTCTCCACCGGGTGATGGGTTGTTTGGAGGATTTCCTCTTGTTCACCATTTTACATTAACAAGAAAATTTAAGTTTTTATCACATTATGGACACAATATGTCCAATATTTGCAACCTTCACTTTGATACCAAGATGTAACATTTCCATTTTAAGACTTTAGAAACAAGGGAATTTTTTTTGAATAGCGTTCTCTGTTCTAAATAATCATAATTTAGAACACACATTCCAATTTTTGAATAATGTTCTCTGTTCTAATAATCATAATATAGAAAACACATTCCATGTCATTCAATCTCGTAACAGATAACCATATGCAGCTGTAATGACTCGGTGAACTACCAATCTCTCATTTCATGACTCGGCGAACCACCGATCTCTCATGTTAACTCAATGTCTTGTATACTAAGTATACTTGGTTCTCTTAAAAATTTTTGGGTATTGAAGTGTTACATGTTTAATAGGCCTATCTAAATATTTTTACCAATATTCATCTGAAATCCTACATCTTAAACTAGGTGACATAGGACAACACAACCAACAGTTTGCAATACTTTGGCTAAAGATTTTCACATGATGAGCATGCTCATATTCCTAGATAACATACTCATCGAACGAAATACTTCCTTCACCCCACTTCATTTTTATCTAGAATGGTCTTCAATGACACATGTCAGGTCTACTTTATGCAAGGTTTAACCCTAACCTAGGTTAGCAACATATATTATTATAGAGAACCACTCATGGTGACTAAGGGTATATAGACATACTCAATGACCCAAATTGATTGCATGTGTCTAGTTACCTTAAGTCATCGAGATTCATCCCCTATATAAAGCATGCTCCTAAAATGACTTATAGTATAACCAAGCAAACTTCAAGTTTATGTAAATTCGTAAGGGTGTTGTGGCGTGTCGGTTTCAACACTATGCCCTTGTGAAGACCCAAGTCTTCATGGTGACACGGTATTACAGTTGGCGTGTACCAAATTCCTATAGAATCATCTCATCCGGATTTACACATCTAGATAAGAAGTTAACTACTTATCTTCTCAATTAAGATTTAATATCGAACCGTGTTGAATCCTTGATTTCTTTAATAATTAAGGTTCTTTAGACATAAATGATTTGTAAATTCCATGTGGATAAATCTACACACAAACCTCTTTCCCGAAGGTTTGTGTTTCATTCATAGTTTCTTATTTTAAGATTCAGACTTACAAACAAATTCAGCATACCAACAGTAAGATTAATTTACTTAGCTTAACCAAGTTTAAGTGAGATTGAAGTGAAATTCATATTCCCTTTATAATAGACTTCGTTAAGATGAAGTCTATTTATTATATATGTATTTATTCTTTTTCAATTACCTTATTCTGATTTTGATTTAATAAGAGGAAGCATACTTCCCTCCTTTCTAATATCATTTGGGTATGATTCCCAAAAAGGTCTTAACGGATTGCTTAACCTTGCATAATATTGCCTTTTCTTATAACTATATTAGTTAGGGTTCATTGCAAACTACTACATTGTACAAGATAGCATAATGAGTTTGTACTTTCATAATCATCATTTAATGTCTATAATGACTTAGTTAAATGATCAACAATGAATGCCAACTTGATAAGTTGCATTTAATTAGGAATAGAATATCAATTCCCAATTCACCTATTCATCTTAAGTAAAATACACATTTTACAAATCTCATCCTTACTGACATCTTTCATGCTAATCAACATTAACAAACTCAAATAAGAAATAGAACTTTTCCCATTTTCAATTACATTTCAATAAGAATCAAATTTTGTCATAAAATATCGATCCCTTAGGTAAACATAAGAAGCGTTATAAAAGAAATTTTCTTCTTTTCTCATTACTGAAGTTCATCTCGCAAAATTTCTAGCACGGTTTAGTTCTTCAAACCGAGCATGATAAGCACTAAGCATTATAACGATGTGCTTTACACTAATCTGTTTCATAAAAAGAACTCTACTTTTATGAAATAGTAAAGCAATACTGAGATAGATACCTCATAAAGAAATATGGATCATAAAAGGAAGAACATAGTGAAAAACCACATTACATTGAGTAAAGATTATGATCAAATCGGTACTCTTCAATTAATGATTTCATAAGAAAATTTCATCAAATAAGTAATATTTCATCCAAATTGCTTATCCCATTCATACTATAGTTATCTTTAGTTCATTCTCGATTCATGCAACTAGATCAAAGAAAGATACTAACTCTAACAGTTCTCAAAATAGAATTATTTAAAAGAAGCAATGAATCACAATACGCAGCTTTAACATAATTCTTCATATAATACCAAAGACCAAATTCATTCAATCTTTAAGGATGGAATTTAGGATGAAATAACAACATCTTAAAGTAAGACTTTCCTTCTTCCTAGTACTAACCCCTTTTCAATTCCAATTTCAATTATCTATTAAGGATAAGAAGTAGAGATCTACCCTCCATTTTAACACTCAGCTCCATACATGAGTAACACAGATAAGAGAAAGGTGAATAGATGAAAAGGAAACTCTTCCTTTCGAGTTCAAAAAATAGCATTGTCCTCAAAAACCATGAGAAGAGAAAGAACATAATATAATTGCTTTTAGATTTCTAAAAAAACAACGATGAATACCTTAACTTAGAAAGGAGAGAGAAGAAAATCAATCAACAAGGATGAGAGAATAACCAAACATCCTTTCCCAAGAAAATAAATACATATTAGAATGAAAGAACTGATATAGATCTGATCAAGAGATCCTTAACTCTTATCAAATATTGAACACATAAAAACTATTTGGTACAGGATCAAAATATACAACTGCCACATGCAAGTCAAATAACAAAGATAAAATTTTCCAACGTATTAGTAAGAATAGCCATAGTAGCACATTAGCAACAATTAAAATTAAATATTCAAGTTAAATCAATAGTGACTAAACATGAAGTATCATCAACAACTGAATATTCAATTTCATCCAACGTTATTAGCTTCAGACACTACTATTAAAGCTTATTCATCCCTTGTAGAAATCGAATACAAGATTTACAGTCAAGTCCACACCATTCCTAATTTATAAAAGGAACTGCATTTGGGTAAGAAAGAAAAGAACCCAACCAGGTTCCAATGAAATGAGGAACAACAAGAGATATAACCCCCAAAATAGGTATTCGAATTCAAGCTCAAAGGAGAAGAGTAAACTAAAAAAATGCAACTCATTTCCTTAAGATAATCGAAAATGAATTTCATCCTAGTTCATTTAAGATAATCCATTCCTTTATTAACCAACCATATCATAACATATAGGTGGGTAACAAAAATTCCATCAAACAATTCCAGAAAAGTTAAATCATAATTTATCAAATTTCTAGCAAGGAAGAACAAATTCAAAACGAAATCCTTCCATAGCAAGAACTCCTACCAAATGTTTCAAACAAATACACAGGATTTATCAGGTTTTATCCTTCCCAAGCATAGTAAAAAGGTAAGACTTCTTTACTATTATTTCTAACAAGATTGATTCCAAAAAATAGAGACTCCTAACAACCATATCAGCAAGGATCAAACAAGAGTAACATAAATCAAAAACAACTTCAAGAAATGTAAAGTATGTCACCCTTCTTACATTCTTCCAACAAAGGAAACAACTTATCTCAAATATTTTATGAAATAGTGCATTTCCCTAATCGTATAACAACATCAACAAGTATACAAGAATTGGTAACATTCAGTTCACATAAGAGTTAAACCCAAACTCGTTCATTTTTCCAATAAGGAACAAATCCGAACTTATTTTATCAAAAATAATTTCAAGCGAGAATTATACAACAAATATACAAGCATAAATACAAAATAAGCATTTCAACCAAACCTATTTGTTTCCAAGAGCAGAGTTCTTTTAATGAAGACATTTAGTAAAAAGTAGAACAATTTAATAAGAAGATCCTATCATGTCAAGCCTCCAAAATATTCTCTTTCCAAAACAACGTCAACAACCAAATCTTCTTTCTTCCCTTATACTTCTAAAGGTTTAGAAATAGCTCAAAGATGCCAAATAACACAAAGGATTGAAAACAAAATTGTTGGTTTGAAGAACCAAAACCCTCATGCAGTGAAAAACCAAAAAGAACAAATGACTAAACAACTTCCCATAAAATCCACTCCACATATTTCCTAGGCGGTTTCCTCACCGTGTGATTGAGGTCATCAATGAAATGAATGTCACTTTCCCTCCTCTTTCTCTACGCCACCACCATTTTTAAATTTGGTGAGCTCTATTTCAAAATTTGCATGTATTTTATATTTAACAATGATGCCACCCGGGATCCCACTATCTCACCATGCCTCCACCAAACTTGGTAGGTCTAAAGATGTAATAATAGAAATTAATTCCCATAAATTCCTTGAAAACCATTGCACACCAACTCCCCACTTGCCATGTAACCCTTAGGTTCCCCTTTCTTCTCTTAGTAATAGTTTAGGTTAGATTAATATTAGGTTAGGATTCCATCTTAGTTCTTAGGTCATTAGTATTTGCCTTAGGTTAGTTCAAACTCCATAACCATAAATTATACTATCTTAGGTTAAGTTATAACCCTTATATTAAAATCCATACGGGATAGGACATTACAACTTAGGTTAAGGCATCAACCTTAGTAGTTTAGTAATATTTCCCAGGATAGGTATTAGTTACCATAGGTTAATATAAACATAGTATGGAACATTTTAATTAAGGCTAAGGTACTTTCCTTAATATCCCATTAACAATCCTTTAATTCTCTCACTCTATTCAGCGTTCTAAATTATTTATTCAAAGAGGTCCAATTTTAGCATTTACAACATGATGCAAGGTAAGGACACCTGAAACCGGGTTCCTTGTAATCATAGCCAAAACAAGACTCGAGTTCCTCATTACCTTTCCATTTCAGAATGTAAGTTATCAAGATGATAATAAAGAAGAATTAAAGCATACCGTGGATCAATGGAATTTATTCAAGGTGTGTTGTTAACATAAGATAAGTATGAAAACAATATTACGGTGTTCAAAAATTGCAGATCGTAGAGAGCGAGTGACTCATTTTCAAGTAAACAAAATTACAACAAGTATGAATCTTTGTACAGTAATAACTTATCCATTGAAAATATGATTTCCAAAGTCAAAAGAATACACCTTCCTAAGACAAATCACATGTCAACATTTGCAATGTCAAATTGGAATTCATTATAGTAATAGTCATGTCAAAGACGTTACCCAATCGGCATCCCGGATGACCTAAATTTTGAGTTACGTACGGCCTTTTAGATGACCTAACTTAGGAGATTACATTCTTCACTTTCTCGGATGAACTAACTTGGAAATCTATTCATACATTTCATTTTGGCTTCCAGATGACCTAACTTGGAAGCCTTCCTAAATATTGTGTTTGCTTCCATATTACCTAACTTGGAAGCCATTACATTGTAGTGACACCCTTGGAGTGGGGGAAATAGTGCCTTTGCTATACCACTCCTATTTGGGTCAACTATATGATCAAAATTGTCTTGATCTAGGAAACCACAAATATTTGATTTGAGTCCATCTGCAATGGCTAGATCTTGAGGATGTAGTTACATATTGGAGAATAACACACTTTTCTCCCTACACTCTTCCTCGAGTGACAAGATGCCCAAATCCTCTAATTGATAATTCATATACATGCATTTGGGTTGGGAACCATCACTCCTACCCCATCTCCTCATCATCATACATTCTAATCATCAATCTCTTTAAGTGCACTTCATCATAGTATTTTGATTTTTTGTTACTAATGCATAGATCAACCCATTGGTACATGGATTGACATGATTTTGGTTATTTTATCATGCTTCTACTACACATCTACACATTCTAATACAACATTGGATTCTTGATATATTTAAGGTACACATCTCTAACTACTTTATGTTACTTGAGCTTTTCTAACAAACATAAACTAGGGGTAAATGTAGTCACAAAATTACGCACTTACTATTATATTTTTACCACCAAGTGTGTTATTTTATATATGGATCTAACGTAAGAAAATTATTCACTAATGGTTCATCCCTTAGTCCCGTCATCATTTGGTCAGTCTTCATTGTCAATTGTATCACACAATTTTCAGTTGTTTTCACATTTATGGTCATCTCCTATAGGGTCTTAGCTATCGATATTTGATCATCTCTGTCATCTCTAGTCTCATTCTAGGGTGCCCGTCAGCACCACAATCCTCTTTTTAGGTGCCTTGTCCCGGTTGCACTTTATTCTCATTTAAAGTTTTCAGGTCAATATTTATTATTTGTTTTTTAATTCCCTAGGTGTTAGGTGGCATTGTCGGGCCATTAGTTTTGAAATTTGAAAAGAGATCCTTATATAAATATAACATACTCACTATCTTATGCACGGACTATCTACTATCAAGATCTAGCTATCTACTAACAAAAGGACTGCATTTGGACATCATTTACATTTCCATCACAAAATCATATGGGGAAATGGTTTTATTCATTCTATTCCATACACCATTTACATCTTGCATCTAGTTATTACCCCTACTTTTGCGTCATTGATTTACACTTAGGCACACAATTACACACACAAGCACAAAGAAATACATTGGGTCTAGAATGTAGTACACTACTTAGTTGTAATTCCACCATTGTGATAGCTAAGGTTAGTCTAATCCCCTCATATGCATATTTCATTTATAGGTATTTGATGCTTTTGTATGGGGTTTTACTTGTAGATATTTGACACTAATTTACAACCACATAAGTGAAGCCACTTGCGACAACCACACAAAAAGATGAAGATATTGAAAAAGACTAAATGATATTGTCGGGCTTTAGATCCTAAGATTTTCTACAATATAGAGCACCTAGAATACATACCGGGCACCATGTAGAGACCTTATTCCTCTCTCGGGTTTCCCGGTCAATCAGATCTTCAATTTTTGTAATTTCTAGGTATCTCCTTCACACGTTTCCCTATCCACACATCAATATGTTCAATTCCAGCACACAACTTGGTAATTCATCTTTAGGTTAGTATCTTGTCCCTTCTATTTTCATTATTTCATTTCATTTAATTATCAAAATAAAATATTTAGAACCAATATTTCAACTTGCATTATTTATTACATTCTTGTTTCTATTTAGATTAACTTAGAATATAGAATCCCTTAGAATCCATATTTTAGTTAATCATTTTGGTGAACCCAATTTTGAATATCTTTCCCTAGGATCCAATCAAACCCTAATGGATAAGGATAATTCATCTTCCTCACCCATCATGTCCATTTTCAATGTTAATTCAATCTATGATGAGGATTCCATAGATGAGCTCAAAGGCTCTATATAGTACCCCTGTTACTACACCCGATCATATCAAACAACAACTTCTAGATGGCCAACAATATGTTTGTACTCATTTTTAGGATTCCACGATAGGTATTAGTATTGTTGATGATCCAATATCCTTTACTCATTGTATACCATGCTATATGACTACTTGTGATCCTCCTTATGATCTTTCACAAGATATCTTAGATGATTATCTTATATATTATTTTCTTTGTATTGACAATCGTTCACCTGTGCAAAATGATTCCTCTTCTACTCCAACCATTGATATTATTCCTTCTCATGATTCTAACCCTTCCAACATTATTTCTCATGACACATCTCCTACTATCTTGCACACTACTTCACACTATGTTGATGATCCTATTGATAATTTTCTTAGCGAAATTCTCATATATGAGACTCTCTCTGATGAACATGAGGTGGTTGATAGTCCTAGTTCTCCTTCTTTCCATACTACTGAGTGTGATTCACCTACTCCATTGTTTCCTTCTCCTGAGATTGCATCTAGCACTATCCATGACTCTCCATCATCTATCACCTCCACTTCTCCTACTAATTCATCTCCTCTTGTTACATCATCTACGTCTCCTAGTCCATCTTCTCCTATAGATGTTTCACCATCTCTCCTCATCTACTAAAGGTGATTCTTATGTTAGTCCTATTATTGCTATGGATATTCCATCTATATCACCTACTATATCTTCCTCAACACCCATTACTAGTGTGCCTTTAGCATCAAAATCTCCTCATCACCTTTGGACATTCCTATGATCACTCACAATGGAAAATTACAACCCCTTAACACATTATTTCCATCTTCCACAATTCCTTCACAAGATATCATCTCTCTCATGCATGTCCATAGGTCAATTACAATCTCAAGTTCAGTCCCTCACTTTAGAAAGTAGGGCTTACTATGCTTCCATTGATAACAATTCATTACATGGTAACCCTGTCCCTAAGAAGATTCATAACTCGAAATTCCCTCAAGACTTCATCATGCCTACTTTCACATGTTTCGATGGTATTGGTGACCCTCATGCTCATCTCTTACATTATCATATGGCCATGGCCTCTTATTCCAATGATAGATTATTACTTAAGGCCTTTTGCTATAGTCTTATTGATGAGGCATTACAATGGTACACTCATCTTCCCTTTGGGTCTATTAGTACTTTTTATGACATGGAGGATGCTTTCCTCCATTAGTTTATACTTAACAATGACCCTAAGGTTACTTATGACCACCTACCTACTCTCCATCAGGGCTCCATTGAACCTATCAAGGATTATATTTTTGCTTCAATGTTTGTATGCATCAGTTGGTATTCCAACCTATAGATCTTGAGAAGAAATTCATCTTGTCATGGTCTCATTCCTCCACTCAAGAAATGACTACAATATGATACATGTGAGTCATTCATTCTTATATGTTATAAGGTGATCGATCTAGAACAAGATCTTCTCTCAACACACATCATAGATCCAACACACACCTCTATGACTATTGCCTCATCTAGTTCTCTGCCATTTCCTTTGATTGAGCATCCTACACAATCTCCACCTTTTCCTCACAAGAAAAGAAAATAGGCTCAACCCACCCAACCACAAAAGCATACTCCTTCTCTAACTCCACAATAGGCTACTCCCCATTGCCACTACACCTTGGTCACATGATCCTTTACACTTCTCTCATCATGATCAACCACATGATGTGTTGTGTGTTTTACTAAATGAGTGATTAATATCCCTACCATCTAACCAACACCATACACAATATCGATTACAAACGGAAGTATGACCATCCTTATTGTAACTATCATTGCATCAATGGCCATAAGGATAATGATTGTCTTTCCCTTTATGATCGATTACAACAACTAGAGGATAAGGGAATCATCTCCTTTGGTTCTCATGATGTGATCTATCCATATCTCCTCTACTGATATCATAGGATTTCTACTATAGTTGAGTCATCTCCTACATCTGGTGTTTGGCCCTTACACATTCACAACAGTTTGTTACTCACCTATACTCTCTAACCATCCATAAATCACTCCATCATCACATCCATTATGCATTGCCTCCATCTCATTCATTACATTCATGCTATCCACTACATCATGTTGCTCCTTCACATTAGATTCCACAACACTCCACTATCACGCATTCCACCATCACTCCATATGACATTCAGTTTGGTTCATATACTCATGTTGCTTCCATCCCACATGCTTCCACCACTTCACGCACCTTGGTCTTTGGTAGGTGATTATTATCACCTTACCCCTTGATGATGCACTTGTGTTCTTACGGTTCTTACATGATTGTTGAGGGTTTTCTTTAAGATCCTTTCATCACGTGATCAATCCATCATTCATCTAGCACACTCACTCCAATCATTTCCCAATGACACACTCTTGATTTTTCATGGTTCATTCTTGACTATTGAGAGATCTTAACTAAAGGAACCTAATCATCTACACACTTGGGGGATCACTAATTTCCCCTCCCATCCATCACATTAACATATTACGATTAGGTTACATTATTATGACATACATCACAACATGTTAAGTCAATAATCATATATCATCTCTCTTCACATGCACTTTTCTATCATTATCATATTAACTATGCATTACAAATTACATTTAAAAACATTCTACTTAACTCATCACATGTTATTTGTCATCATTACACATATGTTACATCAATCAACACTAACAAGATACAAAAATCATATATATTCCAATAATAATTACCAACTCATATAACATCGATAAAACACAAAATAAAATCATCACATATAAATAACACGATTCCATCACATAGGTAACAAATACAATCATCATTGGGGAAACTCCCCTACCTCATATACAATCATGATAATCAAACCTCATCATCACTATCACTCTCGGGTATTGTGAGAGCCCTAGAACTAGATGCCTCACCACTAACTTTGCACCACATTGATTGCGGCCTTAATATCACTCCTCTTGCCTACACAATAAGGTTTTATCTATAGACGGCTCCATAAAATAACAATGTAACTCCATGAAATGTACAAATACATCCTACACTAAATAGACACCACCCAATGCCTCACAGGGATCATCGAGTCTCCTCACATGACTCATTCCTCTCAGATAGTAATAAAGTACATGTGGCTTCCACATACTACGGCCATTAGATAAAATAGATGGGCATGCTTCACCCATAATCTCATCCACTCGTCGTTCTAATATCCATCCACCAGATATTTTCGGTTGAACACGTTATGCGTCAAGGTGTAGATGGGTGTGTCACTATCAAGGATCAATACACATCTCCTATAATGAAAATACCACACTAATTTAGGCAACCATTACTAAAACATAAGCCAAAACAACATACATAACATAACTATATGTAGATACTCACACTCTGCTTACTGACTACTTTACTACGGTTTGGGGACATGTGCTTGCCCCCTCCTCCTCCTCCTATGTGGTAACCCCATTGGATCTGCAAATAATGGGAATAATAATACCCATCGATGTGCTTCCCACCATGCACGGTGCTCCTCTACGCTACTATCATCATATACATATATCACCTCTATCATTGCATATCTACCTCATCTAGACTAGGAGGTGTTAGTTGCTTTGTTGTGGGCCCTGTGCACCCTAGCCCTCCTCGGTGCTATGATAGCTCTCAGCCATATATATGGCTCTGGGGCACATCCTCTCCATAACAAACTGATGTGATACCCTCTCCACCTAGAATAACTCCACCACACCTAGAAATCTATCCTCTAACCACATCATCCTCCAAATACACCATAACTCTACAGCATCCTTGGGCCATCCTCCATAATCATGGTATGGCCTCCATGTGATGGCCTCGGGCCCCATCCTATCTATCAGTTCCCTATAGGTATCTATATCCATCTTCCACCCATGAATGTTAATCCACATCCTCACATATATCTTAGGTCTCACCTACTCTACTTGTGGACCCCCAACTGGTCTCAGAACTACTATATGCTCATATTCCCACATGTGTAATAACACGTAGCCCCTATCCCCCCTCTATGCTCATCATGAGTGAATCGGTGCGATATATTTTTATAGGTGGGCTAATAAAATCGGGCCCACGTATATTTAGTACTATTATGCTCTATATAATGGAATATATTGTTCATCTTATACGAGATGCCCACACTACCTCCCTCGACTGCTATAGATGAAGAAATAGGAACCACTATGAAGTTATGCAAATGTGGAACACCACACCTTAGAATAAAATCTAGACTGATATGGGCCTTAGAATGTACTCGAGTCCACACAAAATATCACATAGTAGATCACATTTTCCTCTCTATATTATCTCTGGCATCACCTATACCCTCGCACCAATAATCAACAACTACAATATATGATACACATCCTCCAATGTAAAAATCATCTCCCCTATAGGTAACTAGAATGTACATGTATTTGCATACCATCTATTACATAATGCAGTCAACATGGGCATATGATGGGGCACATCCCCCATTTGTTTTATATGCCACAGGCCAAAGCAGTCCATAACATCCCAATCATCATCTAACAAACCTAACTCAAGAAATGTACTCAAATGATGCCCACCATATAACTTCCTCGAGTGAACTTCCTCTGCGAAAACATAAAAACAACAAACAAATGTTGTATTAGAAAACCTTACAAGTAAAAATGTACCCACTTATCACATTCATCTACATTAAAATATCATTTTTCATCATTCTAGACCAAATACACACATTCTAGACTAGGGCAACTAGATGCCGGAATGGGCCACCCAAGAGAAGGACACTAATGCACTAGATCTGGGTGCTTCTTTCCTAATAGTCACTAGCACCCTCATAGCTTTCATCCAGGTCTAAAACTTCAAGAAAATCAAAAATCTCAAACTTGAAAAATTTCCTAAAAATGACTACTACACCCTACATTTTTTAAAAAACAATACACTTACCAACTCCACGTAGTCATGTATGATGTTATGAAGGTCCCCACCATCTCACACTTAATAGGATGCATTGATCTTACTTGCAACATTTTTCACTTTCTTAGAACTCAAATCTCATTCGCACAAAATAACAAATGAGGTGACTAAACACTTTTTCACCTTACTATTTATAGTTACCTTTTTATCACCCACTTTACTATAGTCATTATTTCACGCTTATTACCACTACTAATGCACATTACACAATTTTTGTCAAATCTTAAAAATTTGTAGAATTATTTTCAAATTTTGACTACCACCATCTTATACACATTACACGGACATTAACTCTACTTGATTCATCTCCCATCCAATTCATACACATTTTTGTGATTTCTATCACTTTTCTACCTATTTCATACTTGCTTACTCATATTAACGTTCGTTCTTATCATTAATTTTCATTTCATAGAAAATGTGGGCATATCATTTGGTTCATCATATAATTCCACTTATATCACCATACATTTTAAAAATTCCAAATATTTACTAATTTACTACACAATATCTTTCCATTAATTCCCCTAATGACCTAATCTGATGGCAACAAACATATATTTGTATATGTGATATTTCATCACTTCCCCATAATGACCTAAGCTACGAGAAACAAGTAATCAAAAATATTTCTATGTGATTATTCACATATCTCCCCTAATGACTTAACCAAGAGGAAATTAGCATAAAATATATCTACAAGTAATAAATCGAATTAATCAAAAATCAATCAATCAACGTGTTCACATTTCTAATAATAAAATCGTATCATTCCATTTATACAAATTCAAGAAAATCAGCCTCCCGATGATCTAAGTCATGAGTTATGTGTGGCCTATTAGATGACCTAACTTAGGATATTACATTCATCATTTTCTCAAATGACCTAACTTTGGAAGCTATTAATACATTTTGAGTTCGCTTCAGATGACGTAAATTAGAATCCTTCCCTACATTTATGTTTTCTTCTAGATGACCTAACTTGGAAGCCATTCCATTGCGGGGACACCCATGGAGTGGGGGCAAGAGTTCCTTTCCTTACCAATCCTATATGGGTAAACTATTTGATGAAAATTTTATGGATCTAGGAAATCATAAATATTTGATCTAAGTTAAATCTGTAACAATAGATCTTGATGATGTAATTAGAGATTTGAGAATAACACACTTTTCTCCTACACACTTCCTCTAGTGACAAGATTTCCAAATCATATGGTTGATAATTTGTATACACATGTTCGGGTTGGGAATTGTTCACTCCCTACCTCACCTTATCATTATCATACATTTTAATCATCACTCTTGTTTAATGCACTTCATTATCTTATTACAATTTTTTGTTACATTTCATGGATCAACTTGTTGGTACATGGTTCAGCATACTTTTTTTTTTTATTTCAGCACATTTTTACTAAACATCTACGCATTCTACTAAAACATGGTCTTCTTTGACGTCTTTCGGTATGCATCTCTATCTAATTTATATTCCTAGATTTCACTCACTAACATAAAGTGGGGAAAATGTAGTCACAAAATCACGCACTTACTATTACATTTTTACCACAAAGTATAATATTTTATACATGGATCTCGCGTAAGAAGAATATTCACTAATGTCTCATCCACTAGTCCCGATATCAAATCGGTTGGTTGGTGGTCATTTAATTGTATCACATTTTCATCGAGTTGTTTGCATAGTTCTATTCGTCTCTTAGAGGGTCTTAGCTATCGTTATTTGGTCATTTGTCATTTTTAGTCTCGGCTAGGGCACTCGAAAAGGTGTTAAGGAGCTTGTTATGCCTGGTCCTCTTTTTTAGGCGCCCTAGTCCCAGTTGCACTTTATTCTAATTTATATTTTTGATATCAGTCTTTATGGTTTGTTGTTTCATTCCCCTAGGTGCTAGTTGGCATTGTCAGGCCATTAGTGTCAAAAATTTTAACAAGATCTCCTTACATAAACATAGCATACTCATTATTGGCTAGATTTTTTACCACTAATTTTTTTGAATGGAGGTATTCAAAATCAGCAATAGTTCGGGAAATTTAGCTTTGGACAAGGTGAAATAACCTCTGCTTTGTGAGAGGCTCGGTTCCCTCATTTGATATGATTTGTTATATTTTTGATGCTTTTAAGCTGGAAAGCACAAAAGGGTACCAAAATTGAGAAATGGAAAATATGAAGAGAAAGGAAGAATGAATTTGGAAAGAGAAGTGCAGATTGCAAAGAGAAGATGAACAAAAGGATAATTTCTTCATCAAATGGAAAATAATACAATGAGTGTGAAATCGAGAAGTAAAATGTCCTAATCTCCTTGAACATACTTTTGATATGGCATAAACTCCACATACTATGACATCCAACATAAATTTTGATCACCTAAGCATAAAGCATACTATGAAGGAACAAAAATATCAACAATTAAGTTACAAGAAAATTAACGAGATTTTCAAATGAAACTATTAACACGAGTAGAAGAAACATTGTATTCTTGATGGAAAAGTTCTGTGCACACAAAGTTACAACAACCTATCCAAAAACATCTAATAGGATAGAAGAACTCCCCAAAAGAGTTTTTTGGAATCAAAGAATGTAAGTGAAACCCCCATTACCATTATAATACAACCTTATATAGGTATAGACACTAAAATTAGGTCACACTCCCCTTTGGTCCCTCGACAAATAAACACCCTTCATCACATTCACCTAGCCATGACCCCTTTCTTCCCATAAATATTAATTTAATTAATGCATTATCCTCACTATATTTATTATTTAAATATATTATTTTAAATAATATCCACACATACGAGTTCATTTAGACACCTCACTAATCCAACTCAACCTAAGACCTATTCTTAGTAAGTTGTCATAACTAACCGAGTCTTACCCAAACCCTAAAAATCAATGCCTACATTCTCTCTAACCACATTATCACATGCTCACAAGAAGCTCCTAGTCTAATCCACGGGTTAACGATACGAGGTCAAGGAAATCAAGATGATCTCCTAGTTTAGTAAACCTAGAAATCCCCTTGGCCAGATGTTGGTTACCCCTAACCATCGCTTGTTAAGCCAAAACCGCCGTCGGTTTCCCTTTTAACCCCAAAACAACTTTATTCTCAAGGTTCAAAGTTGGAAGAAAAGAGGTTGGTGAGAATTATCACATCTCAGAGAGATAACACATCTTTAGAGAGTGAATTCCAGTGAGACCACACATGCAAGGAAGGAGACCAAACATCTTTTCCTACACAGCCATCCCAACCACGATCTGATCTAACCAAACAAAGAGGAATGCACATGCAGCCCATAAAGAATATTTCCTTCAGTTGGTGATCACTTGCAACCTTCAAACCTCTCATCAACACCTCCATCCCTCACTCATAGGTATTCAGGACCAGAATCCAAGTAAGTATAATGTCATACTTTTCTGGTTTATTTCATTTCATCATCATTTTATCATCTATTGTTTACCTAGCCACCTATTGACCTTCTCCAACATTTCCACCTCCATATACCCATTAAATCCTCGCTGAAGCCTACCCCAGTCACCCAATACCTCATCCCAACCAAAAAAAGTCCTTTGTGTAATCACAAAGGAGACCTAAATCTTGTTACTGTGACATTCCCGCAGATTTCACAGGTTTAAACACCAGAGTCACACTGACAATTTGTTGGTTACCCCCAGTGACATCAGTCTCTATATTTTCCCACATAGTCCCGAAGAAAGACCTACCCACTTAATTTCATCTCACCCTCATCCACTGTGATCTACCCAAGCCCTCTGTCAAACTACGAGACCTAGAACCAATCTTTTGACCTTTGCATTCTATTCTATCTTAGCACATAGACTAGATCTATTTCTTATTTTGTTTTAAGTGAGATACCTAAATCATTTCAAATTACAATAGGATTTACTTTATTTACATCATTAAATTGTTGTAAACAGGTGGGTGATAACCATCTAGGAAGTATCACACTTCCCGGATCTATCATACTGATAGGTAATTCAACTTCCCATATTGTTTAATTCCTTCTTGTGGTCTTGCTTTGCATTGCATGTAGTTCCTCCTAGAAAAAAGAAAGCTCTCACGATCAGCTGTGGATTCGGAAGTCATACATGTGCAACAACCCATCAACCAATATTTGAACAAGTATTCCTCCTACGCTCGTTACCCTATTTGTTTTGTCAACACTTCAAAGAAAAAATCTAAGAAAAGGTGAAACATTTTGGCACACCCGGTGGGACCCATCTGGGGTTCCTTGCATTTCATTCATTCCTAGGAAAATTTGTGTGTTTGTTTCCCTTCTGAAAAGTGTACACACTAATTTTCTTCCTTGGTAACCCACCTCTTCTTTCTATTTGCTCTAAAGGAAACTTTTCTTTTGGTGTAATTAAAAGAATCATTTCTTCATCTTTTTCTGCATTGTAGTGAAAGAGAATCCTATTCCCCTTCATTTTATTATGTTATCCAATTTCACATTTCAATTTGGCCTAAAAAATAAGTGCATTCCATTTTGAGTTATTGCATTAGCTCACATTAATTGAGGGCAACCTATATCTTTAGAGTCATGCCCAGTTGATGGTTGACAAACGAATCATAGAAAAGAACTTCTTTCCTTTTCTTTTTCTCTGAGTCTTACCAAACGTCACAAAAATTTAAAATACATGCATTCTTAAACAACATCCTACCTGGAAAAGTTGTAGGTGATCACACGATCATGGCACGGTGGGCACCCATATCATGCTCTATCAAGTCATACTTGGATCAAAGCCTGCCCCCACCATAACATGCCGGAAACCTCACCTTTTAGATCTCCTTCTTTGTAGGAAGCCATCCTCACCGGAAAATCTATTTCACAATTCATGTGTCGGTCCTAAATAGCATAAGTTAAACAAAAATAATAGAAAAGGCACTCCTAGATCACATTTTCTTAGTGTTGTTGTCTGGCTTGCATTTTGAGGTGAGAGATCATGTTCTTCACCATTTTGTTCATCCTTGCATGCTCCTCATCACAGGTGGTGTATTCCACTTCACCTAAGTGTGCTGGGCCATATTATCATCATTCTCATAATTACAGGGTCTGATTCTACATCATATTTTAATTCACATTCACTTTTCTTTCATCACTATTTTAGTTTCCACAAGATCGCGTAAATCGAGTTTCCTCCTCACCGTAAATCGGTTATACCCAATGAATGACGTTGGTTCCAAGTCCTTTTGGTAACCTACTCAAAAGGACATTTTCATTCATTTTTTTCCACTTTTTATAGTCCCTATCACTATCATCATTCCCATTAACATTGTAAACATCATCAGATTTTACATACACATCATATTTTACCTTCCACCTTGTTGTTCACTCATTGTCCATTTTCTATAGTAAGCTGGTAGCGGTTATCCCTGATTGGCGTCGGTTTTCTCTAACCGGCATCGGTTATCCTGTTTCACATTCCAGCCACCATTTGGTACTTAATCTACTTTTTATCACCAAATTCACTTGTTCCTGTTGTTCTCTATGTCATTTACAGAGAAGTAGCCCTACGATCGATCTTAGTTTACATGGTGTTGACCCGAAGACAAGCAAGTGCACTCATATTTCACACCAGTTTTCAACCACTCCCACCTAGTCCTTCACCACCTTCCATTTTATCACCAGCCATGGATCCCATCTAGCCTATTAATATCGCTATCGGAGATGAAGAGTTCGCATGACTCCTTGACCAAAACCCTATTGCCTTATAATTTTACCTTTCCCACTCGTCCACTCGAGATGCCTCGGGTCAGTTGATATATGGCATGCCCGTATCTATCCCCCCGAATCTCACACCCACTCCCGCATCGGCCCCATCTAGCTCCATGCTGCCCGCATCTACCTTACCCCCGTCTTTTCATAGTTAGGTCCTATACACACTCTAACTTCCACGTCTCACTGTACCCCATGGCACCGTTACATCCACCGTACCCTCGACAACTACCACCCCGAACACAATCTCATCCACCCTAATGTCTCATACATACCCACAGCTACATTACCACCTCTAGTGTTGGTGACTCCTACCCCATTTTAGAATGTGGTCGTTTCCATTCCACAATCATTAGCCGCTATTTCCACTAGGGTTACCACGAACCTTCCATCCCCATATACATACTATCAACAACCTCCGTTTCCTCCATTATTCACTCAGGGTACGTATCCCCTGTTTCACTTCCTTCTTCTTCGCAATCAACCTATATGGCAGCACCATACACTGGAGTGCCACCCCATTATATGCCCAAATCCAACCTTCTCACGCTGCGGAGGCATCCATAATCAAAACCCACCAACGACCTAATTAAATTGATGTTGGACAAAATGTAGACATTGGAGGCATCATTTTCTGGCTCCTGTAACATTCTCACCTACGATGAGATTTACAATGAGCCCATTCACCGATGTATTCCTATCCGTTCATACCCCATACATTAGAAATGCCTAAATTCAATTGTTTCAATATCAAAGAATACCCACAATAGCATTTGTTGTCATTAAAACACGGGTGTTATCGATCACTCATGATGATGCCTTACTCTTAAGAACCTTTCCCATGTCCCTCACTTTGGACTGCATTAGATTGGTATAGTGGGTTACCTAAACACTCTATATTATCATTCAATCAGGTAGCCCAAGCCTTCTTGGGTCATTTCTCTATCAATATTTTCAAGAAGGTTACCATGACCGATCTATATTCCACAGATCTATATGAGGATGAATCTATTGCAGATTTTGTCGCTCACTGGTGCAACCTGATCAACCAACTTACCTTCCAATTGCCACAAATAGAACTCATCAAGCTCTTCACACGGGCTTGTACTAGGCATATCTCACCAACCTTATAGGTCCAAACCTTCCAAACATTCAACGAAGCATTCACTATGGCACGAAAGTTAGAGATTTGGGCCATCGAAGAGAAGAAAATCCAATTATGCAATAAGAATTCGGTATTCAAGTCAAATGATACCTCTTCTTCTTCCAAACCAAAAGCAATTATTCAAAAGCTAAGGACACCGCTAACGCAGTGGTACTCAAGGTCGGCCCAACTCATCCATCAAATTAGGCTACCCCCTCATCTAATCTCTCACCTATCCAGAATTTTCAATTCAGATGAGAGTAGCGGAAATATACCCCAATCGGGAGCCTTACTCTTTTGTCTTAGAAAATCTTATCAAAGCTAAAGCCATCACCCTTCCACCTATAAAACCACACACTTGGTTTTGACCCTACTCGCCCATGCCCGCATGGTATAAAGAACATGATTTCTATAACTATCATCGAGTAAAGGGTCATAGTGATAGCAACTACATCACTTTCAAAAATATTGTCCAAGAAATTCTCAAGAAAGGTGAGTTAACCATGGATAATCGTAATGCACCTGCCAACCAAAACCTACATATATTCAAAATACCATTTCCTAACCATGCCCCTTCATTTGATCAAACCGGTGAGACCTCCACTCACGATACCCATACCCGCGAGGTTCATGCTATCTTTAATGACATACACCTGTCACCTCCCAATTACCCCATATTCCTTCCATAGAGGAGATCCTAGCCCAAAATCCTCCTTTTTCATTGGAACCAACCTCCCCTATTCCTTCACCAATAGAGGAACACCTTTCATCTCCTTCATCACCTATGGAGGAATCTTTCACTAACATTGAGACCATCTCACCCCTGGCTTCACCACTTAGAGAGCCTTTAGCTACAGTACCTCCTCCACCCATAGAGGAGCACCCATCATCTCCACCGCCTATCATAGACCCAATTGAGATAACTTTTCCCCTTGGTGAGCATTCTCCATCAACCACCAAAATCTTACAGGACCTACTTTCGGCTCTTTACCCATGGAAGTTGAAGCTAGCCAATTCCCCGTCTCTAGAAACATTTTACAGGAATTACCATTAGGTCCTCACCAACTCCACCTACAAACATTCCATTCTCACATTTGGCTGATCACTTAGATTATGTGGATATGGCTCTACTATGGGGTGCCTCTTACTCCCCATCTCAACAAAGATGCGAGAGATCCTTGCACGATACCTCCATAATCTACCCAAAAACATTTCGACCAATCAAACCAAACCCAACCACCTCTATCACAACCCCTTCCACGACACTCTGTTATAGCTCAAACCACACCCTTACCCATAACTCAACCTACACCTAAACCCAAACCCATACCTACAACATTTTCTTTGACTAAACCCATTACCACTTTAGGGGTCACCCCGACCACTAGCCTTACTCATCCGCATATCAAAATAGATTTAGCTACATCCTCCAAAGTCAACACCATACCTATCAAAACCCAAACAGAAGCACCAAACCCATAGAACTCATACCCTAGCTATGCCAATCACACCTGCACCTATCCCGTCCATCTTAGGATCTCAGCTTCCCCACATGGTCAAGAAACCTCCACCCATCAATAAACCAAAAACACAACAGCCCATTCCTTCCTCACAAACCTCTGACCTACCCAGACACCCAACCCAACTTACACCTAAAATTACTGACCTCTTTACAACCCATACCTCCGATACCCTCAGTTATTGCTTCACTACCCACTACACTTTAGTCATTGTCTCACGCACCTCAAGCACGACCCACATCATCTACCTTCACAACACCCCCATTATCCCCGTGGGTAACTCACCCTCTTCCTCCATCGGCTTTTCCTTCTAGACCTCATACACCCACATCACCTTTACCCAAGAAGGTGTAACCCAAACACAAAACTCCACTACCCCACAATAAGGTAGTCAAAATGACCCAGGACACCCTCCTACCCGTCCATCTACTATACCCATACCTAAAAAAACATGACCGACACCTAAAACCACACTAGCACCCAAACCCATGGCTCGACCCCTCCTCTTAAAGACTATTCCTCAAAATCACCACACCTACACCCAAATCCACATTTACTTCCCATTGTGATCCACTAGCAACGTCTTATGCCAAAATTAACCAACCTCCTGGAGACCTCTTTCATCGCATTACCGCTACTCGGACCTTGACCCCTCAAACCCAAGCAAAAGGTTTTGATGATACTAAAATTTGTGCATACCATGCCAGAAATGATGTGGAGAACTGCAAGGCCTTAAAAGCCATCCTTATCAATTTTGTCCACGAAAACCAACTTTGTGAAGATGACCTTCTCGGCGAAGATCTGCTTCACCAACACCCATTCCCACACCTTTGCCCACTCATGACCACAACCTTCACCCTCACCTCTATTAGAGCCATCCACAATATTTCAAATTAACATGATACACATGAGAAAACTTGCCATGCCACCACCCAAATGTTGTTGCGCCCAACCCACCTCATAAGGTTTTCTTCTCCGTTAGGTTTTTCCCATTGTGTTGTTATAACACTCACCCTACACCTTCTCCATTTGCCAAATCCCATCGGATCAACATGATACACGTCACTACATGTGCTTAGAAGGAAAAGGGCAAAGAAAAGGCAACTAACCCACCAACCAATCCTATACCCAACATACCATTTGCACCCATACCTAAAATAACTATCTGTGGCCCCACGTACCCCATTTCTAATGGCATCACACATCGCACCATGCTCAAAAAATTACACCAATCACCCCTCAAAATTTCCTTATATGACCTCATCTAAACCTTAGAATCCCATCATCAAGCTCTCATGGAGGTTCTTGATCAATTGAGGTTTTACCTAATGACCCTACACTGTAGCCTCCATTATCGCACCCCATCATGTAGCCTCTCTCACAAAATTACCACCTTCATCTTCACCCCACATTGTTCACCAAGTGGCCTCCCTTAGCTTCTCAGAGGAAGAGATCACGCCACACCAAAATGATGACCTGAACCTAGCCCTCTTCATCTCTGTCCACATCGACGACATATGGGTATGTCATGTGATGATTGATGGGGGCACTAGCATTAACATCATTTCATCCCATGCATTCGATCAAATGCACATACCTGACAATTACATGCATAAACACCCGGTCATGTTGCATTCATTCAATGATGCTATCACCTCTACACTAGGCACCATCATCCTCCACATTCATAGGACCCCATGCTACTTGTTGCCGAATTGTTTTACGTTTTGGAGGAATTCCAATATAACTTTGTTGCTTGGTAGACCTTGGATCTATGTTGTGGGTTGTGTTCCTTCCACTTTGCATCATTGTGTAAAGTTTGAACATGAAGGACACACCTATACCATTCCAGCTGACCCATCACCTTTTAAAACATGCAACATGCTTTACCAAACTAATGATGTGCTCATACCTATCAAGTCGTCTACCTCATGACCACTCTTTGCTTCACTAACACCTCTACCTACTAGTACGGATGCTGCTCCCTACCGCACATACCTCCTCCATTCCTACCGCTACCATAACCTCCACGACTAACTTGTCGATTCCTAATAAATTAACCCCACCTCCGCATTGACCTCTGATACATTATCCATACCAAATACCTACATACCAACCACTCAGATCCCTTGGAAGGTTTTTTTGAATGCCTCACACTCGGGAGTACCACCCATATAGTCTCAACACATTTCTTACTCCACAATAGTATGGAAGCCTTCATCAACACCCTTGCTATGATAACCGTATAAGAGAACGTCTCCTTTATGGTACTCCCCACCTTTGTACTAGTCTCACATATGGGGTACTTGATACAACCACTTACACACCTAAACCACCATCACAAACCCACCCATTTTCAGTGACTTCCAATCACTTACCAATCTCCATTTTTCCCACACCTTCCTGCTGCATGTTTGTGCGTGGAAGGGTTTTGGTTTTTTATTTTACGAGAAATGCTACCATACCATTATTCCATGTACCACCCACAAACATAATGACCGTAGTGGTATCGGCTTTCCCGAACCACCTACCAAATAGGCTTGCATTGAACTCATTAAGGACACTAGCCCTTCTCCAACTTCTTCACCCACTCCACCTTCATCACCACCTTCATTGGCCAGAAGTCAATGGATCTGAATCTATCCCTCAAAAATGTGTTTTTCATAAACACCATTTCCTTGGGGCCTATGACTTATTAATGCGAGGGTGAGGCCCCTTCCACTCTTCCCTTCCTGTATCCTGAAATGATCAATGACGACACACCTTCAATTAACATCGTTTAATGTCAGGATGATGAATCCATACTCACCTACCTTGGTGCAAAAGACTCATATATTCATCGGTTGTTACCCTATGAGATGCAAACCATGTTGAATGAATTGACTATCGAGATCAACATTCATAATCAGAATGACCCGCACATCCTAAAGATTAGAAAATCTTTAGATGTTGCTAAACAAGAAGCCATCACTTCTTTTCTCAGAGATCATAACCACGCTTTCACTTGGTCTTATGCAAACATGCTCGGTATTAACCCCACCATAGTGGTCCATAATATCATAACTATTCCTGATGCCAAACCCATCAAACAAAAGCTGAGGAAAATTCACCCTCGTATTGCTCTTCTCATTAAAGAAGAACTTCAGCGCCTTGTTTCTGTTTCCTTCATCTTACCCATTGATTATCCTCATTGGATTTATAACATTGTCCATGTTACTAAAGCAACAAGGGGACTCTGCATTTGCATAGAATTCCATGAACTCAACCTAGCCTTCCCGAAAGACAACTTTCCCTTACCCGGTATTGATCAGTTGGTTGACCTCACCGCTGGTCATGAGATGCTATCACTCATGGATGGCTTCTCTGGTTATAACCAAATTTTTCTTGCCCCGAGGAAGATCAACAAAACCTTATTCATCACCCCATGGGAGACTTTTTGCTATCGAGTCATACCTTTTGGCCTTAAAAATTCTAGTGCCACATATCAACGGGCTATGACTTACATCTTCCATGGCATCATGCATCACATATTAGAAGATTACATGGATGATCTCTTGGCTAAATATACACGTCCTCTCTAAGCACCTTTCCATCCTCAAAACCATCTTTGACTACCTCATTAAATATTGTGTCCGCCTTCAGCCTAAGAAGTGCGTCTTCATGGTTCTCTCAGGAAAAATCTTGGGATTGATCATTTCCCTCCATGGTATAGAAGTTGACCCTGATAAAGTCAAGGCCATTATGGAAATGCCTGCCCACTAACCTTAAACAACTCCATAGCCTACAAGGTAAGTTGCGGTCTATTCACAATTTCATTTCACAATTATCATATCGGTGCCCACCGTTTCATCATCTCCTTTCAAGAAGGATGTCTCCTTAAATGGGATGATGACTATCACAAAGCTTTTGAGGACTTAAAACAATACCTTCTCCACCACACGTACTTATCCCACCTAAAGATGATAAACCTTTTTATCTATACATATCTGCTACCGATCACTCCTTGGGAGCCATGCTCGCTCATTGCAATGAACAACACAAGGAGCAGGTGGTTTATTATATCAACCGTACTCTTTTGGACTACGAAACCTGATACACCCATCCCGAAAAACTTTTCTTAGCCTTATTTTTGATTGCCACCAAACTCCGTCATTACCTACTCAACCAAAAAACCTATGTTATGAGAAACACCGACCCATTACACTTCATGTATGCCAAACCTTATCAAAATCAGCATGCCACATGATGGCTTATACTTTTAGCTGATCTTGACCTTGAATTCATTCATAACAATTACATCAAGGGCCAATCTATTGCCGACCAATTGGCCGATGCACCTATTTCTAGGGATCGACCCTCTAATTTTGACTCTCCAAATGAGTTGATTACTACCCTTTCCCTGACAAACCTCCTTATCAAATGACACTCTTTTTGATGGTTCTAATTGTTAGAGTGGGGGTGGGGCTGGTGTTATCCTCATTCCTCTTGATGGAGAACCCATGCCTTTGTCTTTCAAACTATATTTTGAATGCACCAAAAATATTACCGAATACAAAGCACTCGTACTAGGTCTCAAAGCCTCCTATTTCCTAGATGTCAAATCAATCAACATCTTTGAAGATTCTCAATTGGTCATAAGCTAATTCAATGGTATGTACCAATTTCATAACAAGATACTTCAAAAGTATAAACATCATGTAGACATACTTTTGAGCACCTTGGATCGTTACACCCTTCAAACCATCCCACATTCCACCAACAAATTTGTAGATACCATGGCCTTTCTTAGCTTCCCAAATACCCGCTTCACCTACCGATTCAAAAATATTTGTCACTGTCAATTCCTCCATTCACCTTCTTATTTACCTCACGATGTTTACTCGATCGAACTAATGCCCCGACTCCGAGTGACCTTTGGTATAAACAATACTCCGACTACCTTTATCTCTCCATCTTACCTCCTGATCTCACTCGTAATGGACAACGTGCCTTCCTTAAAAATGTCTCCCAATTACGTTATCACGGGAGGACTTTTCTATAAGTGTGGCTTTGATGGTATTCTCTTACGATACCTCACACGTTCTAAAATTCCTTATACCATTAAGGAGGTTCATGATGGCTTATGTGGAGGTCACTTTAGTGGCCTTGCTTGTTGTTAAGCGTATTCTTCATCTAGGCTATTACTGGCCGACCCTTAACCATGATTGTTGTGACTACATAAAACATTGTGTAAAATTCCAACAACATTCCAATCTTCATCATACACCCAGTCATGCCTTACAGGTCGCTCGTGACCTTTGGCCCTTCTCTCAATGGGGTTTGGATCTTGTCAGAGAAATCAATCCTCATTCTTCCCAACACCATCAATGGATCATCACTGCTACCAAATACTACACAAAATGGGTAGAAGCCATCCCACTCATTTCCATGAAAGATGAGAAAATATGTGAGTTCATTAACCACCACATCATTTGTCACTTTGGTGTTCCTCATCGCCTCATCACTGACAATGGAAAACAATTCAAAAACAAAACATTGCAAAAACTTTGTGACACCTTCGACATTCATCTTAGTTTCTCATCACCCTACTACCCACAAACCAACACCCAAACTGAATCCACTAACAAAACCCTCAACAAAATTCTCATGAAGTGGTTGACAATACAGGGAAGGATTGGCATATGCACATTCCTTTTGCCCCGTGGGCATACCAAACTAGTATTCGCACTTCCACTACGGCCACACCCTTTCTCGGTCTATGATACAAAGGTTGTTCTACCTCTCAAAGTCTAGATCCCGTCACTCCATATTTCTATCCATGACATTCTCACTGATGATGACTTTCATCAAGACTATTTAGCATAGCTAGAGTTATTAGATGAATGTTGTCTTAACACTCTGGAACACCTTTAATTTTACCAACAACGTATCAAACATGCCTATGAAAAATGTGTTCACGAACGAACCTTCCAAGTTGGTGACCTTGTCCTAAAATAAAATCAACACATAACCAAAGTAGAAAAAAAAGTAAACGGGGCAAATTTTCTCCTAATTACCTTGGACCATACATCATGACTCATACCTATGGATCAGGTGCTTATCGTTTATCTTCTCTTAATGGTAAACCCAAACATGAGCCGCTTAACACATTGCATCTTTGACCATTTTATTGTTGACTTGTTGTCCTACCTCACCCTTTGTCTCTCTCCAGGCTCGTCCCTTGAGTGCTACCTACTCCATACACCTCCCTAACGATTAAACCAGAATCATGTGAGTACCTGTCACTTGTTATCTTCCCTTGAATATGTGTACCACGTATTGCACACATAGCATGATTCTCATGGATACTTTTTATCTACCTTTAGATGAGATCCCATGGTCATTTCACCTTGACCTTTGAACAAGAGTCCTATCTTTCACCTTGGTCTTGTCCATGACTGCAAAGACCCCACAATGGGACCAAACTCCTTGAGTCAAACTTCAAATAAAAATATGACTCCCTCAAAAGGAAATCTTCCTCTTGACCAATTTTTCTATAACTAGACTGCTCCCATGAAGGACAACTATGTAAAAGCTCTTTAAAAAAATGAGAGCAACCGAATCTTCCCGTATTGATCAACTTCACGAAGACCTCAAGGAGTTCATTTTCTCCCATATAGACTTCCAATATTGATCAGTCTATCTCAATTATACGTCAAAACAAAAAAAATTAGTCATGGACTTTCCTGTTGTGACCTAAGACCTCTTACTTGAAGGGCCTGCTACCTCATACCATATAAAAATTAAAAATTACCTACTCTTCACCCTGTGAACCATGCCCACTCTCATTTCCTACTGCCTCAAGGGACTTCTTGGAACTTAGACATTTGGTGATCATGTGACTACTTTTCATCGTATAACATTTCAATAATGCAATCTCTTTTAGGGTTTTATATTCATCACCTCCTCCAGGTATGATATACTCCATATGATCCTACCCATTCAAGAGGCTTTGTTTACCCCTTTTATCTTTTAACCATCTTTGTTTACATTTTGATTACCTTATACAGGACTTGGTCCTCGATGCTTACTTTTGGGGTAATCTCCTTCTTTCTCCTATAATCCACCCACACCTAACAAACCTAAACCCACAACATGCCCAAACACCTACCGACTCATTTTCACACCTTCTCATTTTCTTCCCTAGCTTATGGGAGAACTCCATCGGCTTTGAGGTCCCTTTTTGTCGGGACTATGTAGGTAGCACTCCGAGGGCATGGGGCCCTTGGAGGTTAGCTCAGCCATTCTCTACCCTAAACAATTCATCAACCATGCCTAACTCACCATTTACACCATATCTCACTTAGTCTCCCTTTTATATACAAAATTGGAAATTAAGTCACATACATAACAATTTGCTACATATCTTATACATTTATTATGCCTAGCCAAACCTAACTCAGCCATGCCTAACCAAACCTAACTCAACCATGCCTAACCAACCTGACTCAATCCATGCCTACAACTTGATGAAGCATGCCTAAACTAACTTTGACTCAACCATGCCTAACAACCTGACTCAATCATGCCTAAACCAACCTAACTCAACCAGGCCTAACAAACCTGACTCAATCCATACCTAGCCAAACCTAACTCAACCATGCCTAGCCAACCTGACTCGATCCATGCCTAAACTGACTTGACTCCACCATGCCTAACTCACCTAATTTCCATCCATATCAAAACAATAAATCCATATCTCATCTAACACAAGCCATAAATCCAATATCTCATAAACACATCAACACATCACAAAATACCATGTATCTCATCATATAAATCAATAAATGTGTATCTCAATATACATGCCTATCTCATCATGACCATCATCTAAAAATGTTGGCACGCAGCCGATATACAATACAAAATGTCATCGGCACACAGGCCGAGTCTCATATATACAACAAAAAATGAATCAATACAAAATATCTTCACGTAGGCCGGTATATGCTCAAAATATACAAATCACTCATACATCCTCATTGTCTTTGGCACGTAGGCTGGTATGTGATAAAAAATACAACTATGTTCGGCACGCAGTTGACATATATATCAAAACATAAATAATATACATCAAAAATCATGTGACTACATATCAGGCATCTCGTTCGACATCCTCCATCTCTGTGTCACCTGTACCCTTGGCCTCCTATGTCCCTGCTGGAACTTCACCTAGAGCTGGTCACCGCACTTTGGTGGCCTCTCCTAATTAGGCCTCGAGCTCATTGACCTTCTCGTGCCCCGTACTCGACATTGGATATGAAATCTATCCCGACCGCTATAATCTAGTCTTAATAATATCTTGCGTCACCTAGGGCATCCCATAATCTAGATAAAGGCATAGTCTATGGTGGTCCCATAGGTCTTGGCCTCTGCCTACCTACCCGACAACTCGCCTTGCACCTTCTTGTGAACTAGGGACATACTCCCACAAAAATGCTGTGGTGGTACCGCTACCCACATTCTGTGTTTGGGCACTGTAAGGCCCCAATATGTTCCTAGGATGTTGCCAATGTGGTCCCATAAACCTAGCAAATGAGCACGTAAGGCTACCACATGACCATGCCCCACTGACCATCTCCATCTCCTCCATCTCCTCCATCTACCATCTCGGCCTACTGGGTGGCCACTGTATTTGTAGCTCTGCTACCTCTTCCTCTGAATGCTTTAGCTATTTCTATATTATACCCAACTAGGTAATCAACATATCTACATGCCCTTGTAGGGTGTCTCTCTTCACTATAATGGTAAGTAGAATTTGGATGCCCCGATCTGGTGGTATGGCTCGTAATTGAGTGACCCACCACCGCTGTATCTATATGTACATCCGCGTCATCTATCTACCAATCCACTAGCTGCTCTCCTCCTCCTGGCTTAGGCTATGGGCTGTGGTAGAGGTAAGGGCCTCTCCACGTTATCTCTCCATTACTATGGGAAGGGTGGAGGAATGTCTTATAAGATCGTAAACTGCCATTGAAATCATCACCAGGATAATCTCATCCTCCCCGACACAGTGACCCTATATCCACCTCTCTCTGGCTAGAGCTCAGCTAGCTCCTCATGCATATGCCTATATGAGGGGAATCCCACATATGGCCTCGGGATAATTTTCACTGACAACCCCTCTGGTAACTCTCAAAAATGAGCCACATCATGTGTCACCTATCGATCTCCCCGTAACATCCTCATTTTAGACAATAGAACAAGTCGATTTTTTTTTTTGATAAATGCATTCTGGTTCTAAATACATAATTTAGAACTCACAAACCAAATAACCATTCATATAACAGACAACCATATGCAGTTGTAATGACTCGGAGTACCTCCGATCTATTCATTCCATGACTCGGTAATCTACCGATCTATTCATGAGTAATAAGAGTTGGCGTTATTACTTAACCCTTCACTCTTGTGGTTCTCTTCCCTATTCAGGATTCAGAATGCTCTGTCCAAGGAACCTAACTGAATAATTGTTACCATTATTCATCGGCATCTCATCCCTTAGACTAGGTGAATTAGGACAACGCAATCAGCAGCTTGCGATACTTTGGCCAAAGATTTGAAACATACTGTTTATGTCTCGTATTCCTTAATGGCATACTCGTCAATCTGGAATACGCCCTTCACCCCATTCTTATGTTATATAGAATGTCTTACAGCACTCTTTATCGGTCCTTCCTTTCACAAACAAATCACTCGGAGGCGGATTATCAAGGTGATAATGTTATATGGATGCCCACGAGGATTAGGGATATGGTGACATATTGGTTCACCTTGCGGTTCAACCGGTGTGTCATGATACCCCGAATCTCTAGGCAGCCTTATAACATGACCACGTTCATAATCGGACCACGAGTAACTTCGTCGTGCGAGAACAAAGTGTAAATCTTAGCGATCAATGCAAAGGGTGTCGCCAAAGTCTCTGCATTGTTGTAACTTCGAGAAGATCCTAATCTTCTCGGAGGTACAACCTGCGAGTTGACTTGTGTCATCAACCTTTAAATCCGCCTCGAAAAGATCTACTTAACAACATGCGTTACGCACTTGAGTTTAAATTACTTTAAAGACTTTTCCCTAAGGTTAGCCTTTCCCGATCCTGGATTCTTCGTCTTAAGACGACCCTCCTCTATAAAACCCATTACATGGTAGAGGTATTAAGGTCAAAATCTCATCGAGGAGTCATTAGAATACACTGTTTCTAAACAACGAGAATTGGACAATATCTCATAAACTTCACATGAGATTGCCATCCGAACTTCATTTGATTTATATCGAGTTCTCTTAACTGAATTTATATCATACTTATTAGTATAAGGATATAAATGATTAAGAATCCAATTTAATATTGTCTGTCATACTCGGGACTAGGGATTAGTAATTTAATCCAGCTTGTTTAGCGTTACTGCTTAGGTTCATTTTTAACCTATCTTTTAGAAAGACAATTATTTAAATTCAATATTGCTTTCGCTAGAACAATAAGATCTGCTAAACACTCATATGAATTGAACACATTTTCTTGTAAGATTTCATTGTCGATCATAAAAGCATCCAAAATTTTACAAAGATATCATTGCCATTACGGTATATAAACCGAAGAAGGTCAACTATCGAAATAGAATACAACACATAAGTATCAAACACTTATTTCCATTTCTTTCAAAATTATACAATTACGTTTTATGCAATCAGCATACTTGATCTGATGCTTAACGGAAAAGAAACATCTTTCCACATACAATACATTTATATAATCAAGTTTGTAATTCATTATGAAACAAATTAAATAATCGATCATCTGTCGGATCTGCATTGCTTTTACCACTTACGGAACCATCTGCAAAAATAGTCAACATGAGTCGGTTCGATGGTAGGCATGATAAGCACTAACTTTTAAAACAATTGCAATCCATCATTGTTTTCATTAAACCTACTGTTTAAATGAGATCAATTATCCAAACAAGTAAACATATTGGACTATGCCTTTGTAATACAAAATGTCTCCAAATATGTAACTTTATCATCGTTCTGAAATAGTCCTAAACACTTCTCAAATATTTCATCGAATATTAAGAATCGAGGAACGAATGTGCACAAACAATCATTGAATCCAAAATCACAACATTGAATGGATCGTTTCATTCATCCAAAAGGAAAATATCATAACAATTCGTGATTCTACCAATATGTTACAAAACAATTCCCACTATTAGACAGGATATCAACAAATATTAAATAAGCTGAAGAAAAGAAACATATCATTCATACTTCCTTTCACACAAGTTCACTCTTTGTCTGTCACCGTCTCCACTTATGGAAAACATTCATCCAGTATGTATACGAACAAGTCCGACAAGCCACGGGAAGAATCACTATTTTAAATCAAGAAATAAAACACGTGAAAACTCTGTCATGAGCTAACACATCAACAATCCCATATATCAACCTTAAGCCCAATACTAGTTCCTTTTATACACAGTATGGCTTTTCGACACAAGTTGAAATCAAGGAACTTTTAGCATAACGCTGTAAACAACAGACTTCATTGCATTAAGCAATTTGAGGTTTCCTAAAGACTATGCCAAGACGACCACACAGTAATAAGTCAAATAGTTGCATACGATTCCATCTGAGCCCATCAACGGAGCTTTATAAAAATCAGGCAAGCAAATCCGATTACTTTGAATTCAAAACAAGAAATCCATTTGTACCCTTGCCAATCTTTTACACAATTTTGCCTGATTGAAGACGTAAATATACACCTAAAGAATCAGTATCACAAAATCCCAGCGATGAAAGGAATCTTATCAAAATAACAAAGATCGAAATACATGTTATTCCCTTAAGTCATTTGTACAACAATTACCATCATTCATTATATTCACACGAGCAGGTTCAAATATAAATATAAATCATTGATCGACTCCTCGAGTCATTCGAGTTCTGACAATTATAAATCTATATATACACATTGCATCATTAACGGGTTTATACCCATAACCGAGAACCCAACAACGTGTAAGATAAAATTAGTTGATGAATCCTTCTATGCCATCTATGGCAAGCATTCAAAAGAACAAATCAAGTGTAAGCAAATCAAATACCCATTTCATAGCAAGAATTCAAGTGAGCCTCGTCAAAACTCTCGAACAACTTACACAAAAGAAATGCAAATGCATACCTAGGAGTCTATATCCATTATTTATTACAAATAACGAGAGGTCAAAAGACACATTACCTCTACAAGACTTCCACGAAATTCAATTAACAAAACTCAAGGATGAATCTATATTCTCGGCGGTGGATAGTAATATACGACTCATTCGGAGGACTCCAACGAGTCGTTCAAATAAAATATAAATATCTCAATATTGTATACGATTAACGGTTAAACCTGTTACCACAATAACAAGGAAAACAACTTCCCATTTGGGTCGTAAAGACTATGGTAACACAATAGTTACTGTTCTCGAACAAAATAGAAGAAAAAGCGAAACCCAAAAAGTATCATTAGCCACTTTGTCATCAAAAACCACGACGAGCTTCCAAAGGATCAATATAACGATCAATCATACAATATCCATTAGTATCCCTTCATACAGTTTCCACAACAAGAAACGGCGACCAAAAATCGACAACATAGCAGTGGCCTATACCTAACACAGGTATATTCTATGGGTTCTCACCCGAGCAGTGCCGAGTATTCATACTTTTTATATATAAATATATCTCACATATTTAAGCCAGAATGAATACACAAAGAAATAGAGCCACATTTTGAATTTAATAAACACCCATCAAGGGGAAATTGAAAAATCGAACCAGAAGAGATACTGATACCAAAATCAAACAAGACCTCCATAGAAAATCATCTATTTTCTCAAAACATTTGAAACAGAGTTGTTCTAATGAAATCACTTGAAAACAACAAGATTTTTAAAGGTTAGGGCCTAACATGCCTGGATTTTTGCTCAAATTTCCAAAGCGACCACCCTTTGGAAGAGCTCGGACTTTCTTTTCCTTTTCCAGTTAGAGCGACCAACAAAATTTTGCTATCTCCAAAACATATATATTCTCCTTGCCGGAGAAAAGAGCTAGATAATCTCATACTTGCCATGTAACACAAGGAAGGCGGTGCGAAGAACCGGTGAGCGAGAGAAGAAACCGAAAATCGCGACAAGCCAAACAAACCAACCAACTTCTGTTTGCATGCCTTCTCGCGAGTTCCGAGCTCGACTACCGAGAATATTGAATGCAATTAAACCAAATTTCCCGCTAAAACTCCACTTCCACCGACCGCTAGGTGGCGATAGTCAAACAAAATCCCAAGTTCATTTCGAGTTTTGGCGACACCTTGCGTCGGCCTGAGTTAGCCGTCCCAAAACCTCTGCCAAGACCTGTCCCTCATCCTTATCCCATGCATTTAATAACATAGAAAACGCCCCATGGTTCAGCACCCTCCATAGGCCCCTTTATACTCTTGCTCATAGTTAGGTTAGTATCTTAGGTTAGAATTTAGGTTAATACCTAATCTAACTTCCATAACATAGATACTAACTTAGGACATTAACACATAGCCTAGGTCTAGGTTAGATTAACACTAATCTAACCCCTAGGTTAGGTTTTAGTTTTAGGTTACTAACCATTAATAATTCCATTAGGTCTACATTACATGCACTCGAAAAAGACCCTATATCATACCTTCTTGAGCAGGGTTAGCTCTGTTACTGCTGCAAATCGTATGTAAGCGAATTATTACGGTCCACGATCGAGACCTTCCAGGATATACTTCGATATCGGGAACCAATTTATTTCACTTTCGATCGGCTGAGTCATACTCTGACTAGCTTATTAAATGCTTCTAGACCTTGCAATCTGTTCAAGTGCGTGATTTTAATTCATCATGAACAAACTTAAAGCATTACTTGGATCAATTCCACTTTGATCCAGACTAGATCTTATAGATGGATAACTCTATAATTCATTCCGAGATCAGATTAATACTCGGATACAAAATGAAATAAATAAAAGAGTCTAATCATATTACGACTCGGTCAAGATCTGCAATCTATAAAGAAATTACATACACATATCAAGCATGATTTCTAAATCGAGGAACACATCCTTTTACAAGAAATCACATATCAACACTTGTATGCTCGGGAAAATAACTTGACAGATTCGGGTGTTACATGCTTCCCTCTAAAAAGATTCATCGTCCCGATGAATTACATATTAAATTAACCTTGAGTCGAATCAATTTATTAGTACACAAACAATGTGACTACTTCCATATTAAATAGTTCCAAAAATCAATGTCACAACACATTTTATTCAACCTGAATAAAGTCTGCCTTCATCTGGCTTTCATAAATACTTAGAAATAATAAGTTCATAAAAGTATGTTTTGTCAATGATTTCATTCATTGAAAAAGAGAAGGAAAAGCAATTTTCATCTCTTCCAGATTTTCCCAAGTTGCACTTTCTTCGCTAAACTGGTCCCCTTTGGACCTTACATTCTTGTATATCACGATTTCTTAAATGCAAATGGCGAGTTTCCAGCACTCGTGTGGGTTTAACCACGATTATTCACAGGTCTTGGACCTGCAGGAATTCAATTTAAAACATGTGACGGATCTGAAACGTATTTCTTAAGCAAAGAAATATGGAAAACATCATGCATGCGAGATAAAGCGGTGTGCAAAGCTAAGCGATAAGCTACGAGGATTGATTATTTAACAATTTCAAAGGTCCCACGAATCGAGGTGACAATTGGCAGCCTTGCCAAAAGTTATAGAACTCTTTACGGGTTTAACACGAAGAAAAACCTTATCACCAAGCTCAAACTTTCTATCGACCGCTTAAGGTCAGCATAGCTCTTACGCTATCCGTTTGCTTCCTTTAATCTTTCACGAATCGAAGCAACTTGCTGTTTTCCATTTACGTGAGAATCTCTGGTCCAATTACCACTCTATCCTCAACACTTTGTCCCAACTAACGGGAGTTACGCACTTTCTTCCATAAAGTGCTTCAAATGGTGCCATTTTGAGAGATGAATGATAAGTGTTGTTGTATGCGAACTCAACTAATGGAAGATACTCTTCCCATTTATCTTTGTTGATCCATGCAATACATTCATGAACATGTCCTCCAACACTTGATTTACTCTTCTCGGTTTGTCCATCCGTTTCGGATGATATGCAGAACTGAAGTTTAGTTTTGTTCCAAGAGCTGTATTAAGCGTTTGCCAAAACCTTGACGTCATTCTTGGATCTCTGTCAGATATAATCAGTTCTGGTACACCATGTAATCTGAAAATTTCGTGTACGAATCTTTTGGCTAGCACTGGTGAATCATCCTTTAGATTTCCAGCGATGAAATGAGCTACCTTGGTCAGTTTATCTACAACTACCAGGATAACATCATGTTTATTCCTGGACATGGGTAGTCCTTGTACAAAATCCATGGTTATTACTTGCCATTTGTACTGCGGTATGCTATGAGGATATAACAGTCCAGCAGGGTGCATATGTTCTGCCTTCACCCGCTGACATTCCAGACAATGAGTCACAAAATTAATCACATCCTTTTTCATACCTTTCCAAAAGTATTGTTGTTTCAAATCAGCTAGCATTTTTGTGATACACAGGTGTCAGGAGAAGGTGAATTATGAAATTCAACTAACACTTCTTTCTCAAATTCATTACGCATAGGTACATATACCTGTTTTCATAACGCAAGATTCCTTCATTATCAAAATGAAAACCTTTATACCTTATATCCTTAGGTTACTGCGTGCAAGCGCTGCTTTTACTTCTTTGAAAGTATGCATCGATTACGAGGCACTTTTTACCTCGTCTTTAAACTGAGTTCTTAATGTTATAAGAGCGAAATGTGCCTCCTACGACTTAGAGCATCATTTACTCTATTCTCCTTCCCTTTGATATAGCTAATATCAAAGTCATATTGTGATAAAAATTCTAACCACCTTCTTTATGCGGCATTGATTGGGATGAGTAAAAATATATTTCAGTCCCAGTGATCATTTTTCAACTCAAAAGGTTTCCCTAGTAAGTAGTGTCTCCAGGACTTGAAGTGCATGAACAATAGCAGCAAGTTCCAAATCATGAGGGCATAATTCAGCTCATGTATCTTAAGTTTTCTACTTTCATAAGCAATGACTTGATCATTTTGTAGCAAAACACCTCCAGGCCTTCCCATAAGCATCCGTTACAACAGTAAAATTCCCATTAGGGTCTGGTACAGCTAAAATAGGTGCAGAAGTCAACTGGTCCTTGAGACTTTTGAAAGCTGCTTCGCACTTGTCATTCCACATGAATTTCTTATCCTTCTTTTGTAAAGAAGTTATTGGTGCAAACTACCTTAGAAAAATCCTTTACAAATTTTCTATAGTAACTGCCAGAAGACCCATGAAGCTTCTTACTTCATGCACATTCTTTAGTGCGAGAGCCACTCGATTATTGCCACTATTTTTGAAGGATCTACAACAATTCCTTCTTTACTTATGACATGACCCAAATAGTGAACTTTTGAATCAAAGAAAGAACATTTGGATAACTTACCATACAACTTCCTCTTTCTCAAAATTCCCAAAACTATCTTCAAATGCTCATTGTGCTCCTCAACGCTTTTAGAATAAATGAGAATATCGTCCAAGAATACAAGTACAAACTTGTCCGGGTATTCTTGAAAAATATTGTTCATTAAATTCATAAAGGCTGCAGTGCATTAGTTAACCGAAGGGTAGAAGCGTAATTCATAATGTCCGTACCTTGTTCGGAAAGTTTGTTTTTATGAATGTCTTCTTCTTTAATCCTTAGCGATGATAACCGGATCGAAGGTCTATCTTAGAATAAACTGCTGCTCCACGCATCGATCAAGCAGGATCATCGATCCTTGGAAGTGGATATCGGTTCTTGATTGTTGCTTTGTTTAACATCCGATAATCAATACACTGACCTTAGTGTTCCATCCTTCTTTTTCACAAATATTACGTGCTCCCCAGGTGAAACACTTGGTCTAATCAAACCTTTTGTCAAAGTTCATGCAAGCGTGCCTTAAGCTCGACTAACTCTGTAGTAGTCATCCATAAGGCGCTTTGGAAATAGGTTCCGTTCAGGGCTTGATTTCATGGTAAAGTCAAATTCTCTCTTGGGTGGTAACCACAGGTAATTCCTCGGGAAAACATCCACGAAACCTTGTAAAAGAGGAAGCTGTTTCATTAAATCATCATCTTCTTACGAAGATTCGGATATCTTTACCGCATAAAGGGTACATCCTTTATTTTTAGCCTTTTTAAGTTTGCATATAAAGTGACAGTCTTCTAAAAAATTTCCCGTTTCACACCTTGAATCTCTGCTGATTCTAGTGATCATCTAAACATTTTATGTTCTTTTCATAGCAATCTACCTTTGCTTTATGGTCAGCTAACCAATTGACACCGATGACAATATCATACGATCCCAAAGGTGTAACATAGAGATCAACTTCCGTGGAGAAGTTAGGTAAATCAAGGACTGCCCCAAAAAGACACTCACTCAGCTTTGTATGAGCGAGTTATTACCATACTCTACGATCAAGATTTATCCATTTTCCAGCTTTTCTTTTAAGTTTAGAAGCAAGTTTATTAGAAATAAAACATTCGGTAGCTCTGTATCAAAAAGAATAGTGGCGGTATGCCGAATAACTTACCGGAACTTCTATAGGTGTCACTTGCTTTTCACTTTGCTTGTGCACTCTCTTGCGGCATGTATCTTATCTTTGCGATTACGATCATCCTTTTGAAAGGGCATTGATTAGCATAGTGGTCCTTGCCACAATTGTAGCACCTCCTACGGGTCCCTTCTTAGGCTCGAATTACCTCCCGCCTTGTAATTGTCACGATGTCCTCCATAGGGCTTACGCCCATTGTTATAATTTTTAACAAAATTATCCCTTACATTTCAATGGGCTTATTCTCTGCTGCTTTCTTATTGTTATCCCCTGGAAACTTACTCTTGTTTCCAAACTTTTTCCACGGTCCTTTTAAGGTGCGAGAGGTTGAAGAAGGGTTTGCGGTCTTCTTCGCACTTCCTCCTTATGAGCGAAATAGCCTTTAATTTCTATTCTTGCCTAATGGCCTTTTCAACAACTCCTTCCATAGTGGTTGGATTTGTGAACATCGACCTCTCCCCTATCACGGGATTGATCCATGATGAATTTCCGTATCGAACTTTTCGTCGATCGATCTTTGCGGTACATACTTAAGGAGTTTTGTAAACCGCTCCCGATTGATTCCGTTAGCTTCCCTTGAGCTAAGTTCTGAAAAATTCTGTCATTTTCGATCATAGAAAAGTTGTGGCAGCCAACGTTGCCTAAAATAGCCTTTAAATTGATCCCAAGTAATATTGGTCTCATCGATGTTTAGTTCAGACTTTACGGCTATCCCACCACGAAGATGCTTCGTGTGAAAGCTGATAGGCTCCCCAAATAGCTTTGGTTTCCTCTGAGAAGTTCCTTATTGCAAAGTACTTCTCCATTTCGCTGAGCCAGTTCTCAGCTCCATCTCCTAATGTGGTGCCATCATACTTAGGTGGACTTATCCTTTTTATATCATTAGTGAGTTCTGCTGCCAATCTGGCCTTTTTGTTTTCTGGTTGGACAGGTGCATTCACAGCATTAACATCAACACCCATATTGGGGTTGTCCTCAGGAGGTGGCTGATTATTATTATCAGCTTCTTCATCCTCCTCATTTCCCATCACTTGCTTTGTTCAATATAGCTAAGCGATCTCTTGTGTCCAGCGGGGCAGCGAGGATCTCATCCGATTTACGGGTTGTTGCCGCTCCTCCTTCGGTGGAGCATTACCCAACGTTCCCCTTGTTCTAACCATTTTTACATTACAAGAAAATTCAGGTTTTTATCAGATTATGGACTCATAGGTCCAAGAGCTGCACCTTCACTCGATACCAAGATGTAACATCCTCATTTTAGACAATAGAACAAGTCGATTTTTTTTTTTGATAAATGCATTCTGGTTCTAAATACATAATTTAGAACTCACAAATCAAATAACCATTCATATAACAGACAACCATATGCAGCTGTAATGACTCGGAGTACCTCCGATCTATTCATTCCATGACTCGGTAATCTACCGATCTATTCATGAGTAATAAGAGTTGGCGTTATTACTTAACCCTTCACTCTTGTGGTTCTCTTCCTATTAGGATTGAGATGCTCTGTCCAGGAACCTAAGCTGAATAATTGTTACCATTATTCATCGGCATCTCATCCCTTAGACTAGGTGAATTAGGACAACGCAATCAGCAGCTTGCGATACTTTGGCCAAAGATTTGAAACATATTGTTTATGTCTCGTATTCCTTAACGGCATACTCGTCGATCTGAATACGTCCTTCACCCCATTCTTATGTTATATAGAATGTCTTACACTTACTCTTTGTCGGTCCTTCCTTTCACAAATGCGATCACTCGGAGGCGATTATCAAGGTGATAATGTTATATGGATGCCCACGAGGATTAGGGATATGGTGACATCTTGGTTCACCTTGCGGTTCAACCGGTGTGTCATGATACCCGAATCTCTAGGCAGCCTTATAACATGACCACGTTCATAATCGGACCACTGAGTAACTCGTGCGAGAACAAAGTGTAAATCTTAGCGATCGATGCAAAGGGTGTCGCGAAGTCTCTGCATTGTTGTAACTTCGAGAAGATCCTAATCTTCTCGGAGGTACAACCTGCGATTGACTTGTGTCGTCGACCTTTAAATCCGCCTCGAAAAGATCTACTTAACAACATGCGTTACGCACTTGAGTTTAAATTACTTTAAAGACTTTTCCCTAAGGTTAGCCTTTCCCGATCCACTGGATTCTTCGTCTTAAGACGACCCTCCTCTATAAAACCCATTACATGGTAGAGGTATTAAGGTCAAACTCTCATCAGAGTCATTAGAATACACTGTTTCTAAACAACGAAATTGGACAATATCTCATAACCTTCACATGAGATTGCCATCCGAACTTCATTTGATTTATATCGAGTTCTCTTAACTGAATTTATATCATACTTATTAGTATAAGGATATAAATGATTAAGAATCCAATTTAATATTGTCTGTCATACTCGGGACTAGGGATTAGTAATTTAATCCGACTTGTTTAGCGTTACTGCTTAGGTTCATTTTTAACCTATCTTTTAGAAAGACAATTATTTAAATTCAATATTGCTTTCGCTAGAAACAATAAGATCTGCTAAACACTCATATGAATTGAACCACATTTTCTTGTAAGCTTTCATTGTCAATCACAAAAGCATCCAAAATTTTACAAAGATATCATTGCCATTACGGTATATAAACCGAAGAAGGTCAACTATCATAATAGAATACAACACATAAGTATCAAACACTTATTTCCATTTCTTTCAAAATTATACAATTACGTTTTATGCAAGCGCATACTTGATCTGATGCTTAACGGAAAAGAAACATCTTTCCACATACGGTACATTTATATAATCAAGTTGTAATTCATTATGAAACAAATTAAATAATCGATCATCTGTCGGATCTGCATTGCTTTTACCACTTACGGCAACCATCTGCAAAAATAGTCAACATGAGTCGGTTCGATGGGCCCAGGCATGATAAGCACTAACTTTTAAAACAATTGCAATCCATCAATTGTTTTCATTAAACACCCTGTTTAAATGAGATCAATTATCCAAACAAGTAAACATATTCAGACTATGCCTTTGTAATACAAAATGTCTACAAATATGTAACTTTATCATCGTTACAGAATAGTCCTAAACACTTCTCAAATATTTCATCGAATATTAAGAATCAAGGAATGAATGTGCACAAACAATCATTGAATCCAAAATCACAACATTGGACAGATCGTTTCATTCATCCAAAAAGGAAAATATCATAACAATTCGTGATTCTACCAATATGTTACAAAACAATTCCCACTATTAGACAGATATCAACAAATATTAAATAACTGAAGAGAAAGAAACATATCATTCATACTTCCTTTCACACAAGTTCACTACTGTACCGTCTCCACTTATGGAAAACATTCATCCAGTATGTATACGAACAAGTCCGACAAGCCACAGGAAGAATCACTATTTTAAATCAAGAAATAAAACACAGCAAAACTCCTGTACAGCAGCTAACACATCAACAATCCCATATATCAACCTTAAGCCCAATACTAGTTCCTTTTATACACAGTATGGCTTTTCGACACAAGTTGAAATCAAGGAACTTTTAGCATAACGCTGTAAACAACAGACTTCATTGCATTAAGCAATTTGAGGTTTCCTAAAGACTATGCCAAGACGACCACACAGTAATAAGTCAAATAGTTGCATACGATTCCATCTGAGCCCATCAACGGAGCTTTATAAAAATCAGGCAAGCAAATCCGATTACTGAATTCAAAACAAGAAATCCGACTGTACCCTTGCCAATCTTTTACACAATTTTGCACAGATTGAAGACGTAAATATACACCTAAAGAATCAGTATCACAAAATCCTGCGGCCGAAGGAATCTTATCAAAATAACAAAGATCGAAATACATGTTATTCCCTTAAGTCATTTGGCACAACAATTACCATCATTCATTATATTCAACACGAGCAGTGGTTCAAATATAAATATAAATCATTGATCGACTCCTCGAGTCGTTCGAGTTCTGACAATTATAAATCTATATATACACATTGCATCTTTATTAACGGGTTTATACCCATAACAGAGAACCCAACAACGAGTGTAAGATAAAATTAGTTGATGAATCCTTCTATGCCATCTATGGCAAGCATTGAGAACAAATCAAGTGTAAGCAAATCAAATACCCATTTCATAGCAGGAATTCAGTGAGCCTCGTCAAAACTCTCGAACAACTTACACAAAAGAAATGCAAATGCATACCCGGGAGTCTATATCCATTATTTATTACAAATAATATTGAGAGGTCAAAAGACTGTTACCTCTACAAGACTTCCACGAAATTCAATTAACAAAACTCAAGGATGAATCTATATTCTCGGCGGTGGATAGTAATATACGACTCATTCAGAGGACTCCACTGAGTCGTTCAAATAAAATATAAATATCTCAATATTGTATACAGTTAACGGTTAAACCCTGTTACCACAATAACAAGGAAAACAACTTCCACTGGGTCGTAAAGACTATGGTAACACAATAGTTACCTATTCTCAAACAAAATAGAAGACAAAAGCGAAACCCAAAAGTATCATTAGCCCTTTGTCATCAAAAACCACGTGAGCTTCCAAAGGATCAATATAACGATCAATCATACAATATCCATCGGTATCCCTTCATACGGTTTCCACAACAAGAAACGGTGACCAAAAATCGACAACATAGCAGTGGCCTATACCTAACACAGGTATATTCTATGGGTTCTCGCCGAACAGGCCGAGTATTCATACTTTTTATATATAAATATATCTCACATATTTAAGCCAGAATGAATACACAAAGAAATAGAGCCACATTTGAATTTAATAAACACCCATCAAGGGAAATTGAAAAATCGAACCGAAGAGATCTGATACCAAAAATCAAACAAGACCTCCATAGAAAATCATCTATTTTCTCAAAACATTTGAAACGAGTTGTTCTAATGAAATCACTTGAAAAACAACAAGATTTTTAAAGGTTAGGGCCTAACATGCACGGATTTTTGCTCAAATTTCCGAAGCGAGACCACTTTGGAAGAGCTCGGACTTTCTTTTCCTTTTCCAAGTTAGAGCGACCAACAAAATTTTGCTATCTCCAAAACATATATATTCTCCTTGCCGGAGAAAAGAGCTAGATAATCTCATACTTGCCATGTAACACAAGGAAGGCGGTGCGAAGAACCGGTGAGCAGAGCGAAGAAACCGAAAATCGCGACAAGCCGAACAAACCAACCAACTTCTGTTTGCATGCCTTCTCGCGAGTTCGAGCTCGACTACCGAGAATATTGAATGCAATAAAACCAACTTTCCCGCTAAAACTCCACTTCCACCGACCGCGAGGTTGGCGATAGTCAAACAAAATCCCAAGTTCATTTCCGGTTTTGGCGACACCTGCCACGTCGGCCTGAGTTAGCCGTCCCCAAAACCTCCGCCAAGACTGTCCCTCATCCTTATCCCATGCATTTAATAACATAGAAAACGCCGCCCATGGTTCGCACCCCTCCATGGCCCCTTTATACTCTTGCTCATAGTTAGGTTAGTATCTTGGTTAGAATTTAGGTTAATACCTAATCTAACTTCCATAACATAGATACTAACTTAGGACATTAACACATAGCCTAGGTCTAGGTTAGATTAACACTAATCTAACCCCTAGGTTAGGTTTTAGTTTTAGGTTACTAACCATTAATAATTCCGATTAGGTCTACATTACGTACACTCGAGAAAAGACCTATATCATACCTTCTTGAGCAGGGGTTAGCTCACATTACCTGCTGCGAGAATCGTATGTAAGCGAATTATTACAGTCCCGATCGAGACCTTCCGATATACTTGATATCGGGAACCAATTTATTTCACTCGATCGGCTGAGTCATACTCTGACTAGCTTATTAAATGCTTCTAGACCTTGCGATCTGTTCAAGTGCAGTGATTTTAATTCATCATGAACAAACTTAAAGCATTACTTGGATCAATTCCAGCGATCCAAGACTAGATCTTATAGATGGATAACTCTATAATTCATTAGAGATCAGATTAATACTCAGATACAAAATGAAATAAATAAAAGAGTCTAATCATATTCTGACTCAGTCAAGATCTGCAATCTGCAAAGAAATTACAGTACATATCAAGCATGATTTCTAAATCGAGGAACACATCCTTTTACAAGAAATCACATATCAACACTTGTATGCTCAGGAGAAAGTAACGACGATTCGGGTGTTACATGCTTCCCTCTAAAAAGATTCATCGTCCCGATGAATTACATATTAAATTAACCTTCAGGTCAATCAATTTATTAGTACACAAACAATGTGACTACTTCCATATTAAATAGTTCCAAAAATCAATGTCACAACACATTTTATTCAACTTTGAATAAAGTCGCCTTCATCGGCTTTCATAAATACTTAGAAATAATAAGTTCATAAAAGTATGTTTTGTCAATGATTTCATTCTATTGAAAAAGAGAAGGAAAAGCAATTTTCATCTCTTCGATTTTCCCAAGTTGCACTTTCTTCGCTAAACTGGTCCCACTTTGGACCTTACATTCTTGTATATCACGATTTCTTAAATGCAAATGGCGAGTTTCCAACACTCGTGTGGGTTTAACCACGATTATTCACGGGTCTTGGACCTGCAAGGAATTCAATTTAAAACATGTGACGGATCTGAAACGTATTTCTTAAGCAAAGAAATATGGAAAACATCATGCATGCGAGATAAAGCGGTGGCAAAGCTAAGCGATAAGCTACGAGATTGATTATTTCGACAATTTCAAAAGGTCCCACGAATCGAGGTGACAATTTGGCAGCCTTGCCAAAAGTTATAGAACTCTTTACGGGTTTAACACGAAGAAAAACCTTATCACCAAGCTCAAACTTTCTATCAACCCGCTTAAGGTCGGCATAGCTCTTACGCTTTATCCATTGCTTCCTTTAATCTTTCACGAATCAGCTTAACTTGCTTGTTCCATTTACGTGAGAATCTCTTGTCCAATTACCACTCTATCCTCAACACTTTGTCCCAACTAACGGGGTTACGCACTTTCTTCCATAAAGTGCTTCAAATGGTGCCATTTTGAGAGATGAATGATAAGTGTTGTTGTATGCGAACTCAACTAATGGAAGATACTCTTCCCATTTATATCTTGTTGATCCATGCAATACATTATGCAACATGTCCTCCAACACTTGATTTACCCTCTCGGTTTGTCCATCCGTTTCCGATGATATGCGAAGCGAAGTTTAGTTTTGTTCAAGAGCTGCGTTAAGCGTTTGCCAAAACCTTGACGTCATTCTTGGATCTCTGTCGAGATATAATCAGTTACGGTACACCATGTAATCTAAAAATTTCGTGTGCGAATCTCTTGGCTTGGCTTTGGTGAATCATCCTTTAGATTTCCAGCGATGAAATGAGCTACCTTGTCGGTTTATCTACAACTACGAGGATAACATCATGTTTATTCTGGACATGGGTAGTCCTTGTACAAAATCCATGGTTATTACTTGCCATTTGTATCTTTGCGGTATGCTATGAGGATATAACGAGTCCAATGAGGTGCATATGTTACGCCTTCACCCACCGACATTCCGGACAATGAGTCACAAAATTAATCACATCCTTTTTCATACCTTTCCAAAAGTATTGTTGTTTCAAATCAGCTAGCATTTTTGTGATACACAGGTGTCAGAGAAAGGTGAATTATGAAATTCAACTAACACTTCTTTCTCAAATCATTACGCATAGGTACATATACCTATTTTCATAACATGAAGATTCCTTCATTATCAAAATGAAAACCTTTATACCTTATATCCTTAGGTTACTGCAGCAAGCAACTGCTTTTACTTCTTTGAAAGTATGCATCGATTAAGGCACTTTTTACCTCGTCTTTAAACTAGTTCTTAATGTTATAAGAGCGAAATGTGCCTCCTACGACTTAGAGCATCATTTACTCTATTCTCCTTCCCTTTGATATAGCTAATATCAAAGTCATATTGTGATAAAAATTCTAACCACCTTCTTTGTCGGCATTGATTGGGCGAGTAAAAATATATTTCAGTCCCAGTGATCGGTTTTCAACTCAAAAGGTTTCCCTAGTAAGTAGTGTCTCCAGGACTTGAAGTGCATGAACAATAGCAGCAAGTTCCAAATCATGAGGGGCATAATTCAGCTCATGTATCTTAAGTTTTCTACTTTCATAAGCAATGACTTGATCATTTTGTAGCAAAACACCTCCAAGGCCTTCCCCAGAAGCATCCGTTACAACAGTAAAATTCCCATTAGGGTCGGGTACAGCTAAAATAGGTGCAGAAGTCAACTGGTCCTTCAGACTTTTGAAAGCTGCTTCACACTTGTCATTCCACATGAATTTCTTATCCTTCTTTTGTAAAGAAGTTATTGGTGCAGCTACCTTAGAAAAATCCTTTACAAATTTTCTATAGTAACCAGCAAGACCCATGAAGCTTCTTACTTCATGCACATTCTTTGGTGCAGGCCACTCAGTTATTGCCACTATTTTTGAAGGATCTACAGCAATTCCTTCTTTACTTATGACATGACCCAAATAGTGAACTTCTGAATCAAAGAAAGAACATTTGGATAACTTACCATACAACTTTCTCTTTCTCAAAATTCCCAAAACTATCTTCAAATGCTCATTGTGCTCCTCAACGCTTTTAGAATAAATGAGAATATCGTCCAAGAATACAAGTACAAACTTGTCCAGGTATTCTTGAAAAATATTGTTCATTAAATTCATAAAGAAATTGCAGAGTGCATTAGTTAACCCAAAGGGTAGAAGCGTGAATTCATAATGTCCGTACCTTGTTCGGAAAGCTTGTTTTATGAATGTCTTCTTCTTTAATCCTTAACTGATGATAACCAGATCGAAGGTCTATCTTAGAATAAACTGCTGCTCCACGCATCTGATCAAACAGATCATCGATCCTTGGAAGTGGATATCGGTTCTTGATTGTTGCTTTGTTCAACATCCGATAATCAATACACAGCCTTAGTGTTCCATCCTTCTTTTTCACAAATATTACAGGCGCACCCCAAGGTGAAACACTTGGTCTAATCAAACCTTTTGTCAAAAGTTCTTGTAACTGTGCCTTAAGCTCGACTAACTCTGTAGTAGTCATCCGATAAGGCGCTTTGGAAATAGGTTCCGTTCCAGGCTTGATTTCAATGGTAAAGTCAAATTCTCTCTTGGGTGGTAACCCTGGTAATTCCTCAGGAAAAACATCCCTGAAACCTTGTAAAAGAGGAATTTGTTTCATTAAATCATCATCTTCTTACGAAGATTCGAGATATCTTTACCGCATAAAGGGTACATCCTTTATTTTTAGCCTTTTAAGCTTTGTATAGGTGACAGGTCTTCTAACTGAAATTTCCCGTTTCACACCTTGAATCTCTGCTGATTCTAGGCTGATCATCTAAACATTTTATGTTCTTTTCATAGCAATCTACCTTTGCTTTATGGTCAGCTAACCAATTGACACCGATGACAATATCATACGATCCCAAAGGTGTAACATAGAGATCAACTTCCATGGAGAAGTTAGGTAAATCAAGGATTTCCCCAAAAAGACACTCACTCCTTTGTATGAACGAGTTATTACCATACTCTACGATCCAAGATTTATCCATTTTCTAGCTTTTCTTTTAAGTTTAGAAGCAAGTTTATTAGAAATAAAACATTCGGTAGCTCTGTATCAAAAAGAATAGTAGCGGGTATGCCGAATAACTTACAGGAACTTCTATAGGTGTCACTTGCTTTTCACTTGCTTGCACTCTTTGCGGCATGTATCTTATCTTTCTTGATTACGATCATCCTTTTGAAAGGGCATTGATTAGCATAGTGGTCCTTGCCACAATTGTAGCACCTCCTACGGGTCCCTTCTTAGGCTCGAATTACCTCCGGCCTTGTAATTGTCACGCTTTGTCCTCCATAGGGCTTACGCCATTGTTATAATTTTTAACAAAATTATCCCTTACATTTCAATGAGCTTATTTCTGCTGCTTTCTTATTGTTATCCCTGAAACTTACTCTTGTTTCCAAACTTTTTCCACGGTCCTTTTAAGGTGCGAGAGGTTGAAGAAGGGTTTGCGGTCTTCTTCGCACTTCCTCCTTATGAGCAGAAATAGCCTTTAATTTCTGTTCTTGCCTAATGGCCTTTTCAACAACTCCTTCCATAGTGGTTGGACTGTGAACATCGACCTCTCCCCCTATCACGGGATTCAATCCCATGATGAATTTCCGTATTCTGAACTTTTCGTCAGTTTGATACTGCGGTACATACTTAAGGAGTTTTGTAAACCGCTCCCAGAATTCAGTTACCGTTAGCTTCCCTTGAGCTAAGTTCTGAAATTCTGTCATTTTCTGATCATAGAAAAGTTGTGGCAGCCAACGTTGCCTAAAATAGCCTTTAAATTGATCCCAAGTAATATTGGTCTCATCAATGTTTAGTTCAGATTTACGGCTATCCCACCACGAAGATGCTTCGTGTGAAAGGCGATAGGCTCCCAAATAGCTTTGGTTTCCTCTGAGAAGTTCCTTATTGCAAAGTACTTCTCCATTTCATTGAGCAGTTCTCGGCTCCATCTCCTAATGTGGTGCCATCATACTTAGGTGGACTTATCCTTTTATATCATTAGTGAGTTACTGCTTTTGCCCGAATCGGCCTTTTTGTTTTCTGGTTGGACGGGTGCATTCACATCATTAACATCAACACCCATATTGGGGTTGTCCTCGAGAGGTGGCTGATTATTATTATCGGCTTCTTCATCCTCCTCATTTCCCATCACTGCTTTGTTCAATACAATGGCTAAGCGATCTCTTGTGTCAACGGGGCAGCAAGGATCTCATCCGGTTTGTGGGTTGTTGCCGCTCCTCCTTCGGTGGAGCATTACCACAACGTTCCCCCTTGTTCTAACCATTTTTACATTACAAGAAAATTCAGGTTTTTATCAGATTATGGACTCGATAGGTCCAGAGCTGCACCTTGACTCGATACCAAGATGTAACATCCTCATTTTAGACAATAGAACAAGTCAATTTTTTTTTTTGATAAATGCATTACGGTTCTAAATACATAATTTAGAACTCACAAACCAAATAACCATTCATATAACAACAACCATATGCATGTACTGTAATGACTCGGAGTACCTCCGATCTATTCATTCCATGACTCGGTAATCTACCGATCTATTCATGAGTAATAAGAGTTGGCGTTATTACTTAACCCTTCACTCTTGTGGTTCTCTTCCCTATTCAGGATTCGAGAATGCTCTGTCGAGGAACCTAAGCTGAATAATTGTTACCATTATTCATCGGCATCTCATCCCTTAGACTAGGTGAATTAGGACAATGCAATCAGCGACTTGTGATACTTTGGCCAAAGATTTGAAACATCTTGTTTATGTCTCGTATTCCTTAACGGCATACTAAATCGAATCTGGAATACGCCCTTCACCCCATTCTTATGTTATATAGAATGTCTTACACGACTCTACTTGTCAGGTCCTTCCTTTCACAAATGAATCACTCGGAGGCGGATTATCAAGGTGATAATGTTATATGGATGCCCACGAGGATTAGGGATATGGTGACATCTTGGTTCAACCTTGCGGTTCACGGTGTGTCATGATACCCGAATCTCTAGGCAGCCTTATAACATGACCACGTTCATAATCGGACCACGAGTAACTCGTGCGAGAACAAAGTGTAAATCTTAGCGATCAATGCAAAGGGTGTCACGAGAAGTCTCTGCATTGTTGTAACTTGAGAAGATCCTAATCTTCTCGGAGGTACAACCTGCGATTGACTTGTGTCGTCGACCTTTAAATCCGCCTCGAAAAGATCTACTTAACAACATGCGTTACGCACTTGAGTTTAAATTACTTTAAAGACTTTTCCCTAAGGTTAGCCTTTCCCGATCCTGGATTCTTCGTCTTAAGACGACCCTCCTCTATAAAACCCATTACATGGTAGAGGTATTAAGGTCAAACTCTCATCAAGAGTCATTAGAATACACCTGTTTCTAAACAACAAAATTGGACAATATCTCATAACCTTCACATGAGATTGCCATCCGAACTTCATTTGATTTATATCAGTTCTCTTAACTGAATTTATATCATACTTATTAGTATAAGGATATAAATGATTAAGAATCCAATTTAATATTGTCCTGTCATACTCAGGACTAGGGATTAGTAATTTAATCCAGCTTGTTTAGCGTTCTGCTTAGGTTCATTTTTAACCTATCTTTTAGAAAGACAATTATTTAAATTCAATATTGCTTTCGCTAGAACAATAAGATCTGCTAAACACTCATATGAATTCAACCACATTTTCTTGTAAGCTTTCATTGTCAATCACAAAAGCATCCAAAATTTTACAAAGATATCATTGCCATTCTGGTATATAAACCGAAGAAGGTCAACTATCAGAAATAGAATACAACACATAAGTATCAAACACTTATTTCCATTTCTTTCAAAATTATACAATTACGTTTTATGCAAGCAGCATACTTGATACAATGCTTAACGGAAAAGAAACATCTTTCCACATACAGTACATTTATATAATCAAGCTGTAATTCATTATGAAACAAATTAAATAATCTGATCATCCTGTCAGATCTGCATTGCTTTTACCACTTACGGCAACCATCTACAAAAATAGTCAACATGAGTCAGTTCGATGAACTAAGCATGATAAGCACTAACTTTTAAAACAATTGCAATCCATCAATTGTTTTCATTAAACACCCTGTTTAAATGAGATCAATTATCCAAACAAGTAAACATATTAGACTATGCCTTTGTAATACAAAATGTCTACAAATATGTAACTTTATCATCGTTCTGAAATAGTCCTAAACACTTCTCAAATATTTCATCGAATATTAAGAATCAAGGAATGCGAATGTGCACAAACAATCATTGAATCCAAAATCACAACATTGGATAGATCGTTTCATTCATCCAAAAGGAAAATATCATAACAATTCGTGATTCTACCAATATGTTACAAAACAATTCCCACTATTAGACAGAGATATCAACAAATATTAAATAAGCGAAGAGAAAGAAACATATCATTCATACTTCCTTTCACACAAGTTCACTCTTTCACCATCTCCACTTATGGAAAACATTCATCCGGTATGTATACGAACAAGTCCGACAAGCCACAGGAAGAATCACTATTTTAAATCAAGAAATAAAACACAATGAAAACTCTGTCATAGCAGCTAACACATCAACAATCCCATATATCAACCTTAAGCCCAATACTAGTTCCTTTTATACACAGTATGGCTTTTCGACACAAGTTGAAATCAAGGAACTTTTAGCATAACGCATGCTTAAACAACGTAAACAGACTTCATTGCATTAAGCAATTTGAGGTTTCCTAAAGACTATGCCAAGACGACCACACAGTAATAAGTCAAATAGTTGCATACGATTCCATCTGAGCCCATCAACGGAGCTTTATAAAAATCAGGCAAGCAAATCCGATTACTGAATTCAAAACAAGAAATCCGACTGTACCCTTGCCAATCTTTTACACAATTTTGCACAGATTGAAGACGTAAATATACACCTAAAGAATCTGTATCACAAAATCCCTGCGACGCGAAGGAATCTTATCAAAATAACAAAGATCGAAATACATGTTATTCCCTTAAGTCGCTGGCACAACAATTACCATCATTCAATTATATTGACACGAACAGTGGTTCAAATATAAATATAAATCATTTAATCGACTCCTCGAGTCGTTCGAGTTCTGACAATTATAAATCTATATATACACATTGCATCGTTATTACGGGTTTATACCCATAACCGAGGAACCCAACAACGGTGTAAGATAAAATTAGTTGATGAATCCTTCATGCCATCTATGGCAAGCATTGAGAACAAATCAAGTGTAAGCAAATCAAATACCCATTTCATAGCAAGGAATTTAACCGAGCCTCGTCAAAACTCTCGAACAAACTTACACAAAAGAAATGCAAATGCATACCCGGGATTCTATATCCATTATTTATTACAAATAACGAGAGGTCAAAAGACACATTACCTCTACAAAACTTCCACGAAATTCAATTAACAAAACTCAGGATGAATCTATATTCTCGGCGGTGGATAATAATATACGACTCATTCGAGAGGACTCCTTTAGTCGTTCAAATAAAATATAAATATCTCAATATTGTATACGATTAACGGTTAAACCCTGTTACCACAATAACAAGGAAAACAACTTCCACTGGGTCGTAAAGACTATGGTAACACAATAGTTACCTGTTCTCAAACAAAATAGAAGACAAAACGAAACCCAAAAAGTATCATTAGCCACTGTCATCAAAAACCACGACAAAGCTTCCAAAGGATCAATATAACTGATCAATCATACAATATCCATCAGTATCCCTTCATACAGTTTCCACAACAAGAAACGGCGACCAAAAATCGACAACATAAGCAGTGGCCTATACCTAACACAGGTATATTCTATGGGTTCTCACCGAACAGGCCGAGTATTCATACTTTTTATATATAAATATATCTCACATATTTAAGCCAGAATGAATACACAAAGAAATAGAGCCACATTTCGAATTTAATAAACACCCATCAAGGGGAAATTGAAAAATCGAACCAGAAGAGATACAGTACCAAAAATCAAACAAGACCTCCATAGAAAATCATCTATTTTCTCAAAACATTTGAACAGAGTTGTTCTAATGAAATCACTTGAAAGACAACAAGATTTTTAAAGGTTAGGGCCTAACATGCCTGGATTTTTGCTCAAATTTCCGAAGCAGACCACTGGAAGAGCTCAGACTTTCTTTTCCTTTTCCAAGTTAGAGCGACCAACAAAATTTTGCTATCTCCAAAACATATATATTCTCCTTGCCAGAGAAAAGAGCTAGATAATCTCATACTTGCCATGTAACACAAGGAAGACTGGTGCGAAGAACCAGTGAACAGGCAGAGAGAAACCCGAAAATCGCGACAAGCCGAACAAACCAACCAACTTCCTGTTTGCATGCCTTCTCGCGAGTTCCGAGCTCGACTACCGAGAATATTGAATGCAATAAAACCAACTTTCCCGCTAAAACTCCACTTCCACCGACCGCCAGAATTGGCGATAGTCAAACAAAATCCCAAGTTCATTTCCAGTTTTGGCGACCTGCCACGTCGGCACAGATTAGCCGTCCCCAAAACCTCCGCCAAGACCTGTCCCTCATCCTTATCCCATGCATTTAATAACATAGAAAACGCCGCCCATGGTTCGCACCCCTCCATAGGCCCCTTTATACTCTTGCTCATAGTTAGGTTAGTATCTTAGGTTAGAATTTAGGTTAATACCTAATCTAACTTCCATAACATAGATACTAACTTAGGACATTAACACATAGCCTAGGTCTAGGTTAGATTAACACTAATCTAACCCCTAGGTTAGGTTTTAGTTTTAGGTTACTAACCATTAATAATTCCAGTTAGGTCTACATTCTGTACACTCAGAAAAAGACCTATATCATACCTTCTTGAACAGGGTTAGCTCCTGTTCTGCTGCAGAATCGTATGTAAACGAATTATTACCTGGTCCACGATCGAGACCTTCCAGATATACTTCGATATCGGGAACCAATTTATTTCACTCGATCAGCCTGAGTCATACTCCTGACTAGCTTATTAAATGCTTCTAGACCTTGCAATCCTGTTCAAGGTCTGTGATTTTAATTCATCATGAACAAACTTAAAGCATTACTTGGATCAATTCCACTGATCCAAGACTAGATCTTATAGATGGATAACTCTATAATTCATTCCGAGATCAGATTAATACTCAGATACAAAATGAAATAAATAAAAGAGTCTAATCATATTAATCATATTAATCTGAAAGAAATTACGGTCATATCAAGATGATTTCTAAATCGAGAACACATCCTTTTAAAATCACATATCAACACTTGTATGCATATCAATCTCCGCATCATAGTAGTACACTACCTCCATCAACAAAACCACTAGCCTCATCTCATTCGAGACAGATAGGTACATCTCTCCATAGCTCAAACTGGCACTATGGAATCTCGGATCGGTCGCTCCCTCACAAAAATAGTCCCAATCAACTTCTCTGAGGCCTTGGAGGAGATAGAGTACACCTAGGCACCCAATATGGGTAGCCACAAAATCTGGAACACGTCCTCCAAGGTGATAGTCATCTCACCCATCGGAAGGTGGAACGTGTTGGTAGCGAGATCCCATCTATCAATGAGCACAACCATTAGGATGGGCTGGCAAACAACATGTTAGTAGCGACAAATCCCACTCAAGCCCACTACCTCCACATGTTGTAGGTCCAAAGGGGTTGCTATTCCATGCAATGTCACCGGTCGAGATGGAACCACTGTCCTACATATGTAATCGTGTGCTCTCCCCTACATCTAATCCAATCATGACATTAATCCACATTTACCATGACCATATTCACCAATTATCATTACCCTTCACCCTATTTTCACTCTACTCATCCGAACTACCTCATCCACATCACTTTTGGACCCTTTTTCCTAAAATCTCACCGGTGTCTTGGTTCATCTTAACCAACTCTGGTCACCCTTAAACCAACACCGGTTCACCTTTACCAACCACGGTTACCATGTAACCAGCATCGATCACCTATTTGGTGACCACTACTAGTTTTACCTAACGACGTTGGCCAACCTTGACTAACGCCGGTCCTTTACGCGAAAAATCCTGCAACTTCCCAAAACCCCATTTTCTAAAATCACCCCTCTTTTCCCTTTTACCCCACCTACAATGACCTAAAACTACTCCTGGACTTATACCCACCCCACCTATACCATATACTACCCTTCCCTCCCTCTTTTAGATTATTATTCCCCCATACCCAAATTTTATTTTTACCCACCCACAAAAACAAAAACCCACAAAAACCTAAAATAACAATTATCCAAACCTCTAATCTATCCAATTAACAATGTAGAGTTGGGCACTTACCTCATCGCATTGCCACCGTCTTGGTGGCACATCTCATTGTTGTGTTGGTGGCCCACTGATCCCTTTCTGGCCTCCGCCATACCCGAATAACTACTCACACCTCTGCTGATCAAATCTCTCGCTCTAATCCCATGGACCTGCTGCTCACCAACCCAACCCTCGTCCCAAACACACCGCAACTCACTGTCCCATTTTCTTTGGACACTTTTCTCAATTTTCTCTCCCTTTTTTGTTTTCTCACTTCACAAATAACAAATGAATAATAAAAATGTGGATTTTTGTTTTTATAACCAACCCGACCTAACCGACATCGGTTACCCTTGACCAACATCGGTCGCGTGCCCTACCTCACCGTCATCGGTTTTCCTATACCAATGTCAGTTTTCCATGACCACCATCGGTCATCCTCACCTACACATTTCCCTCAATTAAGCCCCTTTTACCCCACCCCTCACCCTGATCCTTTACCCAACCCATTTACCTTACCTTTCCTGACCTCCTCATTTACTACCTCCATTTGTCCTCCTTTGGGGACTCATTATTTTACCCCTACCTTGGCCTTACCCAGCCGTGACCTCGATATTTGGACCTAGACCATCGCTAGTGACCTTTGACCTCATGTGTTTGCTATACCTTGCAAAGTATTGTTACAGTGTTGATTTACCCGATGACCCTACCTAGCCTATTGTCGTGATCGTTATCCCGACCCTACCTTTGGTGTACTTCAGGAACATACCTAAAATTCCTCATGCACCTAACCTACATTGTGTTTCCGACCATATCCTATACCTTGGATACCGATTTAATTCAACCTTGTTTGGATAAACCTATCAACCTTAGATGATGTGGAGTTTGCCTACTCTTCAACTTGGTAGCATACTGATGTTTATTCATGTGCGTGCATTTGAATGTTGCTACCTTTGACCTTGACCCATTACCTAGAATGGCCCAAGTAGACCTTTTACCCTTTTTCCCTGAGCCCACCTACCTTTTCCTCACATTTACCTTTTATCAAACCACTCACCGATTCTGCCTACTTTGCCTCATCAGTTCCTAGTTTGAGGGGGATCACCTTCACCTGCACATGGGGCAACCACATCTTATTTTTTAGCGTCGTTTACCAATACAAGCTACTCAACAAAAAAGGGAAAAATCTAGACACTAAAATTAGGTCACACTCTCCTTTGGTCCCTCAACAAATAAGCACCCTTCATCACATTCACCTAGCCATGACCCCTTTCTTCCCACAAATATTAATTTAATTTATTTAATGCATTATCCTCACTATATTTATTATTTGAATATCTTATTTTAAATAATATCCACACATCTGATTCACTTAGACACCTCACTAAGCCAACTCAACCTAAGACCTATTCTTAGTAAGTTGTCATAACTAAGCGATTCTTACCCAAACCCTAAAACTCAATGCCTACATTCCCTCTAACCACATTCCGCATGCTCACAAAAATCTCGAGTCTAATCCATAGGTTAACGACATGAGATCGATGAAATCAAGAGGATCTCCTAGTTTAGTAAACCTAGGAAATCCCACCTTGTTGTTGTCGGTTACCTGTGCAGCCATCCGTTTAAGACGGAGGCGTCAAATCGGTTACCCTTTTAACCCCAAAAAAATTTTATTCTCAACGTTAGAAGTTGGAAGAAAATAGGTTGGTGAGCATTATCACATCTCAGAGAGATAACACATCTTCAGAGAGTGAATTCCAGCAAGACCACACATGCATAGAAGGAGACCAAACATCTTTTCCTGCATAGCCATCCCAACCACGATCTGATCTAACCAAGCAAAGAGGAATGCACATGCAGCCCATGCGAAGTTTTCCTTCGATTGGTGATCACTTGGAACCTTCAAACCTCTCATCAAGACCATCCATCCTCACTCATAGGCATTCAAGACCGGAATCCAAGTAAGTATAATGTCATACTTTTTTGGTTTATTTCATTTTATCATCTATTGTTCACCTAGCCACCTATTGGCCTTCTCCAATATTTCCACCTCCATATACCCATTAAAGCCTTATCGAAGCCTACCCCAGTCACCCAATACCTTGTCCTGACCAACCAAATTACTTTGTGCAATCACAAAGGAGACCTAAAGCTTATTCTCGTGACATTCCCGCATTTCATAAGTAACCAAGACCGATCACACTCGACTGCTTGTTGGTTACCCCCGGCCGACATCGGTTCGTATTTTCCCACACAACCTGAACAAAGACCTACCCACTCAATTTCATCTCACCCTCATCCACCCGTGATCTACCCGAGACCTCTGTTAAACTCTGCGTAAACTAGAACCAATCATTTGACCTTTGGATTCTATTCTAGCTTAGCTTTTTCGTTAGATTAGATCTATTTCTTATTGTGTTTCACGTGAGATACCTAAATCATTTCAAATTACAATAGGTTTTACTTTTTTACAAGATTAAATTGTTTTAAATAAAGGACTGATACCATCTAGAAGTATCACACTTCTAGGATCTCACATACGCTAGGCAATTCACCGCCCATATTGTTTAATTCCTTCTTGTGGTCTTTCTTTTCATTACAAGTAGTTCCTCCTAGCCAAAATGAAGCTCTCGTGATCAGCTATGGATTCGAAAGTCATATGCATACAACAACCCATCAACTAGCATTTTAATAGGTATTCCTCCTACACACATTACCCTATTTGTTTCATCAACACTTCAAAGAAATAATCTAAGAAAAACGTGAAATAATAGGCATCGTTCTCCAAGAATTAGTTAAAAACTACTATACCAACCTTTAACCCCAATCACAACCTCAAGTTGACTCAACTTGAGTTATACATTACAATACAATTCAAAACATATAATATTTAATAAATTTGGTAAACAAATTAATTAAATATATTTCAACTTGGTGAACACTTAGATAAGAATTGCATTCCTTCTTGCCATTCTGAATCGAGTTTGTGTTCTGTAAAATTATGTAACAAATATGAATTAATTATTGATTTTATTAGTTGTTGTGCGATATCTTGGAGTTATGGTTCTAATGAGTTTTCCTTTGTGTGATTTTGTTGAGATATTCTCAAGTTATGAGCTTCCGATTACAGGTAGATGGTTTAGGTTTACACAAGCTTGTCTGATGTTCACGGGACTAAGAATTAATTTCTGTGTAGCTGGAAAGATCATTTTAAAATATTTTTCTCTTGTTCTAATATTTTCTCACCTTTTAAATGTCTCAAGCATTTAAACATATGGCCTAGGGCCCACCATTACTTTGCATCGAAGGAGGGAGATTGATGCTTGTTTTACTACCTCACAGATTCTCCTTTATTTAGGATGTCAAGATTATTATTTTTAATGATAACCCCTTATAAATCCTACTTAACATCACATATGCCACATTGCATTGTGGGCCACTTAAACCCAACCCACCTGCACTTGAGGTCTATAAACACTACCGTGCCTACAAGGTTCTTCTACACCATGTTGACCTGCGCAGGTCGTTAAATCGCTATTAATCCAAACTCCTTGTGCATAAGAGAAAACGGGTTTCTAGTGCACAAAATTCCCATGAGCCCTTTGGGCCATCAACTTTTCCATCCCCACAATGCATTCTCTTGGTGTTAAAGTCGGTGAATTTGGGCCATTCTCACACAATTGTCCCAAATGTTTTGGTTGATCAGGCTTCGTTTCCCCACCTCACCGTAAAGGATTCCTTGTGAATTCATTGATTTTTTTCTAAGTGTTTCCCTTTTCTAAAACTCACTGACTGAACTTGGTTCATTTTATTACAACTCGCCTAACTAAGATATCTAGTTGGACTTTTCCTTAAGCTTCAACTATACAAAACTCACCTAAGACTTCATAAAAACAACCCACCCTTTTCTAATGCAAATCTCAACTTTCATATATAGGGCTCGTCATCCATTTTGTGATCTCAGCCCATGATACTATCTTGGGCCATGACTCGGTAGATATTAAAACTCATTTATACATACGACACTTGACACTTGAGCCCATTCCTAACAATACTAGCTCAATCATGAAGAATAACTTGTTAGTATTTATAAAGACTCGGAGCTCTCTAGAAATAGCTTGATCTAGAGAGAGAATTTGGTGAGCCTCCTTTCACCAAATCAACTTGCTGAGCCCATATCTGAACTTGATCTCCCACACAAAAAAATAACTTGACATCCATGATGAAGAGCTCAGCAGGTTTCAATTTTTGGCATTATAAATTTGGGTTCTCTATAGTATAATTTTAATGATTTGATCATTGTTGTGAGACTCAAAGAGCTCATCCCCTTTTCTCTTTCCAAGTGCTTAGTTGACACTAATCTGATTGTTTGGCTGATGCAAGGAAATAGCTCTCGCCTCCCACCTAGGTAACTTGGTGCCTAGCTCGGTTGTGCTTATATGGAATAACTCCGATACGTTTGAATGTGATACATGATGTTTTAATAGAACATAGCTCGGTTCTATATATTTGATCTCGGTATGAGTCCATTCGACATGATGAAATCACCTAATATTTATATAACTAGTTAATAGTATGGTATTGCAATTAGTTTGTTTGAATGATACAAAACACGAAGCATAGTGTACATGACTCAGTGAGTCGGGGAGTGACTTGGTTTTTAGGAATGGTTCATCCAAAATATGTGTTTCCTTTGCAAGATTCAACTAGTTTGCTATCTTTGCATGATTTGATGAGTCAAAAACTAGACCAACTATCCCTCAAATCAGCTCGGTGGGCCTAGACTCCCGATTAGAGCTTACTAGGGGCCTTGGCAACTTGCTTGAGCCAAACACTAGCTCAATTCGCAACGTATGAATTTTTATGGGGTGAAAAACATAGCCCTCATGGAGTAGCTCAATTCATACAAGACATGAGCTTGGTCCCCTTTATATTAACTTGATGGCTTACATTGCTCATTATGAACCAAGATCTTGGTCTAACATAAAACATCTCTCCTTTCATAACA